>OZ019977.1:13089384-13507703 GCA_963970395.1 Ephialtes manifestator | reverse complement strand
CATCCAATCATTTTTTCTTTGACCCTTCGAACACGAGCACTTGCAAGTGAATACTCAAGCTCGAGTGATTAATGCACGATTCGCAGCTGGCTCCGGCGGTGTGCAATATTACCATGGATCCGACATTCTCACACTTCGGCTGCTCTGGAATGCCAACCCCAAAACCATCCACGATATATATTACCGGGGATGCTAATTACCCTCTCGCAAAACCCCTCGTGGAATGGTCCACAGCCAAAATCGATGTGAACTCACTCCGACGACCACTACGACCATTATCACACTGATTTTCAATGGTTCTCATTGAAGCCTTTAAAGGGCCAAAGTCACAAAAAAAAAATAATCGTTTTTAATTAGTGTACACGCTAAAAAATAATTTTGTTAAATTGAATTTTCCATTTTCGTAAATAAAAACTTGCTTTGTTTATTTACATTTTTTTTAGCTTTTTACGATTTTTTAAAATTAGATTCGAAAGTATTAAAAAAGAGAGCCTATTTTTTATGTTAAAATGATAAAAATATTATGCGACAGGAAATTACCTATATCAAATTATCAACCATTCAGCCATACGATAGAATATGTCATAAACTGTGCTCTGTTTGACTTTTTCTTTGAATAATAATAACTTCAATGTTTATCAATATTTTTCAATTTAAAAAAAACTTATATTTGGCATTAATGTGTAGTGTATTAATTGTGTATAAAATGTTAATTTCCTCATTTAAAAAAAAAAGAAAAATTTAAAAAATTGACCTGTTTTTTGGGCCCCACGTTTATGCAGGTCCCTTATCGTCACAAACTGAACTTGAACTGAAAGATCGTCCGGATCGGTACCGACGATCTGGACGATCTTTTAGGTCTAACCTACTTAGTAGCAGGTTTCAAAAAAGTTTTATACAAGATTTTTTTATTTTGTTCCCTCACAGAAGAAGCTTTATTTTCGTGAGAATTTTTTTCCTGCAGATTTTCATGTCAATTTGATTAAAATAGTCCAAAACATCGAGAAGAGTTATTTAGAAAAAAAATCCGGATGTGTGTGTGTGTGAGGCCGGTTTGCAAAATTCAAACCGCTGTATTTCAAGAACGGCTTTAACAATCAAGCTGTAATTTGGTACTCTGATAGAGCAGCAACGTCCCTTCTTATGTATAAATTTACGAAAAAATGGAAACATTTTGTCAGATTTTATAAGATATTGAATTTTTCGAAAAATGTCTGTATGTTCTCTAGCTACCGCAATTTTTGAGCTAGTGAGCTAGATAGTTCTTGAAAATAAAGTAATAAAAAATTATGGTCGGTATTGAATTTGAGCGAAATCTACAAAGCGGTTCAGATTTTATAGAATTTTGAATTTTCCAAAAATTTATGTTTTCGTTCTAATTTAAGTTAACTTCGACGAACCCTGCTCAGATCTTCTACAAGGATGAATTAATATCCAGCTGTAGTAGATATCGAATTTGGTGAAGATCGGTAAAGAGGTTCGGAATTTATAGGATTTTGAATTTTGGAAAAATTGACGTTATCGTTATAATTTAAATCAACTTTGACTAATCCAGCAAATTTCATACGAGATACCGAATTAAAATTTGTTGCACATACGGATCAACATAGAACAAAGTTGAAGTACAAATTTCACATGAATCGGTCGAGCGGTTCAAATTTTATGACACTTTGAATTTTTAAAAAAACGTCTCTCCAGGGAAAACAAGCCTGCAAAGTAGAACCTTGCAAATTGCTACCGCATTATTTTTGCATTTTACAAAGCTTCCTCTATGAGGATGCCAAAATCGATTAACATACTTTCTCATAGAGGTAGTTTTGTAAAAGAAAAAGCAAAAAAATAATTATTAAGCAATTTGCAAGGTTTTACTTTGCAGGCTTGTTGAGCTAATTCTATTCTATTTTCTTTTCTTTGCTCGGCTCTCATCTTCACTTATGTATCGCCCCATTTAGATAAAGATAATTTTCTGTACTTTTCTCTGTCCGCTTTTTGTACATGCATTATTTTTTATTGTGCTGAGGTTCTTAGGGGTTTTAGCATCTCAGGATCTTAATAAAAATCTATAATTAAATCCCCTTAAGGATGGTCTTCTGTTATCTCGAAGTGATGCCAGCGTTTTGCAATTTGGACAGCATGTTCACGAGTAATCCTCTCATCAAACTGTGGAGTTTTCATGAGGTTGTCTGCACCGTTTTAAAGATATTAATTCTCAAAGTTAAGAGATTTAACATTGAGCTTATGGAAAATAGTGCATTTTCGATCGTGTAAAATAAATAGGAGTGATGTCATCTTTTGGAAACGTATACCGCTTGAAACGACGTACTTTCCAGAACTACATATCCAATTTTCGAAACATTCGTCTGTACCGATTTGTTGAAATTAAAGTGATAAGTATAACTCGTGTTACACGAGTATGCCGCCTCCGACGCAACATTGTTGCACGGTTAGCTACTATCCGTCTCACGTCTCACCGGTCTTCGGCCGCCCCACCACAAGTAACAGAAGACCCTCCTTAATAATGCCACTGACAGTTGAACGATCCTTCTATAAAATGTATGTTGCGAGATTTTATTGAATTGCGAGTTGGTCCATTGTTGTCACGTTATTCGCGCTATGATTGGTCCAAATTGGCGCGAGATTAGATCGAGACCGAGACCGAGTTCGTGTTTAAGACGTTTGACAGTTGCAATTCTGACAGTTTTGTCAAGCATATCGGGCGCGCGAGGTTTGAATTGTCAAGTTGGTTGACTTAACAATATTTCGGGGTTTCCGGATTATGTGTTAAGTGCGAATATTAAACTAGGCTTAAGATGTTGAACGACAAAGTGCGACTTTGTCTCTATGGCAGCAACAAAACTAGGCATACGCGGAGTCATTACATGCGGATCAACAGAACAATCGTGAATAAGATGATAAGCGAAGAGATCGGGGACAATTGAAATTCTGCAGTCAAGTAAATCAGACTTCTTTGTTCATTGTTACTTTTAGCAAAATCCATGCCAGGTTTCCAGAATTGGAAATCCTGTATTTATTTCATTGAGCAAAGAGGTCGTACTGCTTTACTAAAAATGTAAAGCCCCATATAATGATGGGACTTTAGATTTTTTTGTAAAGTCTGGAAATGCTCCAGACCTCGCAAATTTGAAGTTATCGAGGTAAATACTAATTTATACTTGAAAGAATATTAAAGGACAATTGGTAATCAATTTGAGTCAAATCTATAAAGAGTTACTGATTCGATAAGATTTGGAATTATTGGAAAAATTTGTTAATTCTCTTCATTTTTGGGAATTCTGATTATATATATTATATGTATTAAATAAGATCGCTGCACCGACACACGATCTCTACTCGCGCGCACAGCGCGCGGAAGTTTTCTAGTTTTTAATATATTATTATAAAATCCTCATTATTATTATGTTATAAAATATATTTCTATGACTTTGTAACAACGTCTCTGCAAAAAAAAAGGTAGAAAGATCTGATACCTTTCTACCTTTTTACTTCTTTGCTTGCGATCCTATGCATGCACAGAGAGAACTGCTCTGCTGGTGATGCAAGCAGAGGAGAAGTTAGAGAATGCTGGTAGTAGAGGTACGAGTGAAAAGAAGAATCGTAGCGCGGGGGTGGACTCGTCCCTTTGTACGAGTTTAATCCAGCATTGTCGAGGACCGGGGCTTTATTTCAGGCTCGCGAAGCACTGCACGACGCCGGCGCGTCAATAAGAGCAGAGTTCTGTTCCGTAAATGCGCTCGAGGGAACCGATCCAGCTGTTGCTTGGCTCTCCTCACTACCTACCAGCAGCTATGGCCATCAGTCCACGGATTTCTCTGTCCTTTGCTTTCCGCGTTTGCCATTTTAATCAAGAGTCTACCGCCATCAGTGAGCAGCCGCTATGCCAGGAAGGAAGTTCTGGTTGAGATGTACAGTCTGCGAGGAAAATTAATCTTCAACCTTGACGACTTGCTTTTTTTAGACACTTTTTTTTATTTCGCTCCAGAATTGGGCCGAAGCGCAATATTGAGTCATCAAAGAAAATTCTGGACACTTAAAAGTCTTCTTCTTCGTTAAAATAATTAATCTGTGGTTTTTAGAAAATTTCGTTAAGCTATAATTATTTTTGGTGGTTATTTAATATTGTTTGGTATTTTTATTTCAGAGTCGGTAGGATTCTTGTTTTTTTTTACTCTCTTGTGTTTGCTGGAACATCCTGGATACTTAAAAATCCTATTTTTTTCGTAAAAATAATGAATCCGTGGTTGTTGTGAAATTTCATTAAACAGGAATTTTTTTGGTGATTATTAATATTGTTTGGTATTTTTATTTCAGAATAGTTAGGATTCTTGCTTTTTAGACTCTTTTTTATTCTGTTCTAAAATTGGGCTGAAGCGAAAAGTTGAATCATCAAAGAAAATCCTGGACACTTAAAAATCTTCTTCTTTTGTTAAAATAATTAATCTGTGGTTGTTACAAAATTTCGTTGAACAGAAATTATTTTTGCTGATCATTTAATATTGTCTGGTTTTTTTTTGTCATTAAAATTTAACGAAAATAAGTATAATATAACGAGTTTTCTTTCTTAATGTAAATATTAAATAATTTGTTTCACTAAAAATATGAATCATAAATACAAATTTCTGAGCCGTGAATTCACGAGGATAAAAATGCAATAACAATATGAGTTATTCATTTATTTTTCTGTGGCTTAGGCATTAGATTACAAATTCAATAGAAAAGTTTTCCCAATAATTCTTAGTTCCATAAAAAATTGACAGATTTTATGGTTCAAATTTTTAACCCATTTTTCATTTCACCAAAAAATTATACAAATGTAGATTGGAAACTTGAGAAAAACTTTGTATTGGAAATTTGATAAGACAAAATTCACTGTTTTGAAAGTAAAAATTTATAAATCATATTTGATTTTAAAAAAAGTTTAAACCGAAAAATCGAAAAAAAGAAAATTGGAAAAATCGATCAGATGAAATTCAAATTTATAATTTTCATGTTTGGAATTTTAAATCTATCCATTTTTTAAAGTAATCCAAATAGCCAAATATATGTTATCTTCTTGAATCCCCTGAAGTATTTTTAGAATTTGATGGGTTATTAATTCATAACTTCTGATTCTAGTGATCAATCAAGTAGGCGAAGTTCTATGTAATATTTTTTGCCTAGTCGGAGTATTTTTAATGTATCCATTTTTTCTTAATTGCTTAATGGCTAAACTTGAGACAAATTCCTTACCATCTGGAGATTGATTCTTAGATGGACGCAACGGAATTTGGACCGATTATTATTAAACAATTTTTATTCATACCCAAACAATAGTCTATCGCCTACAGACCTAAAGGAGCACTTTTGATTGATAGACAAAGGTCGAAATTGACCCAATAATTCTTAATTCCATAAAAAATTGACAGATGTTATACTTCAAATTTTTGACCCATATTTCATCGAAAAATTATACAAATGTAGATTGGAAACATGAGAAAAACTTTGTATTAGAAATTTGATAAGACAAAGTTCACTGTTTTGAAAGTAGAAATTTATAAATCATATTTGATTTAAAAAAATGTTTAAATCGAGAAATCCGAAAAAAGAAAATTGGAAAAATCGATCAGATGAAATTCAAATTTATAATTATCATGTTTGGACTTTTAAACCTATCCATTTTTCAAAGTAATCCAAATAACCAAATATATGTTATCTTCTTGAATCCCCTGAAGTATTTTTAGAATTTGATCGGTTATTAATTCATAACTTCTGATTCTAGTGATCAATGAAGTAGGCGAAGTTCTATGTAATATTCTTTTGCCTAGTCGGAGCATTTTTTCTTAATTGGCTTGAGACAAATTCCTTATCATCTGAAGATTGATTCTTAGAATTTGGACCGATTATTCTTAAACAATTTTTATTTATACCCAAACAATAGTCTATCGCCTACAGACCTAAAGGAGAACTTTTGATTGATAGGCAAAGGTCGAAATTGACAGTTTCAGTCCTTGTTCTTTCAATAAAACCCACGGTGGTCGACTTGAAAAGCAAGTCCATTGGAATTGCCTTGGCCTCGCCACGAAATCGCTCTCGTGGGATAGATTGGGCACTTTTGCGTTCATAGTACGTCGCTACGACTGTCTACGGAAGAGTCGAGGGGGAGCAGATGCGTCCGGATGCAAATCGTGGATTAATCTCGCCAGCCCCTAGCAGCGGGCAGGCAACCCCCAGTCCTGACCCTCGAGAATCGTGTACGAGCGGAGGCGCGCAAACGTGCAGGGGTTTGTACAGACGCACTTCTATGTGCGGATGCGAAAGTTGGCATGTGCCGAGGACAGGAGTCACTCCTTTCAACCCCGTCAATGTCAGAGATTACGACACTCCGTACGGGACCATCCTATTCCATCCCCTTGCTTTTCCTTGTCTACATACAAACAATCCTTTGCAATCCAACCGTCTTGAACAATTTTTAGCTTTTAAGAGCAATCCACTTTTTGAAAACGTTCTTAAATAAACTGTTATCAAAATGACCAAAAAAAGCTGCAAAGTAACACTTTGCAAATTGCTTCCCCATTATCTTTGGTTTTTTTTGCAAAGCTACTTCTGTGAGAAAGTATGCTAATCGATTTTGGCTTCCTCATAGAGGAAGCTTTGTAAAAAAAACAAAAATAATAAGAAAGCAATTTGCAAAATTCTACTTTGCAGCTTTATTTAGTACAAGTTAAAATTTTTGTAAACTTGAACTACATTACTGATTATGATGAAACTATATACTAATCATCTTAGAATAGTACCGATTTCAAAAAAAAATTGAAATCCGTTGTCTCGTGTTTTGATAAAGTTAGGGCAATGTGAATTTTTCGAAAATTTCAAAACTCTATAAAAATCGAATCGATTTTCTGATTCGGTCAAATTTAATACCAAAGAACATCAAAAGTACCTGTACGTATGGAGAATTATTTAGCAAAATATCGCTAATTTTGCGAAAGCTGGAATCCAGACGTCCGTTTTTGAAAAAATTCAAAAAGCTGTAAAATCAAAATTTCTACATACAATTCGTGAAAAATGTGAACAGTCAAAGAAGGGCTGTAGCTTCACTTGTGTGCCAAATTTTAGTATCAATCGGTTGAACGGTTCGTGAATTATAGTGAATATAAAACTTCAACCTAAAGTTAACTATGCAATTTGGAACGTACTCAAGACCTTCAAAGAATATCCCTTATCCTCCCACTCTCACTTCAATCAGGATCGCGTTCATCCTTTAGCCCAATAAAAAACCAAAGCTGCACTTTAGCCCGATAGAAATCCAAAGATCCAGCTTTTCAATATTTCCAAAGCCCATATTGGAGGATAATCTTTTCAATCGACTGAAAAAACCATAGTCAATCACTTAGCTTTTAAAATCCAAGAACTTTTCAGCTCCTGGAAAATCACCTTTCCCGCCTTTTGGCATATCCTTCTAATCGCTGTTTATGCGAGCGATCCATTACCATCGAACAGCGTTTCACCTCAGCAACTAAGTGCAGACTTTTCTCAGCTCATTCTCATGTAAAGTAATTTTTTTTCTATTCAAATATGCGGTGGGACGCAGTCGCCAAGTGTCTGTATTGATTTTGCCTGCGATGTACGGCATAAAATAGCTTTTCCCGCTCTCCCTGTCTTTCATTCGGCAAGTGTGTTTTTCGAAGGACTCCATCAAACTAAGCCCCAATAAACTATAAAAGTAGCTGGGATTAAGTCGGACTCCGGTGGCTCCAGCACGAGATTCGGTCCCTGATGGAAAAGGCGCAACATTGGGGTGCATCTGCAACTGAACATTGAGTCTCGGTTCTTCAGGATCCTCGAGACGAATCGATTCGTCGAATGTGAGACACATGTGGAGCCTATGCGCTTTGGAACGTCATTGAGGCAACTCAATATCGTTCAGACCATTCGTGTTCAATCTCTCGTTATTAATACAATGAAATAGTTCGAAGAGCCATGTTATTTTTGGTGATCATGATCGAAAAGCGATGAGGAGAGAAAAAAAATTAGAACAAGGAGATTTGATGAACGTCACTCACCGTTCGATGCCCGTGAGCCTGGGATGCCTGTATTTCCTGGATAGGAGCAGTCCACCACCCCACGCCGCCTGAAAACAGAACCAAAATTTGGAGGTGACATATCTGGTAAAAACAACCCAGAAAAAAAATTTCAGGTCTGGTTATATGTGTTCATATATGATCAGATATGTCCAGAGATGATATCATACATAATTGGATATGATTCCACGTAAGCAATACGCAAGCATATATTATCAGATATCAACATATATGAGTTCGTATATGATCAGGTACGGTATAGTATTTGATCAAATATGGTCTTATATGATCAGTTATGATTCATATATGATCGTGCGTAATCATGTAGCGTGTTATATATGATCGCGCCTGATCATATATATTATCATATCTGATCATATGAGACTATATTTGATCAAAAACTGTAGCGTACCTGATCATACATATATGATCATATATGTCAATATATGATCATATATGCATGCGTATTGCTTACGTGGAATCATATCCAATTGTGTATGATATCATGTCTGGAAATATCTGCTTAAATGTGATCATATCTGATCAGGTGCGGTCACGTACAGGACAATGTATGATGTATCTGAACATATCTGCACACATGAGACCACATCTGATCAGCTAACATTATCAATCCAACAATAAATGATCTCATATATGATCAGATCTGATTCAGATATAAACATATATGGTCATATGAGGCATTCTCTGTCAGTTCAGCAATTTTTTTTTCGACCCTCTCAGATCTATCCCATAATTGGACACATTTTAGTACCACTTGAAAGCACTCTTTGTGAATCTTTTTCAGATTTTTAAAACAATCCATTTGGGAAATGTTTTTTTAATTATTATTCATATAACTTCGATGGAGTAAGTCTGACAAAAAAAATACAAGTACAAAAAAATTTCACTCAACTTTGTAATACAATAGGTCTCATATTTTTATTCGTGTTGCAAAAGTGATATTCAGAAAAAAAAATGTTAAACAATTTTTTTTATTCATTCGAGCACCTTCGATATTACTTTCAATTTTTTATAAGCTGTAGAGACATGTATAGAACCTACAAAAAAATTGGTATAGTGGGCATCGATTACTTGAAGGATTAAAAAACGAAAGAAAATGAATTAAATTTATTTAATTATTTTTTTTATTTTTATATATTTTTTTATTTCACTTATTTTTTTTTTGTTATTCCGTCAAATAATCGACCCACTGAGCTACTTGACGCGTAACGACGACACGGCCTTCAGGGTTTACATACAGTTATTCGTGCGTATAGCCATTTATTGGATGGAAAATTTCGGAAAATATTTTTTTTCTTCTTCAAATAGTCGATGCCTACTATGCCAATTTTTTGGTATATTTTTGACATATCCCTGTAGCTTGTATAAAATTGGCAGTGATATCGAAGGTGTCCGAATGAGTAAAAAAAATTGTTTAACATTTTTTTTGCTGTAAATAGCTTTTGCAACACGAATAAAAATATGTAACAGTACAATATAAAACAACATTTTTTTGTATGTGTGATTTTTTTGTCAGATTTACTCCATCGAAGTTATATGAATAACAAAAAAAATATACATTTCCTAAATGGATGAATTCAAAAATCTGAAAAAATTCACAAAGAGTGCTTTTAAGTGATACTAAAATGTGGCCAATTATGGGATAGATCTGAGAGGGTCGAAAAAAAAGTGGCTGAACTGACAGAGAATGCCTCATATATGAATCTACGGACTTGGAAAATTTTTGTTCACTTTGAAGAATAATCAATGTTCTCATAGCTGAATCCTTCAATCAAAGTAGGCATGCCGCATGTCTGCCAGCGAAGCAGAACAAAGTGCTAGCGAGCATCTCGCCATAACTTCCGAAAAACTTTTTAATGGATCTTGTGACATAGTTATCAACTGATTCACCAATTATCCGCATAATGTTCACATTTGGAGACATGTGACTCTTAGAGTCGAATTTATACTTCAAAGTTTCAATTTTAGTATGCAATAACATGTAAAATTCGATCTCGAGTACAAATTTGAATTCAAACATGGGAGTATAAATTCGAGCATTAAAGTGTTATTTTTATATTTTTCTTCAAAAACGTTTTATAAATATTGATCCCCATCACGAGCACTTAAAACTGGGAAAATCCTTAAAATGGTCACAATTTCTACTTTGTAGAGAGCCAGGTCAACTTTTATTCGTTGATGCACAGGAGAGTCGTTGACTATTGCTGTAATCCCTCGTACTCGTCGTTTTTCCGAGAGTTTCACGACTATTTGGCCGGATTTCCGGATCCCGAGGGGGAAAAACGAAGGTATCAACGACACCGCGATGCTTCCCACATTTATTATTTAAGATAAGACTCTTAGGCGTTTGGCATTTACCCGGAGAAGCAAGTGGATGAGTCGAGGATTTGAATAATTGCATTTGCCGGCGTTGCGAAATATTAATCGATGAACTATTGAGTTGTATCGCAGCAAACCGATGATTTACAACACATTAACAATTTTCGCATTTGCACTTTTAAAATTACCTATTTTTCAAAATAATACAAATACATGTTAGCTTCTTGAATGTCCTGAAGGGTTTATAGATTGTGATAGGTCATTAATTACTAACTTTTTGATTCTTACGATCAAACAAGTAGGCGAAGTTGAGTCAAGAATATATTCGTCTGGACGGTTTATTTTTTATGTTTTCGTTGACATAATCGAGAGAACAATTTTTGACAACGAAATGATTGAAAATCTTAGTAAGCTAAAATATAAAACACCTTGTCTAAAATGAAAATACAATCACAAAGAATTCAAAAGACGATGGCCACAACTGGTACATTACTGTGGTCTAAACTGGTGCATAGATGGTCAGAAAAGGTAAAAGATACTTTTTTCCATTTTCCAGTTTTTTTCTCAACACATATGAAGATTATAATGCTAGAAATCTGAAATTATATTCTTCTAAGATATATGCCTGTATTTAACCATAATTTTTCATAACTTTGTATATTTTGGAAACATTTATCGTCATATTGATGACATCAGTTCGTCTTCATTACAAAACCTACCGTATCAATAATAAAAATATCATCAGCTAATTCACCAAATTCTCAACTCTTTGCGTAATTCGAGAAAATTTTGATGAAAGCTCTAGATAGATTTTCGGTTTGTATAGTTGACGAATTGCATGCAGCTTTGCGTGTATCAATTTTAAAAGTATAGGTTCAAAACAGTTTTACGATATTTGGAACCCGTCTTTTTTTTTAGGAGTAAAAAGAATCCTTCTTATTGTTTTATAAAAATGCTGTACTTACGTCAACGTGAAGCCAAAGTTTGTATTTCTCGCAGATATCGGCCATTTGAGATATCGGATCAAAAGCACCGAGGACAGTGGTACCGGCAGTTGCATTGACGAAGAATGGAATATGTCCACGAGCTTTGCGTTCCAGGATAGCTTCCTCCAATTTGGATGGTATAATCCGTCCGAATTCGTCGCTGGGTACCATAACACAATTGTCAGTTCCCAATCCGCAAACGGAGGCGCAAGATTTCACAGAATAATGGCACTGATCGGACGTAAACATGACAAGTTGTCCTCCGACAGCGGCAAGTCCGCGTTCCTTGTATTGAGGAAACATTTTGTGTCTCGCGGCAAGAAAGGCGTAGAGATTGCTAATCGATCCACCGGGTGCAAGGATCGAGTCTCCGGTGCGCCAGCCAATGAGTTCACGCATTTTTTGCAGCACCACGTTCTCCATGAGAATGAAAACTGGAGCGATTTCGTAAGTGAACATATTGGTGTTTGCTGTTGCGGTGAGCCACTCTCCAGCCATTGACACCAAATCAAGACCACAGGACAATTGATTGAAGAAATGGGGATGACCTGGAACATGAAAGAAAAATACGACTTGAACAAATTGATGATAACATCGTATTAAAAACTATCTATATTTCAAAAAATGTTGTCTACATAAAAGTCTAGAAACTAATCAAACTGAGGTATCGCAGCGTTCAATTCTAAACTGACGCATCTCACGATTCAGAAACAAACTAACTTATCTCAAATATCATTATTGAACGGACATAATTCGGAAGGCATTCTAAAAAGGCCTAACTCGATGAATGTGATTAACTACTGTCTAATTCCAATTAATTATAATTGGGTCAAACATGGTTTTGTGTTCGAAGATATGTTTGTGTCTCTCAATTAATGCTGCAAACTTCACGTAGGACAGAAACTGACTGTTGTTATAATAAATTTTAATTCTTAATACTTGAATTGAGTCAGGCCTTTTGAGAATTTCTTCCGAGTTACGTCAGTTCAATAATGATATTTGGGATAAGTTAGTTTGTTTCTGGAGCGCGAAACAAGACAGTTTGGAATTGAATGCTGAGATACCCCAGTTTGAATAATTTCCGTAAGTTACTTCAGTTTCATTAGGAAACGTCGACATAGACCTTGAATTACTAGACTGAAAAGATCTATGGGTAATTAATGTAAGTGGATCCAGATCTATGAAGACTGGATCTAATTCTTTTTTGCATTTTCACACGGAAAAAAAGTTTGGTTGTGGCAACTACGTTTTCGTTTTGCTGTACACAATGTCTAAAAAATGAGTTGCCTCAACCATGTCGAATAGTAACCTCAACTATTCACGATTAGTTCTAGATTGGATTAGTTAGGTTAACTAATCCAATCGTTGGGACTACCACTCGAATAGTTGGGAGTACCATTCGAATCGTCGGTATTATCATTCGAATCGTTAGTATTACCATTTGAGTTGCTAGGGAAATAGAATAATCGATTGGTTGTGTCAACTCATTTCTTGGTTATGGCAACTAATCTTTTTTTTCCGTGCAAAGTTGAGATTGAAGCTCACGATTGTCCCAGTAGGTGGAATTTTCGTAGACGTATCTTTGCAAATCATTGTTTTTAATGTTTTTTGTAAACTATTTTTATACATCTATGGGATAAAAGCTCGCGCTCTCCCGTTCAGCAATCTGGACATGGAGGATTTACAGAGAAATCTTAAAAACAGATTTGAATTACATTCTTGTATTTTTACTAGGTTACTGCGATTCAGGCGCTACGTGCCCTCACGCTCCAGTGACCTCACATAAGCCATTCCATCCTCTCCACCCTCTGGACACAAGGGCCTTCGTCGGACTAATAAAAGTCTAGACTTGATTTTTAGAAAAATCAGGATTTTTCAAGGGATCTCATAGGTGAACTTGGAAAAATTATGGGGGTACCTCATAGGGTTATTTAGAACCTCAAGAACCGTAAGAACTCAAAGAACCCCCTTGATTTTTTACGCGACGGCGACAAGATCTTTTTATAATGTAGAGCGATTAGAATATAATTCAAATCATTCCGAGTCCTGGACATCATTATAGTGTACATAAATTGGTTAAATGATTAGGGACACTGTTGGCTTCCTAATCTTCAGTCGCGTCATTGTCGTAATGTGACTCATTACATTTACTATGTACAAAAACAATTAAGTCCTAAACATTCAGCGTTGGTAACATTTTGAACCTAATGACATTCTGTGTCAAAACGTACTTTGCACAATTTGCAAATCGGTGCAATATTAATAAATGATCGACGTGAGTAAGTTACCCAATCAAATTCTCGGAATCCTTTCAGCCTGATTCTGACTACAATTATTAATGATCGTGTAATTAATTGTAGGGCACCCGTGCAAATTATTTACGGACGTTGAGGCGTCAGTTCCCGGCATGACTTCACGAAAGAGCGTCAAAAGCCTTTTGAAAGGGTCGCCGAGGGCTATGAGGTGTACACAAGCTGAAAGAGAAGGGAATTGGAGCTGGAGAGAGAGAAAGAGCAAGAGCAGTGAGTGAGCTTTAAGCTCCTCTGCTGCGAGTATGTTGTCATCCGCTTGGGTGAACATCGCGCGAGGATCAAGCCTAATGCTTCTGTTTGATGGGCCTCCGCCCCTTTCCCTTTCGCTTGGCCGGTATACGCGTCAGCGAAGGGCGAAAGAACACGCGGGGTGGACTTTGCTATAGTTTTTCCCGCTTACGTGCAGCCGGTTCCACGCGCAACCTGCAAACCATCGATTTTCCAACGAGAGAACCGGGATACACGATTTCAGCTACTATCTTTTGGTAGATTTGCCAATCTAGGAGTGTTTAGCCCTGAGGATAAGAGGCTAATATGAGATACGATGTAATCCAAAGCCTTTGGATGAGGAAACGTGAGACTGCACTGTGTGTAACAGCTGTTTTAATCTCTAGGTATTAGGAGCTGATTGACGTTTGATGGTTGCTCTTGATGGATTCCTTCAATTCTCCTTTTGGTTGGAAGAAGATTCTTCAAGGATTGCTCCACATTGAGTACTTAATGATGCATGTTGTAACATTCCAGCAAGTGTTCCCTAAGTTTTGTCTATTTTTCCAATTTTCTGATAATACACTTTAATGATTCTTGGCCAATTTGTAGATTCCAGTACAATTTTAAGAACCCAGTATAATTTAGAGATTCCTGGGCAATTTGACGATTCTTGAACAGTTTGGAAGTTCCTGTACTACTTAATGAATCCTGTACAATTTGAATATTCCTTTCCAATCTAAAGATCTTTGTACAAATCACAGATTACTGGACAATTTGGAAATATCGGTACAATGTGAAGATTCCAGTATAATTTGAAGAATTCTGTATAATTTAGAGAATGCTGTACAATTTTTATATTCCTGTACACTTTAAAGATTCTTGGACAATTTGAAGATTTCAGTACAATTTTAAGAATTCAGTATGATTTGGAGGTTCCTGTACTATTTAATGAATCCTGTATAATTTGAAGATTCCAATACAATTTTAAGAATCCAGTATGATTTGGAGATTCCTGTACTATGTAATGAGTCCTGTACAATTTGAATATTCCTTTCCAATCTAAATATTCTTGTACAAATGACAGATTATTGTATAATTTGGAAATATTGGTACAATTTGAAGATTCCAGTTCAGGCTAATAGGCAATGGAGGCTAATATGAGATACAATGTAAAACTCGAAGCCTCCGGATGAGGATACGTGAGACTGCGCGATCTGTCTGTAGAAACTGTTCCAATCTCCAGGTATTAGGAGCTGATTGACGTTTGATGGTTGCCCTTGATGGGTTCCTTCAATTCTCCTTCTGGTTGGAAGAAGATTCCTCAAGAATTGCTTTACATCGAGTAATAATGAAGCTTGTTCTAACATTCCTGCAAGAGTTACCCAAGTTTTATCTATTTTTCCAATTCCCTGATATATATTCTTATCCCTTTGCTTTATTTTGATAAAACACATTTTATTGGGAGCAATGCACATAATGCCACGTTATTCGCAAAAGGCAACTTGCTATGATTGTGATTGACAGAAAAGGGCGTAGATATTTAAAAAACCTTCAGCTGTCTTAAAGGACAGCTCATGTTGTCTTAAGTTGAATTGTCTTAAAGAACAGCTCAAGTAGCCAATCATTTCGTCATCTTTCTTATCCGGACAATTTTATTGAAAAGTTCTTCATTCTGCTGCAAAGTGTATTTTGATTGATATCTGAAGTTTTAATGGTTTGACGTATAAAAGGGCTCTTTTTAATCTCCGGGTATTAAGACCTGATTGACGTATGACATTAAAGTGGCCCTATTTTTAGGTTTCAAGGTTTAAGTCATCACCGGCTGGTGAATTTACTACATCACTATATTCTTCCAGAAAGTTCTACAACATGTAACATCATAAGAAGCCTTTGTAGGGCATTCGTCCGACACAGGAAATCATCCCGAGATGATATGTTCGGTCGTCCATATCGTAGCCGTTTGTCGCACTGTTATATCCGCAATTATCGTGGTTGGATGGTTCACGCGAGGCACGCGTCCGGTCTGGGATTCGAGGGGTTGTTGCACCACCAAACGTCTCGGAATGCTTTTTCTCGCTCCGTCTCGGTTTCTCAGGGGGTTTGGGGGCAGACGTGCCTCTGGACCTGGAGATGACGAGGGGTCGTGGGTCGATGATCCGTAGAGCCCGCATTTTGCGCGTCACACGCGTCGCTGCGCGACTAGATTGTTTGCAGAGGCTCTCAAACGTAAATTCCCGGTGAAGTCTCATGACACAACGATAAGCAACGTGCTGCTGTATTTTGCAAATCCCAATTTGTACTCCTTATGGGTTGTACGCGCCTTCAGCTTAGTTTCTAAATATGTTACGATAAGTGCTATTGTATTAGTTGGTAAGAAAGGGAGATTAGTAGCGTTAATTGGCCACAAGAGGCGTTCGTGTTCATGTTAAAAAGATGGCGATAACTTAGCCAAGAGAGCGTTCGTCAACTTTTAGCGCTCTTCATGTTTCATAAAATAAAGTACATTAAAAAGCTCACAGTGGTTTTACTAATGTGTTACCCGACTAAACATAGCTATTTGTATAGAAAAGGGGAAAGATGGTCACACGACAAATCATACAAAAACTTCCAATCGGTGGGTTTTTTGTTCAAATTGATTTGATGATTTTACCTGGAGATTTGGCAGTCATTTCTGACCATTTTTAGACTGTTGGTTCACGTTGTATAACATCTAATAGCTATTAAATAAAATTTTAAGATAATATCTTAATTCCAGGGTATAAAATTTAATATCTAAGTTGAGTTCCACAATCAAATAATCTTAGCCAAGTTATTATAAATTTCAAAAGGTGGAGATTTGGCAGTCAATTCAGCCAATTTTCAGGCCGGTCATTCACGCCGTATATCATCTAATGGCTATTTTATAAATTTTTAAGATACCATCTGAATTGTAAGATATAAAATTCAATAACTAAACTGAGTGCTACAATTACATAATTCCAGCCAAGTTCTTATAAATTTCAGAAGGTGGAGATTTGGCCGTCAGTTCGGACCATTTTTAGGCCGATAGTCTATGTCGTATATCATCTAATAGCTATTTTATAAACTCTTGAGATAACATCTGAATTCCAGGGTATAAAATTCAATATCTAAACCGAGTTCCATAATCACAAAGAATCCCAACGGAGTTCTTATCAAACGTAGAAGGTGGTTAACTATTATTCCGACTAATTCGAGCCTATAAATAGCTCACTCGGTTAAGGGGATCTGAAGAAGTCTCGAAGAACCCAGAAAAAGCCCTTCATATAGTAACAGAAAGCAATAGCAAGAACGACTCGGTAACTTAAGCTGAAGTACGACTCTCAGGGTGAACCTGTCGCAAGCAGAAGCCGGCATGTACCCAGTGATAAATTAGGGGGCGCCCGGGATTTGTATGAAGGGAAGTGTGTAACCCAGGCTCAACGTTAATACCTCGTCATCAATCATACACGATCACGGCCAAAGAACTGCACCGGAGGACCGAAAGAAACATTGCATTGATGTTGGGGCTGCAAATAGCCGTAATAAAACCTACAAGAAATTATCCAAATTACCGACGTCAGCTTGGCATCACACATTGTTTTTTGCTTCCTCACAGAGGAATCCTTGTTTTCATAAATAAATGAAAATCGTGATTTTCATGTTTGGACACTCAGAATGGTACAAAACGTCGAGAAAAGTGATTTAGAAAAAATGTCCTACAACTCAATCACCTACAACTCAAGAACCGTTCAACCGATTCAGCTAAAATTTGGCACATAAGTGAAGTAGCAGCCCGTCTTTGACTGTTGCCATTTTTTAATAAATGGATGCAGAATTTTTTATTTTACAGCGTTTTAATTTTTTCAAAAAACGACGTGCGCGCTCTAACTTTCGCAAAATTAGCGACATTTCGTTAAACAATTCGTCAAAAGTGCTGGTACTCGTAATGTTGTTTGGTACTGAATTTCACCGAAATCGGAAAAGCGTTTCGTATTTTACGCGATTTTGAATTTAAAAAAAAAATTAACGTTTCGCCTTCAACTTTCATAAAAGTTCGACGATTCAACTGAACAGTTTTCCATAACTGAAAATAAAAATAATATATTGAAATACTCAATAGATTCTTTTTACCAATTTAAAAAAAAATGTTACAAAATTATGGATAATGAAATATTGAGATTATTAATATTTTATAATAAACACTTTTGGTTAAAAAAAACCAACATATATATAAATATCACAAGAATATTTGATATTGGGTTATAATATATTTATATTGAAAATCTACAGTTTGACAAAATAAAGCTGCAAAGCAGAACTTTGCAAACTGTTTCCTCATTATTTTTCCCTTTTTACAAAGCTTCCTCTTCAAGGAAGCCAAAATCAATTGACATATTTCCTCATAGAAATAGCTTTGTGAAACCCGAAAAATAATGATGAAGCATTTTGCAAAGTTCTACTTTGCAGCTTTTTCGGAATTCAACTTCCACGTAGCTGGAGGGTTAAAAATGCTGCGTTGTTTCGGATAAATTGTTTCGGGGCTGTCGTTTTCCAGTCGCGGTGAAGCGAACAATCCTGGCATTCGTGAGATGTCCCTCGCCTTCGCCTCAGAATTCTCCGTCGCTCACCGTGACGCTCGAAATTTTCACGAGAAATTCCTGACATGAAGAAGAAGGAACGCGTCCGGGGTACAAGCGGGTTTGCAATACCGTCGATACCAATTTAAATTCCTACGCCGTTCTGTGTTCCATTGCTTCGACGTGTATCGCTCTCGCTTGGGGTTTTGCAGATCCTTGGCTGTATACATTGACGGGGTGCATTCGCTACGCAGCAGCCGGTGGGGCAAACCCACCCCCGTATTTGCTACAGCTCTACAGACCCTATTTACTGTTTCGCTCCAGCCGGGCAAGCCCGCAACCGATGCTAGACGCGTGGGGCTAAAGTCGTGTAGAAATGGCTCTTAATTACACCGATCCCATTGAATCAGGTTCACCCCGACTAACGGCGCCCCTTCTCTCTTGTACGTCACGTGCGCACAAGTGCCACCAAAGTGTTTTCTTTTTTTATTTCACTGAACGCCCTCGACTATTTCGGAAATTCCGAAAAAACCGACCAGGGAATAAGCACAATGTATGAAGCTAATATGGTCGGGTGTCTTATATGGCATCTTTGCCCAATCTGTGGTCAGCTTTAAAAGTTTCGCTCGGTCTAAATGGTACTGATACAGAAAAATACAAAAAGGTAATTGGTAATTTCACAGAAGTTAGCTTTATTCCATTTTTTTCTCCTTTATTCTTCTGAAAACTATGGTAAAGAGGCTTGTAAATGGTAATTTTTTTAAATTAACGTTTTTGCTTCAACTTTCATAAAAGTTCGACGATGCCGCTGAACAATAATTTCTGTGAAATTACCGGTTACAAGTCTTATTACCAATTTGTTTTTCAGGAGAATAATATTCTACGATATGCGACTTAAGCAAGATAGTGAAGGCCAAAATTCGATATCTTACAGAAAAAAAATTTCAGTTGGATTTGCCGACCGGAAGTCGGATCTATTCAATCGAACATAATTTCCGAAATGACACATTGTGGGGAACAGTGTGTCAAGTAATGTAAAACATGGTGCAAGTTGAGTTCATAATACTTTTGCTTTGAAAACCGATTATTCATTATTGCTGATAAATAGAAAACATGCGCGCAGAGTGCCGCGCGGGCAATAATACCATTCATCATGACCGAATATGTGCGCAGCTCAGAAAAGTGAGGTTAGCTTTCAGATTTTTCCAAAACGCGAAAAATTTCCGTTCCGGGGTACAAATCAATAAGTATTTTTCATTTTCTTTCACGGGCCATCGCCAAAATACGTGACAGATTCTATTCCACCCTACATTCAGTCTATCGCTCGGTGGCTCATTGTACCCCAAGATCGAGATGACACATTGTACCCCATTGGGCATCAACAAAGTTTTTAACGAAAAATAATCATTTATCGAACTAAATTTAACAAAACATGGTCACTGAGCAACGCAGCGATAATTGGACTATCTTTTGCGATCGAAAACTCAAGCAGTCATGGAGAAAAAACTGAAATATTACATTTTTATTGACAACCGAAAAATTTTGTTTTGAAGGGTCCAAATCTATTTTATTTTTTAATAATTATTCATAACACTTGATCATTATTTTTTCACGTCGAATGAAACTCAATTTAGCTCATTTCCCAACACAAAAAAAAAAACATTATTTATGCACGTCAAACCTCCGAGAAATTCCAAGTGGTTCACTGTGCTCCGTGGCACATTGTACCCCACTCTCCCCTACTATTTAGCGTAAATAGTACAGCGGGCGACGCCTAGTAAAGCTTTGTATGTGTCTGGGAAAAAATGCCATTTTTCGACTTTGGATCCCGATTACTATACGAATCTGGTAATGAGTACTATATTCCTTCTCTCGGTGCAGAATATGCGACTTGAGAATGATAGTGAACGCCATAATTCGATATCTTAAAGAAAAAACAATTTAAGCTGAAATTTTCCGACCGGAATTCGGATCTGTGAATTCTGGAATCGGAAACGGAAAAAAGTTACTTTTTTCTAAATCATGATAAAAAGGGCTGTAACCGGTAGTATTTTATGTGGTAGAATATGCGATTTGAGAAAAATAGTGAGGGTCAAAATTCGATATTTTAAAGAAAAAAAAATGTAACTATGAGGAAGCGAAAATTGACAAAAACCATAAAACGCTATAAGTATCTATGCTGGTTTTCTTCATTCCTATCAACCAGTTTTACCAAAAAACCTCGTTCAACATCAACGTTTACTTTCCTCATAATCCGACACCCTCAGCAATTTCCGCCATCACTTTATCCCAAAATGAAAAAACTCCAGCCTCTCTTATCACTCAGATATGGTCATTATCCCCATGCAGCGATATATCTGCTCATCTAAACGTGATCGACGGACACCAGCTTGCACCGTATGTGTCTGTGATGCCCCCGTCAGGAAGCGGGCGAAAAAAAAAAAATCTCGGAAATATCGTTTTGCCGATATACGGGGTTGCAATATCGAGAGATCGAGTGAGAAAGGCTATTCCGAACAAGGGATATCTGCCCTTTCCCCTGCGCAATGCGGAGATCGCGAAGGGTGAAGACTACAGGACAGAGGAACGCGAGCCTGGGACGAAAAAGGGAGAATTACGTGGTGGTGGGGTCTCTTCTCGAATTCTCGGGGTACATAATCTAATAACAAGTTTTTGTTGGGCCCGGCACGTATCGTGCACGCGTCTATCAATGGTTACGTGGAGGGTTAGCGCTTATAGAATAAATATATATATATATATATATGTATATACTACATTTCGTTGTCCCTATCGTTTCATGTTGGTTTAGATCCTCTCACACTTTGCCACAAGCTCGGTCGGAAGGCTTTGCTTTCCTTGACGATATTTTGCTCGCCTATAGTCTATCACTTATTCTCCTCTACACACAACTTCGGGGCCGATGCTATTGTGCATTAGCATCTATTCAAGGCGCCGGTAATCGAATCTCGGGTGCGAGATACCGCAGCGACGCCTGTCGGGGGATTTGTGGTCGACTTCCGGCGACGACCCGAAAGCGCATCTCGCGGTTCGCAATCCGCTTCTCCTATTCATTTGTATATTGGTAGCATATTAAGGACTCGATTGAGAATAATGAAATGAGAAGACTATTCGGTGCATTTAGAAAGTGGCCAAGTAAGTATATTGGTCGAGTGGTTGCAATGAACATGTTTTAGGTTATGAAATTGTTTATTAATTGTGAATGGGTAAGTGGCACTGTGAATATTATTTGTAAATTGGACAGTGATTATTATAAACATGTTTTCACTCATGATATTGTACATTAATTGTGAATGTGTAAGTGGCACTGTGAATATTATTTGTAAATTGGAAAGTGATTGTGGTGCACATATTTTAGGTTATGAAATTGTTTATTAATTGTGAATGTGTAAGTGGCACTGTGAATATTATTTGTAAATTGGATAGTGATAATAATAAACATGTTTTCACTTATGATATTGTACATTAATTGTGAATGTGTAAATGGCACTGTGAATATTATTTGTAAATTAGAAAGTGATTGTGGTGCACATATTTTAGGTTATAAAATTGTTTATTAATTGTGAATGTGTAAGTGGCACTGTGAATATTATTTGTAAATTGTACAGTGATTGTAATAAACATGTTTTCACTTATGATATTGTACATTAATTGTGAATGTGTAAATGGCACTGTGAATATTATTTGTAAATTAGAAAGTGATTGTGGTGCACATATTTCAGGTTATAAAATTGTTTATTAATTGTGAATGTGTAAGTGGCACTGTGAATATTATTTGTAAATTGTACAGTGATTACATGTTTTCACTTATGATATTGTACATTAATTGTGAATGTGTAAATGGCACTGTGAATATTATTTGTAAATTAGAAAGTGATTGTGGTGCACATATTTCAGGTTATAAAATTGTTTATTAATTGTGAATGTGTAAGTGGCACTGTGAATATTATTTGTTAATTGAACAATGACTGTAATAAACATGTTTTCACTTATGATATTGTACATTAATTGTGAATGTGTAAATGGCACTGGGAATATTATTTGTTAATTGGAATGTGGTTGTACTGAACATTTTTAGGTTATGAAATTGTTTATTGTGAATGTGTAAGTGATACTAGGAATATTATTTGCAAATTGTAAAGTGGTTGTAATGAACATGTTTTAGGCTATGATATTATTTATGAATTGTGAATGTGGCGTTATTAATGGGAATATTTAATATTGGCTATTGCATATTTTCTACATTGAAAAAATAGATGTTTCTCAAAGTAACCTCATTTTGTTTTGAGATGAAAGTTCTGGGAATATTTGTCAAATTTGGTAATATTTCGGTAAAATTATCGAGGACACTCGAAAATAGTGACAATTGGATATTATTCGATACATTAAATGACACTGAGAAAATTATTTGGAAATTCGATGTAATAAACATATTTTTGGTTATGAAATTGTTTATTTATTGTGGATGTTGGCGTTATTAGTGGGAGCAATTATTTAACGAAATATGATATTCATCCTTGGCTCCGAATGCATATTTGCTATATTAAAATAATTTAAAAATATATAATAATTAATAAGAATTAAAATATATTTAAAAAGTTGTTTCTCAAAACATCTCTTTTACTTTTAATAAGAAAATTCTCGTAAAACATGATAAACAGTCGAGTTCAATTTATTTTACCATTCTAATACAACAAATCAACAAAGTATCTTTTAATACAACTAAAATATTACTATTATCCAATTGTATATTAAAAAAAAATTATTCGTCTCGATTATATGTATAATTTATCGATTTCCTAGGGATTTAATCTATGATCTTGGGTAAATTTCTCAAACCGCATAAAAAGACTTGTGGACAGAAACGAACTCTTATCTCCATCCCAGGAGTATCATATGGCATCGGATCTCATATCTGCAATGTCCGAGCCACGTGACCACAAAACATTCTTCATCAGCATCAGCAAAGCTTCTTTTTTTTATTATTTAACTCTGCTCTCACCCTTCGACCCTTCGCCATTTTTCACGTCCGTAACGGGTGTGTATATAGATATATATATAACGCTTTTGAGAGGCTGTTGCTGTATATATACAGAGTGGAAATCTCCAACCAAGCCCGCGTTATCTTCAACACCCTCAGCTCTGAGCGTATGCTAAATTGAATATGAAATTATGCAGCTTATCGCCCCGTCGACTCTTCGCGTATGCGCGGGCATCTCTGCCGCTGCGTTAAAGTGTATCTCACGGAACATCCCAACACATCAGATGATGAGCCACGTTAACCGTTTTCGCGTTAGTATAATATTAGCATTTTTGAATTACACAAAGGCCTGTGCATAATTCAAAATAAATAGGGTGGGTTAGAAAATTGGTTGTTTTTTTCTTCCTCATATGGAAAGCTTTGTTTTCGTGAGAAAAATTTTTCCTGGATTTTCATTACTTAGAATAGTCTAAAACTTCGAAAAAAGGGGTTTAGAAAAAATGTCCAGATGGATGTATGTGTGTGTGTGGCACGCTTGCAAAATTCAAACCACTGTATCTCAAGAATGAAATTTGGTACACTGGTAGAGCAGCACATCCCCTACCCATCTATAAATTTACGAAAAAATTGAAACATTTTTTCAGATTTTATAAGAGTTTGAATGTTTCGAAAAATGTCTGCATGTTCTCCAGCTGCCGCAGTTTTTGAGCTAATGAGCTAAATAGTTCTTGACAAATACAGTAATGAAAAACGATGGTCGGTATTGAATTTGAGCGAAATCCTTAAGCGGTTCAGATTTTATGTAATTTTGAGTTTTCGAAAAATTGATGTTTTCGTTCTAATTCAAGTCAACTGCGAATAACCCTTAAATCTTCTACAAGGACGAATTAATATCCAGCTGTAATCGATATCAAATATGGCGAAGATCGCTAAAGAGGTTAGGATGTTATAGGACTTTGAACTTTCGAAAAATTGGCGTTGTTATAATTTAAGTCAACTTCGACGAATTCGGTAAATTTTATACGAGATACCGAATTCAAATTTGGTGCACATATGGATTAACATGGAACAAAGTTTAGGTACAAATTTGACGTGAATTGGTCGAGCGGTTCAAATTTTATGACACTTTGAATTTTTTTAAAAACGTCTCGGGCCAAAACAAGTTTGCAAAGTAGATCCTTGAAAATTGCTTCCTTATTAAATTTTGCTTTTTACAAAGCTTTCGCTATGAAAAAGCCAAAATCGATCAACATACTTTCTCATAGAGGTAGCTTCGTAAAAAGCAAAAAATAATAAGGAAGCAATTCGCAAGGTTCTACTTTACAGGCTTGTTTTTTTAGATATTTTATAGATTGCGCAAAAAAAAACTATCAAAAATCAATGTCGAAGAGATACTAAAATTTTGTATATTAATAAGTTGTAAAAAATCTAGAATTTGTTTTTTTAAATTGTTTTTTATTTTTTATATAAGAAGAATTCTCCAACTTTTCAGAATATATTAGTTTTTTGGAGAATTTTCTAATAATCTTAAATTTTTTAAAACATGACATTATTTGAATATATAATTATAACATTGAATATGAAATTTTACGGCTTACGCCTCGTCGATAAATAATAATATTTGTTTAACAAATTTGTTAATAATATTTCTTAAAATTTTTTTAAACTGTGAACTGAAAAACTACTCACCGGTTTTTACTTGATACTTCAGGGTTGTCGAACAGTCGAGCAAAAGTTGCTGCAGCGTCACCCCCGTATCCGGAATTTCAAGATCCAGAAGTTGCAGCATGTCGGATGGATGATGAAAATCAAGAATTTTGGCGTTACGATCATTGCTTGATTTTATGAAGTCGAGGAGGATGTCCACGACTTTCATCAGGAACTCCTTCGTCGCTGGATAGCCCTCGACATTCTGGGGTAGAATATCTAACAAGAAGATGAACGTTTTTTTTTAAACACAATTTTCCTGTGCGTTTTATTTAATTTTTTCAATATAATTATATTTTACGTTCCAATTTGAAAATGAATTAATTTAAATCGTTCTGTTTTAAGTTTATTTTGCAAAAACTGTTTACCTATTTCTTCAAGGGTGTCAAAGTTTTATAGATAACAAAAAAAATAAGTATGTGACTATTAGTTAGAAATATTAATATAATTTTTTTTTCGTTCCCAAATGGCGAGAATAATTTTTTTTAAATTTAAACAATTTCTGAGAATATATGTGAAAATATCCTCATAAAAATATCCTGCACAAAATATTGTAAACCACCCACGAATAAACCTTTCGGATTTCGGAATTCCCACTTTTTAATTGATTATCAAAGTCAAATGTATTTTTACTGATGATTATTAGAAGCTTAATTCTACTGTACGTAAATATATTCGAAACATTTAATTCATTTTCAAGTTTTTTGAACTGTCAATTCTTTTATGACATATTCAATCATTAATTGCCTTAAAGCATCATCGATATGGACCCTAGAATTGGACACTGAAAATCAGCACAACACCAATTAATTATCGATCGAGTATTATATTTTGATATCCCGTGGAAAATCTAGATCTTTATTTTATTGGCTGTGTATGGAAAAATATATTATTTTACCAAAAATACTTTAACATTTTTTTGTAGAATTAAATTATCTGAAGCCGACAATTATTTTAAATATAATATTTAAAAAAAAGAAAAAAAAATGCAAGGCATGCAGAATAACGTGCTTTTTTATTATCAAGTGAAATTTTTTCCATAAACACCATGAAACCTTGTCAGAAAAACGAATTCTAGCCACATCAAACTCATGATAAAAACGGTTGAAAAAATTTCGAAATTTTTCTCTTGCTCTCGCGTTTATTTACCATCTTCGTCTTGAGTCTCCTTTAGCTGCACGAGAAAACTTGGAATGATTTCACCTCATCAAACAATTGAAAGTATAGACCTATCCTGACACACTCTCACTTGTTTGGTGGGATGACACCATCCTCCTTAATTTTTCTTCCAGTCCCTCGATGCTCCCTCGTTGATAATTCTGCTTGTAGCGATTCGTCGATGCGCAGAACGCGAGAACAAGTATCATGCACTCACTATCAAAAACTCATACACAAAAGCTTCGTCTCATGCACATATCGAAAATATCCACAATTTAAGAGGGTCACAACAATTTTTTTCTTTTTTATTCAAACATTCACCTCTTTTTATTGTCCATAAGAAAGTAAGTAAATTTTCTTTTTAATTATTTCTAAAAAAGTATTGAAATTTTAGATATGTCAACTCACCACTAAGGTCAATTACTATTTGATTTAAAAAATGTAATTATCTCCAAAGAATTTTAAAAAAATTATAATATTATAATAAAATAATAAATAAAAATAATAATAATAAAATTGGAGTATTTATTGGAATTATATAACCTAATGTTCAGAAATTATTTAAAGAAACAAAAAATAAAGCAAAAAATGGCTCTTCTTGAATTAACAAAAAAATGTGGGCTCAGTGTATTAGTTGGAATTATACGAGTTTTTTTTAAGTAATGATTAAGCATTTTTATTTACCGAAAAAAATATTTGACATATGTTTTATGTGTTCATTTGATATACTAATTTTTTTCGGTCGCATATATGTATATAAAATAACAGAGCGAAGGCAAAACGAAGACAAAACGCAGTAGATACGAGTCAGGGAGAAAAATACTTTTCCTTTTCGCGAGTGAGCTGAGCCAAATCCTGCTCAGATTAAGCTGTCTCTTTTTCGCGGGCAAACTATAAAATATCCGGTAAGTAAAACGGACCCCTCGACTCTACTTTCCATTACCGCGATCCTACGGATAAGCAGCCACCCGACAGCTGCTCTGATACAGAGGGGAAAAGCGCCTTTTACTTTCTATCATCTCCACCTCGCGTGCCTCTAGTTTCGTAGCCTCTTCAGCATCTCCTGCCACTCAATCTTCGACTAAAATCCCGATACACTCGTCTTCTCTGGGGAATCGAGCAAAATATCCAAAAGTGCTATAAAAAAACTAACTATTTTGATTTTAAACGGAGCAAAATTACAAAATGTGTTAGCAACACTGTTAAAAACATCTACTTGAAATTTAATGTTTACATGGAAGTTTTTATGCATAACCTAGTATATTAAATTTAATATATAAGTGTAATGTAAAATTAATATATGGTACTGACCATTCAATAATTTACTTTACTTTTACAGTAAAAGTACTTGAATTTTAATCATTTCCTTTAATTTAACTAGAAAAGTACACGAATTTTATACCACAATTGTATACAATGCTGATAAGTTTATGTATAAAATGATGACAAGTTTATGCATAATAATTTCCAGTCTTTCACCGAGAGAAAAGATTTCATTGACGCCAAAAAAATGAGTGGATTGACTTTTTTTCATTGATTTCAACGAAATATTTCTTTGATTTCAATGAAATAGTGCATTTGAATCTCAAAGAGAACATTTCATTACCTGTAAAGAAACATTTACTTAATGAGCGTATAATAAAGAAACAGTTTCATTGTTTTAAAGAGACGTTTCCATTGATTCAAACAGACTGTCTCTCTCGCACCTAACCTCACTTTTTTGTTTTCCGTTTCTCCCGAACGAACGGCTTCGAGTTTCGAGGCGCTAGAAGCATAGCCTCTTTCTGCCATACTTCCGCACATTCCCTCAAAATTTGAGCTTTATCTGCCGAGTACTTTAGGAAAAAAAAGGTTTCGAAATTTTTAGCTGTCAATGAAAAAGGTTCATTGGTTTAAAGATATGTTTCTTTGATTCGATGTCAATACTTTTCATTGAGTTTGAAATCATTGAAAGACAAGATAGTATTGAAACTCATGTATTTCATTTCATTGGCACAGATTTCCGTGAATCAATGAAACTTTTTCTCTCGGTGTTTCTAACAGTGAAGTCTCACATATGGGTCATTCCATACCAAGCGGGCCACCCAAATTTAGCATGGTCGCAAAAAGTGTTCACAATTTTTTCAAAAGTTGTTTAGAGTATCACGAACATCTATAAACTATTTTAGAATTTTAGCACCCAAAATTTCATAACGATTTTTTTCATTTCGTTGTATATTCAAAGTTACCGATCATGCAAAAAATATGCCCCTGTATAAAATTAAAGATTTTGAATGTATTTTTTAATTTCAAAAAATTCCGTACCCGCTCAAAAGAAATTTTCGCTATTTTTTGACAAAATAAAGTTATAATATTTTTTTCATTGTATCAGACCATTTCGATTTTTCTCATAATTTCACAAAGTTTGCATTATTCTGCTTACAAACTACAGACAAATTGACGTGGTAGCAAATGAATGGCCCGTTTGGAATGGAATGACCCATCAAATTTCAATATAATACCGCTCATCCCAAAAGTACTCCAGGAAATGTTTCCCCATAATACCGTCGATACAAAAAAGGTTGCACGTTATCGATTTTCGTATCATCACAATTTCACTGTTTACACAGATGCAATATTAAAGTTATCAAATGAAATGGTCACTAACCGGGACAATTCGTCCACAGCATTAAGAGCATACATTTTGAAATTGTAAAAACCAAACATTGATGCACGATTGTGCATTATGAGAAATTAAATTAATTTGCAAATCTGCTTTTTAGCTATAAAATGGTTGGAATAATTATAATTTCTTTTTTACAATGGTACAATATTTTCATAGATATTTCCCGCCAAAATTGTCCTTAATCAAAGTTACGGTTATATAGTATCTATACAATCCGCGAGACATTTCGCCATAATACAGTAAATATAAAAAATTGAACTACTATCAATTCTGGCCTAATCACAATTTTAGATATGAATACATTTTGAGGAATAAAATAAATTTATAAACCTGTTTATTAGCAATAAATGTATATCTGTACAAAAATTATTATTTCTTTTTTTTTGTATTGCTATCAAGCAGCCCAATATTTTAGTAGGAAATTCCCACTAAAATAGTTGCAAAAAAATGGCTAAAAGTGTCAACAAATATACTAATTACTGATTTGCGTTTCGTCAGAATTTGCAGATGTCACAAATTAATATTAATTACTGTATTAAATGGTCACTAACTGGGTCACGCTTCTCACAGCATTTTGCAGACGGAAAAATCAAATATTGATGCACAATTATGCATTTTTATAAATACTATGCATTTTTGTCATAGTAACTAGAAATTGACAATTTTTTTTTTTTCGTCTCTTATTAGAGACAGAAAATTAGAGCAGATTTTTTGCTGTTGGTTTTGCGTCGAGTCTCTCAGATCCACCAGAGTAAATCCCCTGTTCTCTTTCCAACGGAAATCCGTTAATCCGCATCCATAAATCTAAGACCAACGACTCACTTTTCTCATGGGCTTCGGATTCTCCCGGGAAAACGAGGCAGTAGTTACGTAGTTAGGATCAGACGTGCTTTAGATAACCACAAAAATATCGGCTGCGCACTTTTTTTCACTTACTGATCAGACAGCTCATAAAAAAATATTTATCATGCGACTTAATTCTGCAGATACGATGAAAAAAAAATGTTGTGTGTTTATTTTTAAAAATGTAGAAATTACATTTTTCCATAATACCAGTTATCCACTATTTTAATTCCGAAAAGGATTAAAATTTTTTTTTAAATCTATTTTCATCGTTGCGAAAATTTAATTGGTTGTTACAAGGTTGTACTATCGAATATTAGAAAATTTAACTAAGAATGGAATTTCTACATTTGTATTTAATAAAAATAAAAACAAACAAAAAAATTTCCACGTAAAAACCAAAACATTTTTCAAAATACCTTTTTTCACTATCCTTAGTCGAATAGGAACCAACACTTAAGAATTTTCTTTTTTTATCGAAAAAAGGTTTTGGTAGGTTGTAGGAGCGATTATTTTTAAAGATATCTTTTGAAATTACATTCCAAAAACTTTGAAAAAATTTTAAAAGCTCGTAAATGTATCCTACATTTATGTTTAATTTTTAAAAAATCGCATTTACATGGAAAAATAAAAAGGAAAAGTATTTTTTCAAATAAACTGCTTTTCCACTTTGTATTTCTTTTTCGTTTAGTGTTTATTCAAAATTTTTGGACTTTTTTTTACGGTAAAGGGTTAAAGCATCCGCCACTAAACCCACTATGTATCTTAAATTTTGTTGTAAATATATACGAACAAAAATATCATATATACAAAGATATATGACATATAGAACTTTTCGGACGATAATATAACAAATTTTTTTAAATATATTTTTTTATGTATCTCAGATATATTTCTCACTCACATATTTATATTTCGAATTTTTGGGAAAGATATTTCTTGTAAATCTAGAATACATTTTTTATATATCCTCATATATACTTTATTTCCATATGCAGATACTTAATTTCGTGATGCAGACAATCACTCGGTAGCTTTAAAAAAATTTAGAAATCGCGTTGTACAAACACGCAAAGATTGATTTTGTATGATTTGAATACGAAAAAAGTCGCCCGACGGCACGCACCGGCCCTTATCGTCCTTTGACACTTGCCTGCATAGAACCTCAAATAGAAAAAGAGAGATGAAAGTTGTGGTTGTAGGATGCGCGTGAGAGAACCCTTTACAGTCCCCTGCGGCGTGTAATCTGTCCTCAGCCACTCGTCGAGTGGTGTTATATACACTGCTTCTCGAGGCCAATCCGAAAATCCTCCATTATTATGCACCCTTCGGTCCCGTCGGCCGTCGCGCCCAAAACCAACTTTCCCCGCGCGCTCGTTCGTCCGTTAAATCACGACAATATTGTGGGCTTCCTAAATTCCACTTTGCCGATATAAAAACAAGACTAATACCCAAAGGCAACGGACAATAAGTCAGGTGTACCAGTAACTGACCGAGCACTACTTTTTGGTAACAATAGGAATATATTTCTTTGATCTTTATTCCATATGAATGTTGAGGACGTCAAATTAGAGTCTAATTGATTTACTAAAATATTTTTTTTTCCGGTTTTTTAACGTCGCATCAACTGCCAGGGTGATTAGCGACGGTTAATAAAATATTGACTTTAATAATATTCGAAAAATATGAGTTTTGTGTGTGGGTTTCCTAAATATCACTTTGCCCATATTAAAACAAGAATAATATCCAAAGGCAACGAACAATAAGACAGGTGTACCTGTAACTGACCGAGTACAACTTTTTGGTAACAATAGAAATATATTTCTTGGATCTTTAATTCATGTGAATTTTAAGGGTGTCGAATTAGGATCTAATTGATTTAATAAAATATTGACTTCAATAATATTCGAACAATATGAGTTTTATTTGTCGGTTTCCTAAATATTACTTTGTCCATATAAAAACAAGACTAATACCCAAAGGCAACGTAAGTCAGGTGTACCATTAACTGACTGAGCACTACCTTTTGGTAACAATAAAAATATATTTCTTAGATCTTTAATTCATATGAATGTTGAGGACGTCAAATTAGAGTCTAATTGATTTAATAAAATATTGACTTTAATAATATTCGAAAAATATTAATTTTATTTGTGGGTTTCCTAAATATCACTTTGCCCATATTAAAACAAGACTAATACACAAAGGCAACGGACAATAAGTCAGGTGTACCAGTAACTGACCGAACACTACTTTTTGGTAACAATAGAAATATATTTCTTGGATCTTTAATTCATGTGAACTTTAAGGGTGTCGAATTAGGATCTAATTGATTTAATAAAATATTGACTTCGATAATATTCGAACAATATGAGTTTTATTTGTCGGTTTCCTAAATATTACTTTGTCCATATAAAAACAAGACTAATACCCAAAGGCAACGTAAGTCAGGTGTACCATTAACTGACTGAGCACTACCTTTTGGTAACAATAAAAATATATTTCTTAGATCTTTAATTCATATGAATGTTGAGGACGTCAAATTAGAGTCTAATTGATTTAATAAAATATTGACTTTAATAATATTCGAAAAATATTAATTTTATTTGTGGGTTTCCTAAATATCACTTTGCCCATATTAAAACAAGACTAATACACAAAGGCAACGGACAATAAGTCAGGTGTACCAGTAACTGACCGAACACTACTTTTTGGTAACAATAGAAATATATTTCTTGGATCTTTAATTCATGTGAACTTTAAGGGTGTCGAATTAGGATCTAATTGATTTAATAAAATATTGACTTCGATAATATTCGAACAATATGGGTTCTATTTGTGGGTTTCCTAAATATCACTTTGCCCATATAAAAACAAGACTAATACCCAAAGGGAACGAACAGTAAGTCATAGTGTACCAGTAACTGACCGAGAACTACATATTGTTAACAATAAAAATATATTTCTTGGATCTTTAATTCATATGAATGTTGAGGACGTCGAATTAGAATTTAATTGATTTAATCAAATATTTAATTTTTTAAATAAAAATTAAATATTAACACTACTAAATTAAAATAAAAATATTTACACTACTTTTTAATCGATTAAACATTTTCCTTCATGTACATGTTAAGGACGTCGAATTAGGGTCTAATTGATTTAATAAAATGATTCCTTCAATAATATTCGAAGAATTGTGAGCTTTATTGCTTGATGCAAATTTGTAAATTTTTAAGAATTAAATGAACTTACGAAACTGGTTTTGAATTAAATAGTGTGCAAGAATAATAATGTATCGTTGGTACAAATTAGCTAAATATTTTGGTAGGGCTTTCCCGCCAAAAGTAAAATAAGGAATTAAGGTAATAGAAACGGGTTTTAGTAAAAAAAAAAATGTATACAGAAATAGTTATTTACTTTTTAATTCAGTACAAATTTGTCAAAAAATTCTTGAGAGTAAAAAAAAGTTACACGTCTCTGGGAAGTTGAGCAAAATATTCAAAAATACCATCAAATACTGTATCAATTTTTATTTTAAACGAAATAAAATTACCAAATGTGTTAACAAGTCTCATATATAATTTCTATGTAATTTTGTCCATCCTAAAATTATTCCAAGGGATGTTTCCCCATAACAGAGTCAATAAAAAAAGTTTAAACCTTATCGATTTTCGTATCATCACAATTTTATTGCTTATACAGATAAATATTAACATTGCGAAATGAAATGATCATTAACCGGGACAATGTGTCCACGGCATTAGGAGCATTCATTTTGCAGACGTAAAAACGAAATATTGAAACACGATTGTGCATTTTGGAAAATTAAATGAATTTGAAAATCTGCATTTTAGTTATAAAACGGTTGGAAAAATTATAATTTCTTTTCTACAATGTTACAAGATTGTCGTGGGTATTTCCCGCCAAAATTGTCCTTAAAAAAGCTACGGTTATATAATGTCTAGACAATCCGCAACATATTTCCCCATAATACAGTCAATATAAAAAGTTGAACCACTACTAATTTTGGCCTAAATCCAATTTTAATAAATAATAAATTGAAAAATCTGTTTTTTAGCAACAAATGTATTTTTGTACAAAAATTATTATTTCTTTTTTTATATTGATGATACCAAACAGTCCAATATTTTAATGAGACTTTCTCGCCACAAAGCTTACAAATAAAATGACAAAAAACATAGAGATTTCAAACGCAATAAAATGTCTAAAAGTTTCAACTAATATACCAATTATTGGTTTCCGTTTCGTCAGAATTTACAGATGTCGCTAATAAATATAAATTACGGTATCAAATGGTCATTAACTGGGACACGCATCTCACAGCATCAAGAACATACATTTTCAGACGTAAAAACCAAATATTGATGCACGATTGTGCATTTTGGGAAAATAAATAAATTCGTAAATCGGCTTTTCGGTTACAAAATGACTGGTAAAATTATAATTTCTTACTTACAATAGTACAAGATTTTCGTGAGTATTTCCCGCCAAAATTGTCCTTAAATAAAGCTGCGTTTCTAAAGTGTCTACACAAACCCGCCCATCCCAAAATTACTCCAAATGACATTTCCCCATAATACAGTCAATACAAAAAGTTGGATCACTACCAATTTTGGCCTAATCCAAATTTTCCATATGAATAAATTTTGTGGAATGAAATTAATTTCAAACCCTGTATTTACCAACAAATATATATCTGCACAAAAATGATTATTTTTTATTTTTATATCGATAACAAAACAGCCCAACATTTTCGTGAAAAATTCCCGCCAAAAAGCTTTCAAATTAAAAATGCCAAGAAAAACCTTGAGATTTCAAACGTCAAATGTCTAAAAATGTCAACAAATATACCAATTACCAATTTGCCTTTCGTCGCAATTTACCTCACCAATAAATATTAATTATATTATTAAACGGTCATTCACTGGGACATGCCTTTCCCAGCATTAAAGCCATGCATTTCGCATACATATGAAGTATCTAAAAATCGAAAACTTATCGAAAATTATGATGAATGAGTACTCACCGGAGTACTTGAGGTTGCAGTGCTCCCTGCTGAGGGAGTAAGTGTTTTCGGAACTCATGAGTCTGGTTGGTGAGTGCGTCCGGGCAAAGTTCTGAAATCCGAACAGAACATTGTCCCGTTGTTGTTCGGTTGATAAAAAAAAATAAATAAAAAAATAATAATAACAATAGCAAGAAAATAATCCATGATCTATATCGCTGATAATGTCATTAAGATGAGAGTGACGTGCAATATGCGGTGGTATGAGTTTCTTACATATAAGTAATCCTTGATCGCGGAGATTTTAGTGCCGATCATTTGCACATTGTCCATGTCTCTGCAGTGAGCCCTCTGAGCCCTACAACATTCAACAACAATTTTCGCTTCAGTCACTCGGGCGTAAACGGCTATAATTAAAATTTTTGTCAAAGCGCATTAAATTTTGCTTTCGCCGCGCGTTAATAAATTACAGCCAAAGGGTGTCAAAGGCCAAAGAAACATGGACAGCAAATCACATCTCTCATTCGCTCTTTTTTTTACCGATGATAGAATTTACTACGACGCCCGAGTTACTGCGCGAATAATCGCATCGTCGAACGACGTGACACTAAATGACATATACCATGAGGGAGTGCAATCTACGTGACTGATTCTTTCGAAAATAATTTTTTTTTTTAACCTCAGATTGTCACACCAATACATTGTTTATCCACAAGTTTCCGCCCAATTTTGAGGGTCTGCTAGACCCCAGATATTTTTTTCTTTCAATTATAAGATTTCCAGTCAATAAAATGAACAAAGTTTTTTTTAACATTGGTTTCATCAAAATATGTAATTTAAAGTTGATGAAAAAAAAAGATATTTATTTTTTAGTCGATAAAACAAATAGAAATTTGTTTTTAATGTTACGTTAGGTTTCCAGAAATTTGTTCCATTTGATTGTATTTGTATTTCAATTGATAAAACGATTTAAAAAATAATTTTATCGTTGGGGTCTGTCAAACCCCGGATATTTATTTCATCCAATTATAAGATTTCGAGTCAATAAAATGAATAAAGATTTTTTTAAACATTGTATTCACTTAACAAATATTTATTTCACCTAAATATGTAATTTAAAATTCATTTAAAAAAAAGATATATTTTTTTCACCATTTGGCCCCATTCCCATTATTTGTTTATTCTGATTATACGATTTATTGTCGATAAAACAAATGGTCATTTGTTTTTAACTTTACATTTGATTTCTAGATATTTATTCCATTTAATTGTATTTGGATTTCAAGTTGATAAAACGATTTAAAAAAATAATTTTATCGTTGGGGTTTGTCAGACCCCAGAAATTTGTTTCTTCCAATTATAAGATTACGAGTCAATAAAATGAATAAAGATTTTTATAAACATTGGTTTCTCTTAGCAGACATTTATTTTGTCAAAATATGTAATTTAAAGTTGATAAAAACATAGATATATTTTTTAAAACATTTGACCCGATTCCCATTATTTGTTTATGCGGATTATGCGATTTATAGTCGATAAAACAAACGGTCATTTGTTTTTAACGTTATATTTGGTTTCCGAATATTTGTTACATTTGATTGTATTTGTATTTCAGGTTGACAATACAATTTATAAAAAAGTGTTATAGTTGGGGTCTGACAGACCCCAGATATTTGTTTCTTCCAATTACAAGAATCCGAGTCAATAAATAGAATAAAGATTTTTCACACATTGCATTCATTTACCAAACATTCATTTCATTTGAATATGGCCTTTAAAATTGATGAAAAAACAATTATATATTTTTCTCAACATTTTGCCCTTTTCCTGTTATTTGTTTATTCTGATTATGCGATTTATAGTGGACAAAACAAATGGACATTTGTTTTTAACGTTACGTTGTATTTCCAGATGTTTGTCCCATTGGATCGTATTTGTATTTCAAGTTGATAAAACGTTAAAAAAAATTTGTATCGTTGGGGTCTGTCAGACCCCAAGTGTGACATTCTGGGGTTATTTAACGGCAAACAAAAATAGTGCGAAATAATGAAAAGCAGCGAGAACGTAAGATCGAACTTACCTGTAACTTTTAGCAGTTGCGGTCTTGTCGTTTGACGCGAATTGCGTGATATTCTCTTGCCGAGGGTGGTTTTTGAGGGTGGCCGACGGTGCTCGTGGCGACGGACGGGCGTCGGGGTGGTTTCCACGGGACTGCGAGCGACACAAGCCTCGACGACTCTCGAGTCTCTCGGGCTGACTCGGCCGGGGCTCTAGCTGACCCAGTTTCCGCTTTCGCGGGGGTGGTTTTACTATGGGGGCGTGGCCTTAATGCGGGGGTGGAATACCACGTGGGCGACAAACGGGCGGATCCTGTTTATACCAATCGCTGCTGCTGTTGAATTTCTTCCCGGATCGTACGAATATTCTCCCCTCCCCACCCCCCACCCCCACCCCTCCCCCGCCAACTGACTGTTGAGGATTGTTTCTTCCCAACCCCTCAGCCCTGTTTTGGGAAGCCTCGATATGTGGTTACCTCGGTAAATTTGGCTAACCGAATAACCAAGGAAGCTCCGGATTATGACATTTCACCGACGTCTTGGCTTCAACCCCCCTCCCCCCCTTGTGTTTCTCATAAATATTTCGTTATCGTTTATCAGCCTATCAAGAGCACGAAATCAAGTGTCTTTGTAATTAATTTGAATTACGATAGGTTCGTGATGTTACTGTGTAAGAAATAATAGAGATTAAAATGACGTGATAGATAAGAAATTATTTTGTGATATTCGGTGAATATATTTTAATAAAGTTAATAAATATTTTTGGAGAGTGCATTAAGCTTTTTTTTTAACAGCAATTACATAAGTTTAAAATAAGCTTGTGTTAATATCTATTTTAATAAAAAGTTAGTTATTATAATAATTTATAATTCTTATAAATAAATATTATGAATTGTAATCTTTATTTTTTATGTTTTAGTAAAATCAATCATTTTTATTGTTTTATTTTACTATAAGATTCAAATAAGCTTGTGCTAACAACGATTTTGGTAATAATCGCAATGGCAGCACAAAATATAAAATTTACAAGCAGGGATACGCATAATTGGAACAAATATTTTTTTTTAATAAATAGAGTACAAAAATTGATAATATTTTGTAGGCCTAAGAACCTAGATTAATTCGGTCAAAAAGGTTTATACGGATAAATTGACCAATATTATTGAATTCATTTTCTTTCTGTATAGAAGAAATAATGTTTAAAATTTTTAATAAACTATCGAGTGTATGGTTGTTAGTATGTAGAAAAATTTGAAAAGTATAACTTTGGGTAGTTTAACATAACATAGCCTTGGCGAATTTAAAAACCCCTAACATAAATGGGGCAGTCCACCCCGTTTCGACCTGGATTTGACCTCGACCTCTCCGATTTGGCTCATTATTTTTTACAGGGTTAGTTGGACCCTCAACTGCGCAAATTTTTTTTTTTTTTTTCTCGAAGACCATTTTTTTTAAATATATTTTTAAAGTGACATAGAAAAACCCATAATTTAAAAATCTGATAAAATTCTGAAAAATACTTTGTTCAATAACAAAATTATCTAGCTTATAGTCAGAGTGGGGAAGATTTTCCTTCTTACAGTTTTTAAGCTTTTTTTACTTAAAAAAATTATTAAAAAATAGAAAAAATAATTAATCTACTACAGGCAATTGGTCAAATGTTTATTTATGTAAAACCGAATTTTTCAGAATTTTTTCAGATTTATAGGAAATTGTTCAGATTTTTCCGAACTGTGCAAATTTTTTTTAAATATTTTTTTAAAGTGACATATTAAACCCCATAATTTAAAAATCTGAAAAATACTTTATTCAATAACAAAATTATCTAGCTTATAGTCAAAGTGCGGAGATTTTTCTTCTTATACTTTTAAACTATATTTTTTCATTTAAAAAAAAATGGAATCCAAAAAAAAAAATGTATGCAGTTGAGGGTTCAACTAAGCCTGTAAAAAATAATGAGCCAAATCGGAGAGGTCGAGGTCAAATCCAGGTCGAAACGGGGTGGACTGCCCCAAATGTATCTGATCTAATATAACCTAATGTAAACGTACCTAATCTGACTTATTGTTAACCAAATTTAACATCACCTAACTTATCCTGTCTGAGATAAATATCGATGAAATTCGAAGACATTCCGTTATATACGTTGCGATGTAAATGGTGACTATGTGGGTCAATTTCTCACGAATTCAAACAGATATCGCGTTGTCAAGTTGATCCATTAATCAATAACGAAAAAAAAAAAATTTCGAAAACATTCCCATCAATCAACTACTAAAGCTACTAAAACATAATTCCAATTGCAAATAGATTCAAATTTGGTAAGGTCGTCAAAAATACAATGTTATAAAATGGGACAATCCCATTGATATATTGACTTGCCATTTCTTCCATTTTCAGCTGACTCAACCAACATTTATTTCTTCTAAATATGTAATTTCAACTTAATAAAAAAAACATTTTTTTTTCAATATTTGGCCTATTGAAACTTAATAATTCCAATAATTATATTAATAAAATATATTAAATAAACAGTTGAATACTTTGGAGACTTTGAATTGAAGACTTTTTTTTATGAAACTGTTTAATAGTGTTATTTTTAATTTAAAAAACGAAAATTATTAAAAAGTTTAATACTTTGAAATGACGACTTTTTTTACGAAACTGTCTAATAGTATAATTTTTATTTAAAAAATAAAATTTATTCAACAGTTGAGTACTTTGAAAAAAAAATTAAATATAAAATATTATAACTTTAATAATAATAATTATACAATATAAATATATTATATTAAAAAATAATAATTCCAATTACAAATAGCTTCAAACATGGAGAGGTCTTAAAAAATACGATGTTATAAAATGTTACAAGCAATATTGCCTTGTCATTACTTCCGTTTTTAGCTGACTCAACCAACATTTATTTCTTCTATATACGTAATTTAAAGTTGATGAAAAAAAAATATTTTTTTTTGCTACATTTGGCCTACTGAAACATAATTCCAATTACAAATAGCTTCATTTTTTGTGAGGTCTTGAAAAATTCAATGTTATAAAATGTTACAAGCCCATTCATATATTCCCTTGCCATTTCCTCCATTTTCAGCTGACTCAAACCCCTCGTACTCTTTAAATCACTCGGACCTGTCCGGTAGTATACCCTCATAACTTTTTCCACCAGACCAATTCACGTTTGGCCTACAATTCAGGCCAAATTGTTTGCGCGGCATTTTGTCCCATGGTCCATAGCATAACTATGATGTCCACTCTACGAATTCGGAGCAAGCACGTCGAAGCGGTGGGACCAAACGGGTATGTATATACGACCAACCCCTACAAACTTCCCATTCTTGTTGTCCTCATTTTTGTATGAAACAGGTGGATAGGGGTTGGTCCCTACCGTCCCAGATAAATCTGGGTAGTATATCACCCGAATGTCTTTCTCACCGTGCGAAAATTTTGATGACAGTTCGTGTTTATCCTGGGCATCAAAGTGGAATAAAAGCTTTGCACATTGCTGCCTCATTAATTTACATTTTTCCGAAAGCCACCTCTATGAGTAAGCTTATTTATTAATTTCTACTTTCTCATAAATGAAGCTTTATGAAAAATATAAATGAATGAGGAAGCAATGTGCTAAGTTCTACTTTGCAACGCTATTTCGTAACCTCTATAGTTTTTGAAAAATTCAAACACACGTAAAATCCAAACCGCTTTACCGATTATCACCAAATTTGGTACGTAGCAGTGATGAATGTTATTTTTCGTGTGTAGAAAATTTCAGGTGATTTAGTGAGATTTTACGTAAGTTAGAGAAACAAGTAAATTTTTTTGATAATGGTAAATCTTATGAAAAAGGAACTTTTTTTAAATAGATTCATCCCTAATTCAATACCGATCGTCCTACATAACATACATAGTAGAACATAGTTTTATTCATTTAAAAAATGTCTAAACCACTTTTCTTGATCTTTTGGACCATTTTGAGTAACCTGACATGAAAATTTGGAAAAAAACAATGTCCAGAAACAAAGTTTCCTCTATGATGATGCAAAAGTGACCTCATGAAGGTTTTATTGTCCTTTCTAACAGCGCACTTTGCGTTGGTTATCAAAGACCCGTGCCCATAACTTGGTCTTTTGCAAAACCTATTACCCGCTGTTCATTTCACCTCCAGCTGGGAGTTTATATGCCGAGATATTCGGCCGTGCATGAACAATGCGACAGGGCAAAGCATATCAGGCTGAGAAAAGCGGAAAAGGTCGGTAAAGCAGAAGCAACAAAAAAAAGGGAGAAAGGAAAAAAGAAATGAGGGATGGAAGTAACTGGGCTCCGAATGCTCGACGGAACGTGTAACGAGCGTTCCGTGGGCGATCCTCCGGCTGTGCGAGTTGGAAATTCAATTGTGGACCAGCTCGTGGGTGGAAAATGTCGCGACGCATGCGCAAATCGTCTCATCCGCTTTTGCGGGGAGGGATGAGGACTTGCGGCCGTCAGTGGTAACGACGGTGGTCGAGGGGCTTGGAGGTATCGCTTGCCGTGGGTTGAGACGCGCCCGGAGGGTGAGGACAAAATGGACGGCAGCCAATGGTAACGCGCGACGCAAAATGGCCGACCGAGAATTTAATCAATACCTCCTACGGTCCTCCGGCTAGGGTTGAGGTCGTGGCAAACCCTCCAGGAACGTAACTAGTTGCTGCTACCGGACGGACCTACTCTTGTTTTTTTTAAAAGAGGTTACTTCAACTCTACTCCTACCCATTGATATCCACAAAATGTCGTTAAACTTGCCCACAGGGCTATCAGCCACCCTCAAAACCACTACAACACTTTTGATCCTTTGCATCAATAAAGTTTATCATTCTGATTTACATAGTCTCTTTCACGAATATTTTTTCAGAGGTTTTTTAACATCAATAAAAAAAATGTATAAATCAATTTTTTTTAACCTCACAAAATTCATTTTTTAAATTCATTCAAATTATAGGCGTTGAAAAAAAATCCTATTGGGCTTGGCTGTGGTTTTATTTCCAACATCTTTGTGCCTGGCTCATTTTTTGTGTTTTGTTTTTCTTTTCCTTGTTTTTAGTAGTGGGCTTTGTTGCTGTATCTCTGGAAAGATTCCAAGTATCGAACGACGAAAGAGGTTACTTCGACTCTACTGCTACCATTGATATCCACAAAATGTCGTTAAGCTTGCCCACAGGGCTATCAGCCACCCTCAAAACCACTACAACACTTTTCATTCTCTGCATCGATAAAGTGGATCATTCTGATTTACATAGTCTCTTTCACGAATACTTTTTCAAAGGTTTGTAACCTCAATAAAAAATTTCATAACAGATTTTATCACGCAAAATATCAAATACATTGAGAAAAATCGGGCATTAGTATATTGATATTTGTTCATCGATCATACTGATGATTAAACTAATCAATTTGATTTAAACAATAATTTTATCGTTATTAAATTATGGAAACTATTGCTACTATATTATAACAATTATAGATTATATCTCGTAGTAGCAATACGAAATCAAAGTTGACTTAAATTCGGAAATCATTTTAACACCGTTTTTTTGGTAGAGGAACTAATGCCGATTCATTATTGAGTCGATTTGTTCATAACAAATTTTATTACATTAAAAAAATTTGATCTTCTTTAACAATTTTTTTTTAAGTTTTGGAAACAGTCAATATTTAAAAATTGAATCACTTGGAATCGCACTATCTCGTCTCTTGATATTCCGTAAGCCAAAATATATTCAACCGTTTAACCATTTTTTCTCAATGAACATTTATCAAAACATCATTTTTAGTACTAATCCAAAAAGATTGAAAAAATTTGGCAAACACTGCAATTTTATTAGCAATCACTCTATAATTTTATTTCACGAAAAAAAATGCACCCACAAGGAAAAATAAATAAAGTAAAATATCCAAAAGCGAATTTTTATTCTATTTTTTCGATTCAGAATAAAATTCAAACACTAAGAATTTTTTTAGTAAACAGAAAGAATCTTGACAATTAGAGGGTTAAATGAATAAATCTCATGAATACAATAACTTGACAAAAAAATTAATATGCCATCAGAAACGTTTTTAATAAAATTGTAGGACAATGAAAAATTTATACCACGAAACTTGTCTCTCAATCTAATTATTCTGAGGTAAAAATCAGACTTCCATTCTTCTATAATATAAGAAGTAAAATTGTCTGGTACCAGTCGTTCAAAAACAGGATTTCATTTGGTTGAAAATCCCGAAGCTGTTTACGCAATTTGACAAACGATGACACCGATTTTACAGCTTGGAGCATGAAGGGGAAGCTTCGGATCGATGCTACTCCGTCTTGTCTTCGAAGCATTGCACCCAGCCCCATTCCTGGATGCGGGCGTGGGCGATCGAAGACGTACGACACGACGTCGAGAAGAACTCTCTTCTCTTCCGACAAACTTTGTACCTGTCACTCCCCCATGTATTTATGAAATAAACTTGGATGGCAAAGTCGAAGCTCCCTCGGTCCACGACGGCAAAATAATCAACGTATACATCCCGTTCTCTTGCTCACTTTAACAAGAGAAAATACGACGTTGGTGGTGTGGCGGGGGGATGAAACTATGCTCGATATTTTTCACCCATCACAGACCCTTTCCATCTCAGCACCACTCTGCACCCTGGAAACTTTCTTACCGCCATCTTTGGCCCGTAAGAAAAGTTTTCCCTACCCCCCGACCCCCGCCCCTGCATCGACCAACCCACGCTCTTTCTCGTCGCGAGAAATGCCTGGGAATTATTGATAATGCCAAGCGTGCGCTCTTCTCTTATAACTTTTATAACGTTATTAATTATCCTGACAAAATTATATTATAATATATAATATAATATATTATTAATTATAATATAGTATTATAAAAACATCTCGCCGTACCCACCATGTCAAAAATCGAACCATATATAGGTAATTCCATGTCAAGTCCCACCGGGCCCGAATTTTTAAGCCCCCTAAGGGCACCGAACCCTGAATTTTTCCAAGTTTCCCAAGAGCTCTTGAACTCCGGATTTGTCTAAGGCCCCCAAGGGCCTCCAAACTCTAGTTTTTTCTAAGTCCCCTGAGGACCCCCGAACCCTGATTTTTTTCAAGTCCCCCAAGGGCCCCCGAACCCTGGATTTTTCCAAGTTCCCAAAGGGCCTTCGAACCCCGGATTTGTCTGAGTCCCACAAGAGCGCTCAAACCCCGGATTTGTCTGCGTCCCCAAGGGCCCGCGAACCCTGGATTTTTTAAAGCCTCCATGGGCCCCCGAACCTTCGACTTTTCTAAGTCCCCCAAGGGCCCCCGAATCCTGGATTTTTCTAAGTCCCCCAAGGGCCCCCGAATCCTGGATTTTTTAAAGCCCCTAAGGGCCCCCGAAGACTAGACTTAGAAAAGTCAGCCAACGGCCCCCGAACCCTGAATTTTTCCAAGTTCCCCAAGAGCTCTTGAACTCCGGATTTGTCTAAGGCCCCCAAGGGCCTCCAAACCCTAGATTTTTCTAAGTCCCCTGAGGACCCCCGAACCCTGTTTTTTTTCAAGTCCCCCAAGGGCCCCCGAACCCTGGATTTTTCCAAGTTCTCCAAGAGCCTTCGAACCCCGGATTTGTCTGTGTTCCCCAAGGGCCCGCGCACCCTGGATTTTTTAAAGCCCCCAAGGGCCCCCGAACCGTTGACTTTTCTAAGTCCCCCAAGGGCCCCCGGACTCTGGATTTTTTAAAGCCCCCAAGGGCCCCCGAACACTAGACTTAGAAAAGTCAGCCAACGGCCCCCGAAACCTGGATTTTTTAAAGCCCCCAAGGGCCCCCGAACACTAGACTTAGAAAAGTCAGCCAACGGCCCCCGAACCCCGGATTTTTCTCAGTTCCTTATGGGGCCCCATTTTTCTAAATCTCTTGTGAGACCAATGAAACAAAAGCCAATGCGAGCCACAATAACTCCTAGTATGTATATAATAATGCGGGATGCTTGCATCCCGCTCTGCGATTCACAGGATTACCACTTTGGCGAATCAGTTGGTAGGAATACAGCCATTTGGCGCATCCCGCCAGGTATTTATCTCCTCGATCATAGAAGATACCTTGCGATTTGAATAAGTAATCTTAATTTATGGAAGGATATTATGAGTTATATTTTATATATTATGTTATGGAATGCTATTATGAATTATATTTATAAATTATGTTATTGAATTATATTATATGAGTTAAACTAGAGATTATTATTTACTGCGATGTGATATTATATTATACTATTGTTATCTGTAGTGGTATCTGAAATTCAACTATGTACAAGGGTTTATCTCGTTAAACAATTAAATAAATAAATATAAACATATATCGTATTATAATTAAATTAATGTCGACGAAAAAAAAGTCCTATAGGAATTGGCTGCGGTTTTATTTCCAACATTTTTGTGCCATCGCTGATTTTTTGTGTTTCGTTTTATTTATTTTTTCTTGTTTTCAGTAGTGGTGGGCTTTGTTGCTGTATCTCTGGAAAGATTCCAAGTATCGAACGACTGTCCCAAATAGAGATGTATACGCCTGGATGCATCGCAGAAGCCTTCGGAAATCTGTGTTCGCCAATGTGTACTGACTTGTATATATATACATATACGTATTACACGAGACTACGCTCACCGGAAAGGAACCCTCGACTGCTGCTCTGATGACTCTTCTGCTGATAAGATTCAACGAGATAAACTACCACTCATTCAATCGCGACTAAATTCGTACTGGCTTTCGCAGCTTTAAGGTTGTACCTCTAAGCCTTACGAATGCTTTACAAACATTTACAATCTGTAAATACCTTTTTCATTAAAAAAAGGTATTTACAGATTGATTATAGAAAAAATAATATCGTAAAATGTTTTTATAAACTGTCAAATTTTTGGTTGATAGTTTGAAGAAAATTGATATTTTGGATATACCTGATATAAACGTTTAAAATTCACAATAAATTAAAATTTACAAATAGACATAAAATTTTTCGGCGCAAATATATTTAGTAAAAATTGAATTCCGATTGTACTTTGTTACCATGAATTTTAACGTATTGGAAACTTAGGAGAAATTTGTTTTATGAGCTAATGAAAAGAGGTATATGAAAACAGGTATCAAATATTCGAAACTATTACTGAAAAGTTGAAGCTATTTAAAATTCATTGTGGAAACATGCATAAAAGTATTATCCACCTTATTTATTGGTGTAAGCATATTGTAACCATAAAAAAACACATTAAGTACGCAATTAAAAAAAAATTACTACTCGATTTTACTCCATTGATTTTTCAGATATAATGTTAATTATGCTGTAAAATTGCTGAAAGTGAAATAATTTGTCCAACGCTCTTGATGCGCAAGAGAATTTATGGAGATTTTCTAGCTTTTTATTATGATAATTTTTATTAAAACTAAAGTCTTGGCGAAAACTAAAACATTAGCTAATACTTAATTATTGACTAATAATAAAATATTACCTAAATTTCAAACATTGAAGGTCTATCACGATTTAATTCTGGAAAACAGCTTCATCACATTAAAATACTATTGTATTGTAACGGTTAGAAGCTCTCATCCAGTTACGAGAGAACTCTTCGTTTTTTTTACCAACAAAAACGCCGTAAAGTTTTATTTCAGTGACGTTGTAGTGTGATGGAAATGTTTTTTTTTTCGAATTAAGGCGAAGTAGTGTTTTTCCTAAATAGAGTAATCAACGATAGAATCGTAAATGTACCAATGACTGAATTTTATTATTTTCAAACTTTGAAGGTTTTTCGGCAACGGTAATGCAAAAAAAACCGCGGCAATTATAAAATTACACCTATTTACTCTAAATCTATGCAGCTATTTTTTATATGTAACAAAAAATAATTATGTTTTAACTTCTAATTTTGTCTTTTTATTGAAATCACCCTAAAGAGAAGGGATAAAATGATTTATTAAATATCGATTATATGTCTACAAAATAATATCATACATGATAATAAAATTAGTTGATACAACATAATTTGCAAGAAACTTTGCAATTATTCATTTTCTATGTATTCAGACAGTTACACTGTTGGAAAAGACTGGAAGTTTTTATGCATAAATGCGTAATCGAAATTTAATATACAATTGTGCTTTAAAATTCATGTACTTTTCCAGTAAAATTAAAGCAAATTATTAAAATTCAAGTACTTTTACGGTAAAATTAAAGTAAATTATTGAATGTGCTGTACCATACATTAATTTTACATTACATTTGTATATTAAATTTAATATACTAGTTTATGCATAAAAACTTGCAGTAAAAGTACATTAAATTTCAAGTCATTTTTTTTACAGTGTAGTTATTAATTTTATATGTTTACAGCTCTAATGCAAATAAATCGTGGCCATTCTGGCAAGTATAAAATTATACCTATTTATTCTAAGTCTATGCGGCGATTTTTTTATATATAACAAAAAAAACAATAATCTTATAACTTCTGATTTTGCCTTTTCATTAAAATCAGTCTAAAGTGAAGGGATAAAATGTTTTACTAAATATCGATTATATGTCCACAAAATAATATAATACATGAGAATAAAAATAATTGACACAACAACATTTGTAAGAAACATTGCATTTACTTATTTACTACGTTTTCAGCTCTAATGCAAAAAAAAATCATGGTCTTTCTGGAAAGTACAAAATGACACCTATTTATTCTAAAGCTATGCGGTGATTTTTTATATGTACCAAAAAATAGTAATCTAATAACTGTTGATATAGGCTTTTTTAGTAAATATCGATCATAATAATAAAAATAAATGATACAACAGCATTTGCGAGAAACTTTGCATTTATTCATTTTCCATGTTTTCAGCCTGAAACATGTTTTGTCGCTTTGTAACTTTTTTGCTGAAAACCTAGATCTTCCCGCTACCTGCATTACAGTTACAAGTTGTCTGTATACGTGGTAACGTATTGATTTCTCATCGCTCTCAGATGACGCCGTTGGGGCACAAGGGGATCGAAGGGGGTCGGCACTTCTGGATGCTGTTGGGCAGTGCCAACAAATTTGTTCCAGCCAGTAGCTGGAGCGAACGCTGAGAGACAACTCCGCATGCGTGGAAAACGACGATTGCACTGCCGAGGCTCGTTGAAACCGCCGGTCTCGAGAGGAGCACCACCACCGTGGATGTTGCTGGTGCGAAGATGGATCAGTCGGCCCACGGCCTTCGTGGCCTGCGGGCCTGCTCCATCCGGATCTCTCACAAATCCTAAATCTTTGTCATAGGCACGCGATAAGAGCCAGTAGCTTGCCGGCTTCTGGGAAGTGTTTGTTTCATCCTCTGAATCCTCCGGCTTCAAGATCAACGGGTGTCCTCGATGTCCTCCATGGCGCAACCATTTTCATTTCGAAGAAATCACCGAAAACCAGAACATCATTAGCAACGATCAAATCCAGATAATTTGGATCAAGAACTAAGTGACTTCAGCCAAGATGATGTCCACAAAAATCCAGGACAGTAGCTGGATTGATTATCGAACAGAAACCCGTTTGAAGATTAAACCGAATCTGGATTGAAGATCTGACAGAATCTGGATTGAAGATCTAATAGACTGGATTAAAGATCTGACAGAATCTGGATTGAATATCTGATAGACTCTGGATTGAAGATCTGACAGAATCTGGATTGAATATCTGATAGACTCTGGATTGAAGATCTGATACAATCTGGACTGAAGATCTCATACAATCTGGACTGAAGATCTGGCGGAAAATTGGTTGAAGATCTGACAGAATCTGTATTGAAGATCTGGCGGAATATTTATTGAAGATCTGAAAGGACCTGGTTTGAAGATCTGACAGAATCTGGACTGAAGATCTCGGAAGACGTGGTCTGAATATCTGATGGAATTTGGATTGAGGATCTGCGTGGACGTGTCCTTGCAGTTCTGAGTAGAGCTCGAATGAAGACTTCATAATAAGCATTCAGAGGCTGTTCATGACCACTTCACCATGAAGCAGGTCGCTGGAAGTGGATCGGAAGAAAATGACCGTTGAAGATATGAAGAAAGTGCAACCATCGGTCGAAGAGACGAATCAACATATCCTCTAGAAATAAGCTACGATACGCGGTGTTTACGAGCTTCCAGCTGACTATTGTCTGGACAAAAACTATGTTTATCGCATCGCGTTTACTACTGCAATTGCTACCACTATTCGGTTACCTTTATTATAATTATTATTCAACATCATTATCAGTACGATATTATTGTTAAGAAATGATTGTAACTCTTCTTCCTATATTACTGACTAATGCTTCCCTTCAAAAGGGAATCGAAATTCAGGACATTTTTACATAAATCAAGCGTTTAATCTTTAGAGCTTAAGGGGTTAACACGAGGGCACATTCACACGGCGTGATTTCTTAAAAAAAAAAAAAAAAACAATCAGATTCAGGTGAAAAAATTACACATATTGCAATAATTAAAAAGAAAAAAAAAGAACTAAGGGAATCCGATGCCGCGTGAATACCGCTATGTGCAATGAGTGTATTATGCAATAAATAATGTATTTGTATGTATATGAAAAAAAAAAAATATTACTTTCGGGTTCGGCCTAGGAAAAAATCAATGTAGTCACAAAGAATTTGCATACGCTTTTTTGCATTATATTAATATTTATTATATCGCATATATAATTATTATAAAGCTTTTTACACGAGAGGCGTAACGTTGTAATAGCTGACAAACAAAATCAATGTCTTCCACACTTTGCATTAAGATATAGAACGTAAGATCTATTGTAATAACGATTAATTTTTCTTACTAAGAAAAGAATTTTTTTCGAGCTTATTCATTAAATTATTTAGTATATACGGAACGATGAGGAGCGAGTTGCTGAGTGAGGAGCTGTGTGCAGACGCAATTTAATTGGCTCATGGCATACCGTTTACAACAGTTGTGACGCGACAATAAAAAAGTAGTTTTTAGGGCTCTCACGCGCAGTGTCATTCACGACTCTGATAATCTATTATAATGACTGTATAGATATACCAGAAAACACTATAATATGTAAATAATCATATAGAATTCATCGAATTCATATTATGTAAATATTGTCTTTAATCTTACTCTTGCTTGTATAAAATTTTATTAAGGATCTCACTATTCAAGATGTCACCGTCGAAATATAAATCTTATGTCGAAAATTGCATCTATTATTAATTACAACCCTGATTATTTTTACTATTAAGATTGATAATTAAATTAGTTAACACAGTATTTTTTATTATTTTTTTGAATATAATTGTTATTGTCAAATAATAAATTAGAGGTACTTGATACTAATTTGTTGGCAGAAAATAAGTTTTTAACCGCGACAATATCGACAATCGACATTCTCATGATGCTGTTGGTATAGATGAACTCTGTTGTGTTTCACTTTATCGTAACTCAATGTTAAGTGTTGTAGATAATAAAGGGACCTTCGTAGCGATCCGATAGTAAGTTTACCGGTTGTTGATTCTTTACCGACAGAAAAAATGGATAATTCCTGTAATGTACCTTGGACCCCAAAACGGAGGTAAAGATAACAACGGTTATATGGATCGTTTTACTTCAATTAATTATAACTAAAACATTTTGTTTGTGTCTTCGGAATGTAAGATAAATTTAATAAATAATCAAAATAAATTAGAATGTTCATTAGATACAGTTCGTGATTTTACAAAGATCAAAGAGAATGTAATTAAAAGATTTCCATTGCTGATTATTATATTTAATAAATAAAATTCGTTCGTAACATCTAACGATTATGAAATTCTCTGATGGACGATTTTTTCAAATTTATTTTAAGATCGATATTAAGGATATTGTTCTTGTATGAGAGATATCGAATTTTGGCCTTCACTATCGTTCTGAAGTCGCATATTCTACCACAGAAAATACTGGTTACAAACTTTTTTACCATGATTTAAAAAAAAGTGACCTTTGTCCGTTTCTAATTCCAGAATTTACAGATCCATCTTTCGGTCGGAAAATCAAAGCAAAAACTTTTTTCTTCAAGATATCGAATTTCCCACATGGAAAAATTGTATATTCCAGATATACGGAAAACTATATTCAAACTATATATAAATATATATTTTGTCCGAAAAGTTGCATATGCCGAATATATTTTGAAGTATTTCGTAAAGTGCATCGTAAAATATATGCAGTGTACATAAAACAATACATTTCACATTTATAATAAATAGTTTTCGACATATGTGGTCAATGCATGTTTCATATTTTTTCTATATTTATATATAGAAAAAATATGAAAAACATGAAAAACATAGAAAATGTAAAAAAATATATATAGAAAGATATATGTTAAATATATTCGACATAGAAATTGAATACATTTTGAATATTTTCTGGGATATAACCACGATGTATATTTCATATACTCTGCAATATATCTCGACTATATGTTTACTTATATTCAGAGGGCATCCAAAATATATGTATCGTTTATTTTAAGAACTTTATAAACATATTTTACATATTTTTATACACATGTAAACAAAATAACACTTTTATACATTGAAATATATACAAAAGATGTTGATGTTGGCATTACATTCCACATAATGTATGTTTTACGAAAGAGAAGGAAATACAAAGTTATGCTTTTGTTCGTAACTGCTTTATTCATCAACTTTATCAATTACAATGTAAAATGACAATGTGTCAATACGCATCTACAATAAAACCTCGAAATAGTTTGGGTGTACGCAAGCAACAGCACGTTGAAGGTGACTCATCTCTCGAGCCATACCTCTCGACTATATGCCAGATATACACTATATATATTGCTCTCTGATACGTTGCATATATTTGTCAAAATACGTAAACAGTAACTGGCGAACTACATGTCGCATGTACAATATATGTAGTTTACTTATATGTTGCTTATATTTGTGAAGATACTGAAAATGTAACTGACATACAACTAAACTACTTGGCAGATATTCATCATAAGTAACTCACTTATATGTTGCATACATTTGTACCAATACATGAAAAGTAATTGACAAACATCTAGATTAAATGTTATATGCACTTTGTATGTATGCTTCAAGTATATATTTTGTCCGCATATATAGGATGCAGCTGAAATAGATTCTCTACATATGCTTATATACTTGAACTATATTAAACATACATATTGAATACATCGAGAAATATATTTTTTGAAAAACTTTTTTTCCATGTGGCCTTCGCTATCGTTCTCAAGTCGCATATTCTATCACAGAAAATACCTGTTACAAACCTTTTTTACCATGATTTGAAAAAGAGTAATCTTTGTCCGTGTTCTGATTTCAGAATTTACAGATCAGAGTTTCGGTCGGAAAATCCAACCAACATTTTTTTTTTCTTCAAGATATCGAATTTTAGCCTTCATTGTCGCTCTCAAGTCGCATATTCTACCACCGAAAATACCTGTTACAAACCGTTTTACCATGACTTTAAAAAAGTCACCTTTGTTCGTTTCTGATTTCACAAATTACAGATCAGACTTTCAGTCGGAAAATCCAACCTAAACTTTTTTCTTGAAGATATCGAATTTTGGCCTTCACTGTGGTTCTCAAGTCGCATATTCTACCTCAGAAAATACCTGTTACAAACCGTTTTACCAGGACTTTAAAAAAGTCGCCTTTGTCCGTTTCTGATTTCACAAATTACAGATCAGACTTTCAGTCGAAAAATCCAACCTAAACTGTTTTCTTGGAGATATCGAATTTTGGCCTTCACTCTGGTTCTGAAGTCGCATATTCTACCTCAGACAATACCGATTACAAACCTTTTCACCATGATTTTTAAAAATGTGACATTTGCCCGTTTCTGATTTCAGAATTTATAAATCCGACTTTCGGTCGAAAAATCCATCCTAAATTTTTTTCTTTCAGATAGATAGACAGAGGTAGCTTTGTGAAAAGCAAAAAATAATGAGAAAGCAATGTGTTTATTATTATTGTTCCATAACGAATTCGTTGTTTTAATGTTAAAGAAAAATAAATGTTATTTCTAAACACTTCAGAAATAGTTGATTTTCCAAAGCCATATCTCTCAAGCCTCAGAATACACTGCTAAAATTCTCCTTACACTACAGGGTTCGGATTTATTCCCTAGTGTGACAATACTCATCAACTCCGTACTAACTTCGTTGTCTTTCCATCAGAAACTGTCCTAGATGGAAAATGCATTCTCCATGATCCCATGTTGATGCAAGACCTATAAAAGGGACAGCTCTTCAGCAGAGATATCACAGTAGTCTTCTGACCAGAGTGACAACAGCACCAAGAAGTCAAACAAAGGTGCTTATAAACAATCTACCATTTTTACTTTTAAAAAAATATATACGTAAACCAATTTTCCATCAATTGTCGAATACCGAAAATTTCATTGAATTCTTTTCTGGCTTCCAACCTCACAATTCACTTTCAATAAGTCTATATCTACAGTGAATTAATGTTCTTTATTATTTCTTTGGGTATGCGAATAACGTTCGTTCAATTGCGTCTGACGTTTACATTAGTCAAACTATTTTTCCGTTGGTATAAAAGCCAAAGTTTCTGCTCCAGAAATCACATCACTTCTTCGACCGTCGAACAGACAGCATCACAAAGTTCTCCCGTTGTCGTCAAGAAGTCGCCGAATCAACAAATATGGTGTCTGCACGAGTAATCCTTGCTATTGTCGTCGTTGTCATTGTCGCTTCACTCGGGGTGGAAGCAGCTTACAGGAAGCCACCATTCAACGGCAGCATCTTCGGCAAACGTGCCAGCACCGTGACCGGTAAGAACGTTTTCTTTGTTATCTGCAAATGCGAATTAAAAAATAAAAAAAGAATGCAAATTAGTACTTTGCAAATTGCTTTCTCATTATTTTTCGGTTTTTACAAAGTTTCCTCTATGAGAAAATATGTTAATCAATTATGGCACCCAAGAAGCTGTGTAAAAAAAGTTAATTAAGTAATTAAAAACCGAAAATTTCGCGAAATGTTAGTTATCAAGAAATAATGAAAAATTAAAAAAAAACCAATTCTTCTACCGACCTTCACTTAATTTGATATCGAGCATCACTAAACATTGTTTCGTTTAGTTTGAATATTTTTTACTTACTAGATCGAGTTTTCCGAAATTTAATACAATTTTTGAAAAATTAGAAACTCCAAAAAATCATAAACGTTTACCGATTTTTCCCAAATTCAGTACCAAAGTTCGCATCACTTCGTTCAAGTTTCACGCTAAGTTACAGCTCGTTAGCGGGAAATTTGTTCGAGTTAGAGTGATAAAAGACATTTTCCTAAATTAAAAAAATCTCGTCAAATCATAAGATTCGAACCGATTTTCAAAAAATATATACCAAAAAAACATTGCAGAGGAAGTCATTAAAATTTGAATTGATTTGGACACACATACATATGGACACTTTTTCTAAGCCACTTTTCTCGCCGCCATTTTTTATCTATTAACCTGGAAATCACGAAAAAAAAAGTTTCATGAATATAAAATTATAAAATTTTATTTGTTGGTTATTTTGCAGACTACGAGGTCATCAGTCGGGCTCTTAGCACGATGTGCGAAGTCGCCAGTGAAACTTGCAGTGCCTGGCTGACTCATCAAGATTCCAACTAAACATTCCTACTTTACCTGACGAAGCCCCTATTTACCATCGCCTGATAATGAAGAACGCTGCCATTCCCACTACATGTAACCTTGCCAACTGAGCCCCCTGGAAATTCAATTGAGAACTACACAGACGCTTTATCGACAGATCCACAGCAGCTTTATCGACCATCGAATAGATAGATTTTAATAACACAACAATAATTCCCTGATCAATGTCTAATTTTGAATGAGGCAGAAAACTCAATGGGCTTTGGATTGATGTAAAAGATGACTATTCTATGTGAAGAGTTTTAATAAAGAATTGATTATTGTAATTATTACCTGCACTAAATTTGTACACAAGATTTATTATTTTACATTAAATTATTGTTTTTTAAAAAAAAGTAGAACCTTGCTCATTGGTTCGTCATTATTTTTCGCTTTTTACGAAGCTACCTCTATGAGGAAGTACGCAATTCAATTTTGGCTTCCTCATAGAGGAAACTTTGTCAAAAGCGAAAAATAATGAGGAAGCAATGTGCAAGGTTCTACTTTGCATCCTTGTTGTGTAAATTTTCATCTCGATTCGTCACGCCGTTCGAGAGTTATGAGCAATTCTATTTTGGGACAAGCGGTCATTATAAATTTAAAAAAATAAAAATTATATATGAAGCAATGTGTAAAGTACTACTTTGCATTCTTATTTCCATTGAGTACAAACTTTTGTCTCGCATTATCAACTTTTGCTGATGCTAGAGCGAAAATCGTTTTTTTTTGTGAATTTCAAAATGTTGTAAAATCTGAACCACTTTACCGATCATCGTCAAATTTGGTACGTGGCATAGCTGCATGTTCCTTTTTGTCTGTAAAACATCTGGTTAAATTGGCGAAATTCGACGTGATTTATTTAAAAAAAAGATTTTTTTCGAAAAATTCAAACATCTATAAAATCTGAACCGCTTTACCGATTTCGCTCAAACGCAATGCAAAACAACATTGAACGTATATTTATTTATAAACAACTATTTAGCAAAATCGTCTAATTTTTACGAAAGTTAAAGCGACCACGCCCTTTTTTCATAAAATTAAAAGTACCATAAAATCAAAATGGCTGATTTTTGTTTTTCAAAAATCTCAATATTCATCGCTCGAACGGTTACTGAGTAATAGTTCATCGAATTTTCGGAGCCCAGGACACACACACACACATACATACGGACATTTTTTCTCAGCCACTTTTCTCGACGTTTTGGACACTTCTAAGCATACACTCAGAACAAAGCTTGGTTTAGAATTACCAAAAAATTGGTTAAAAATATTATCAAAAAAACTTGGTGGGCACAACCAAGTTATTGACTAACATAACCAAGTTATTAGCTAACATAACCGAGGATTTGGTAAGACAACCAAGTATTTAGTACGCCTAATCAATAACTTGGTTGCGCCTACCAAACTTTTCTTGGTAAAATTTTTAACCAATATTTTAGTAAGCCCAACTAAGCGTTTTTCTCCGTGTACTGGCATGTAATTCTCGAAATTTTTTTTTTCATGAAAACAAAGCTTCCTCTATGAGGAAGCAAAACTATTTAATTTTATAATTTTGGACTTTCCGAACAATTAGTGACTATTACAAAAGAGTGGAACATGAAAGTTTGCACTTTTGTAGCTCGAGCTTATATAAATTAGTCATATTGTTATAATAATTTTTAGTTAGATAAATAAAAAATTATTATAATAACTTTAACTAGGCGTCATTAATGTTCACGAAACACTGCGATTTTCTTTTTATTAATTGGAGAAGTAAATGAGATTCGAATATTAATAAATGACAGCAGTGTATGGGGTATTCTAGGCGAAATCGACTGGATCGCCGTCGTCGTATTTAAAATTTTTTTTTTTATTTACTATATTGTAAGGCGATATAAAGCTATATGATACATGCCAATTTTTAGATTATTTCCAAAAATTTGTTTTGTCACAATAACCAAAAATATTTATTACTAAAAAAATGAATTTAACGATTATTTTTAAGTTACAAAATAACATTTTTTACCCCACTCCGAAGATTTTAAATTGATGTTTAATTAAAGCATATATTGTATAATGAAACCAACAAATTCAGTTTTTTACAAGGACATTCCCTATTTTTTATATTTCTTACTGTAGTTGTTTTCACTACTATACTAGTCTATAGACTTTTTTAGTAATACTCTTTCTCAATGAAATAAAAAGAAAAACTATATAACTTTCAGTAAAATATATAATTTTTTAGTAATCAATATTTCAGGTCAGCAAAACAACGAAAAAAAAGAAAAAAATTATATGTCCCCGTTTTTTTATTCAATTTTTTCTTCAACATCCCGGAAGGAAATAATTAAGAATTTCGATATGAGATTTTCCATACAATTCTTAATTATTACCTTCTGGGATATTGAAGAAAAAATTGAATAAAAAAACGAGACATATAATTTTGTTCTTTTTACTTCCTCATAGAGGAAGCTTTGTTTTCATGAAAAAAATTGGTTTCGAGATGCCAGTACGCTTAGAATTGTCCAAAACGTCGAGAAAAGTGGTTTAGAAAAAATGTCCGTATGTATGTGTGTGTGTGTGTGTGTGTGTGTGTGTGCGTGTATGTGTGTGTGTGTCCTGGGCTCCGAAAATTCGATGAACGATTACTCAGTAACCGTTCGAGCGATATAGCCGAAATTTGGCACGCAAGTGGAGTAGTTGCCCCGCTTTGAATGTTGAGATTTTAAAAAAAGTCAGCCATTTTGATTTTATGGTACTTTTAATTTTTTGAAAAAAGGGCGTGGTCGCTCTAACTTTCGTAAAAATTAGACGATTTTGCTAAATAGTTGTTTATAAATGAATATACGTTCAATGTTGTTTGGCATTGCCTTTGGGCGAAATCGGTAAAGCGGTTCAGATTTTATAGATGTTTGAATTTTTCGAAAAAAAATTTTTTTAAAAATAAATCACGTCGAATTTCACCAATTTAACTGAAATGTTTTACAGACGAAAAGGAACATGCAGCTATGTCACGTACCAAATTTGATGATGATCGGTAAAGTGGTTCAGATTTTACGACATTTTGAAATTTACAAAAAAAAACGATTTTCGCTCTAGCATTAGCAAAAGTTGATAATGCGAGACGAAAGTTTGTACTTAATGGAAATAAGAATGCAAAGTAGAACTTTACACATTGCTTCACATATCATTTTTATTTTTTTAAATTTATAATGACCACTTGTCCCAAAATAAAATTGCTCATAACTCTCGAACGGCGTGACGAATCGAGATGAAAATTTATACAACAAGGATGCAAAGTAGAACCTTGCACATTGCTTCCTCATTATTTTTTACTTTTTACAAAGCTTCCTCTATGAGGAAGCCAAAATTGAATTACGTACTTCCTCATAGAGGTGGCTTCGTAAAAAGCGAAAAATAATGAGGAAGCAATGTGCAAGGTTCTACTTTGCGTCCTTGTTTTTTTGATTGGTTTGCTGACCTGAAATATTGATTACTAAAAAGTTATATATTTTACTGAAACTTATATGCATATTTTTTATTTTCTTGAGAAAGAGTATTATTAAGACAAGGTTAAGATAAATGCATTTTTTTAAATGTCAATCAATACGTCGATTAATTTTTTTCTTTTTTAAATTTTTATCCAGCAAATACTTATTCAATAAAATCAAACCTGGAGCACCTACGTGTGTTTTTCCAGATGTAATCGTTCGATATGGCGACCACGTACTCAACTGCCAGCATGATAAGGGCTACGACTTCACACGCAAGCAATTCTCTCGCCCACATCAGCCCCAATACAAGAGAAATCTATTTACCACCTCACACGAAGATTCCGTGTTTCCAGCAATGAAACAACTACCAAATCGTGCATGATAAAAATGCTTAATTGGAATTAAGCCTAGTATAAAAAGGGATGCAATGCAAAATATCTCAGTCAGTATTTATCGCAACACTAACAGGTAAGACAATTATTTAGTATTGTTTTTTGCTTCCTCATAGCTTTATTTTCGTGGAAATTTTTTTTTTCTAATTTTTCATGTCAGACTCCTCAAAATGGTCCAAAATATCGAGAAAAGTGGTTTATAAAAATGTCCGGATGGATATGTGTGTGTGTGTGGGGGAGGTTTGCAAAATTCAATCGGCTGTATCTCAAAAACAGCTTTAACAATTAAGCTGAAATTTGATACGCCAATGGAACATCAGAGCCCCTTCCTTTGTGAAAATTTGCGAAAAATTTCAGACATCTTGTCAGATTTTATAGCACTTTGAATTTTTCGAAAAAACTCTGTACGCTCTCTAGCTATCGCATTTCTTTGGCTAATGATCTACATAATTTTTTATGAATAAAGTTACATTAAAGGATGATCGTCATTAAATTTGGGATGAATCTACAAAAAAGTTTTATTTTTATGGAATTTTAAATTTTTGAAAAAATGTATGTTCTGCTTTAACTCACGTAAAATCATACCGAATTATCTGAAATTTTCTACAGACAAAAAATAGTATTCAGTGCTGCTAAGTGCCAAATTTGGTGATGATCGGTAAAGCGGTTTGGATTTTACGTGAATTTGAATTTTTCAAAAACTATAGAGGTAACGAAAAAACGTTGCAAATCGGAACTTTGCATATTGCTTTTCCATTAATTTATATTTCTCATAATCCTTCCTTTATAAGGAAGTCAAAATTAATAAATAAGCTTACTCATAGAGGTGGCTCTGTGAAAAGTATAAATTAATGAGGAAGCGATGTGCAAAGTTCTACTTTGCAACTTTTTTTTGTCTACTATTTAAACGATACATTTACGCCTGGGGTTCAAAATAAGCAACACGTACGTGATCTTGAGGCCCAGCTCGACAGACACGCACCACACTTGAGTTCCTACCGAGATATTTATCAGCCATGCAAACACTCGTCGTTTCCGATTTTTATATTTCTCAATTCGTCAATACTTTCTCAGCATCAGGGGATAAAATCTTGCACCGGAAAAATATATTCAGTCGATCGGAATCACCCAACGAGAGCGTATTAAAAATATTTAAAAAGTTGTGTAGAGTGATAAAAAAAGAAGTTATAGACTGAAATAATTTTTATTTAGTTAAGTATTTAGTGACGATGGTTATGGGTGATTATATTATCGTATTGTATGCTACAGGATAAAAATTTAAGTACAATGACGAAGTCGATGTATTTGCGTGGAAATGTCGCAATTATGGGTGAGTTTTTGGTTTATTTTAATTTTTTCATAAAAATTCTTTTTTACTTTTTTTCGCTCATTTTTTGTTTTTGTTTCCATAGAGCAATTAATGAATTTAAGAGATTGGATTTTCAATTCTAGTGTTATTTGAGAGGACGAAAAACATCTCGTTAAAGATGAATAACCTTTAACGGTTAAAGTTTCATTTCAGATATTTTAGATATTTTTCCAAATAAAAATAGTCGACAATTGTAATTTTATTTATTTTTATGTATCGTTTTTTTTTTCTTTTTTATAGAATTGAAATTTATGATAAATTCCCAATAAAATTCCAATGAGAGTGACGAATTTTTTTTTTTACTCTCGGATTAAAATCAAATTATGTGTTTTTTAAAAATATTTCTAAAAAAAAATACATTTTGAAAAACAATGATTTATTTTAAGTCGGCTTTCTGGCTGTCACGTTGTTCGCAACGAGTTGGACGCCTGTGGAGGCTGATGAAGTACCCGCGTTCTTCCTGAAAATTGCCAAAAACATTCCGAGAGTCGGACGAAGCGGTCGATTCGAGGATTACTTTTTGAAGTCACCGAGGAACGTACCAAGGATTGGCAGAAGTGATGGATTCGTATCGGTAATATAATCAACGTTCTATTTCACCCGTAAACTTTGGATTTTTATTAATTCATTTTTTGTTAATTGGATTTTTCTTAAATCATTTTTTATTAATTTTTGAAATTATCATTTTATCTGAATAAATAATTTAATGAATGGAAGTCAGGTCAAAATCTGACATGAAACAAATAATTTAATATAAATTATTAATAATAACAAGTAAGAAAAGGATGCATAGTGGAACTGTGGAAATAGATGTATGGGGTAAAACACGTCAAGTCGGCCACACGAAATTTTCATTTCAATAAAAAGTTTTCCTATTTGTTGAGGATGTTGGTCTGGCTGAAAACAAAAATTGCAAATTTTTTCAGATTTTTTAATCGCATTTTTCAGCCGTTACAAAAAACTGAAAATAATAATCGTTAATTTTTTAACGCCAAATCTATAGCTCTCGCAAAAAAATCACGTGAACAAAAAATTTAAGGTATTTAACGTTCTTTCCAATAAATTTTTTGCAACATCTTCCTACTCTGTTTTATGCTATTTTTCAATGGAATAAAATTATAATATTTTTTTTCTCCAAAACTGCGTTCCTGATTCGGCTGAAATTTTTACATTTTGTTCCTTAATATGTCTAGAATCTGAGAAAAAATTGGCGAGATGGGCGGCGATTTCATTCCACTGTTACAGCTCTTCAAACGATCGAATACCAGGTCAATCTAATGTGTAATTGCTCTGTACGTTCAACAGACTGTCTACATAATAATTCTAAAGCCCGCACTGCATTTTTTGCATCGGATATTGTTCCCTTTTCAATTTTTGGGTTTTGTAATACATTTATTTTATCGACTGATGGAATTGAAACTGTTTTCCTAATGACACGTAATTCATCATCGTGCTCTTTTCTGATCAATCGAAAATTGGCAAAACGTGGTGAATGAATGTCTCTTGAGTTCAATATTCACGTACTCAATGTTACACGACCATCGTTCTGCGTTGTGAACACAAAGTGTGGGCGACAGGTACGGGGGAATTTGCCAATTAACCTAATTTAAAAAAAATTTAGAATTAAAAATAACAAAAAAATAAACAAGTGATGCGAGCTTTAGATTTTTTCTATTGACAGTCTCAACCCTGTTGAACGCAGAAAGCAATTACACATTAGATTACCGTTATGTTCGATCATTCGAAGAGCTGTAACTGTGGAACGAAGTCGCCGCCCATCTCGCCAATTTCTTTTCAGATTCTTAACATATTAATGGAACAAAATGTAAAAATCTTATCTGAATCGAGAACGCAGTTTCGAAGAAAAAAAATATTGAAATATTATTTAATTGAAAAATGGCATAAAACGAAGTAGGAAAATTTGCAAAAAAATTTGTTCAAAAGAACGTCAGATACCTTAAATTTTTTGTTAACATGATTTTTTTGCGAGAGCCGTAGTTTTGGGGTTAAAAAATTACCGATGATTATTTTCAGTTATTTGTAACGGTTGAAATATGCAATAAAAAAATCTGAAAAAAATTTGCAATTTTCGTTTTCAGCCAAACCAACATCCTCAAGAAATTTGAAAACTTTTTATTGAAATGAAAAATTCGTGTGGCCGCCTTGACGTGTTTTACCCCATATATATATATATTTATTCTATTCACATAAAATCACATAAAATGGAAATGCTCGAACTAATTTTTGCGAATACATTTTTTACGTATGTCACATACGGACATTTTATTTGAGGCACTTTTCGCGACGTTTTGGAAAATTAAAAATATCCCAACATAAAAATCTAAAAAAAATAAAAATGCATGACAACAAAGCTTTTTTCACTTGCCTAAAGCTCATCTGAAAAATGATCTGAAAAAAAATACATATTAGTTTATATTTACATTTATTAAGCTGTGTTTTTAGTGGTTCACTTAATAAAAATTATAATTTTCTGTCGCAGCCCAGTGAAACGATGTCGGTCCAGGCTGGCACCGAGCCATTCAACGGTCCCACAAAAAGGATGATAAATATTCCAGTTCCTGAGGATCCAACCTGGTCGCATTTTCCTCTCGCAATCGAAGGACCTCCCGAACTTTGGCGTACATTGGCAGGCTACACTAGCGAGCAATCAGGCTATGGATCAGATGAGTAAGATGTCATTATTAAATGGCTGAAAAAACAAAATCATTTAAAAAGCAATCAATCGGCAAGCAAAAAAAAAAACAAATTAATTTATATTTTATGTATAATATATAATAATAATAATATATAATTTATAAATACCTTTTTCAAATAATCAATTGTTTGGTTGCAGCATTGATAACGAGATTTGGCAGAGAGACAAGCGAACCGGAGAAATTGCAGCAAAGATATAAAACAATTAATTGTATTATTGATTATTATATATGAATTTTCCAAAGTGGAAAATTCGTCTGGCACGAAGAGCAGCGTTTTAATAAAAGAATGAATTGTTTAATTTTAAGAGGGTGGAGGGAATATGTAGAAGTCAATATAGATTGTGATTGAATGAAATTTAGGTTTGTTTTTGTTTATTTTTAATTGTGATGCTAATCTTCACAAAACTGTCCTTCACATTCCTTCTCCATTCATCTAATATCGTTAACACATATATTATTATTATTTTATTCTTTGTTCTATTTTTAAATATGAGTTAAATTTTTTATTCTTTTAAAAAAAAAGAAAATATATTTTTGAAGTGAAACAGTCAAATTTAGCTTTCGCACAAAGACTTTCCCCATTTTTCTATAAATTTTATAAAATATGCAGGGATGTTTGTAGAATATCCTGAAAAAATGTACCGAGTGGGCATAAAATATTTAAGCAGATTCAAACATTCATAATATCAGTTTTCTTCGGAATTTACAAAATATCATTATTAATTTAATTTTTTTTTCTACTTATTTTTTTGGAAGCCAGCGCTATCGATTTTTCTGTATTTTGTACAATTTACCCTGCAAATTCTATACAATTTTGGATAAAATTCAGAATGTTTAATTAAGCAGAAACCACGTAAATTCGATTGTTTTGCTCCAAATGTTTTTTTAAATATTTATAATGATTATTTATTTAAATAATAAGTTACAATTGAACTCTAATTGCATCCAAAACTTCAATAATAATAATCGTTAATCACTGTGTATCTTACTTATCCTCCTACTTTTTTTCTTGCAAAGTGTAATTCATTTTAAAAAACGAATTTCTACAAACTGTGAAAAATATTTTAGAAAAAGTTACAGAAGTAGAAATGTCGCGAATCATAAGAAATTTTCTATGAGATCTGACAAAATATTGACTGTAATGACAGAGAATACCTCACATGTATCACGTCACCTTAAGAAGTACTCGTAATATGTCTTCAGTAAATATATGTTTCTGAAAATTCTTCATCTTGAATCCGTTTCTGCGAATCTGCGAAGGGTTAAAATTCTGTCATTTCGACCATTTACTACAATTTCACATACACGTATGTTATTACAATGATGCTTCGATAACAATGCTTCGATTTTCGGGTATTATTGAATTTAGCAGGTGCTTGAGCAAAAATCATTTTGCAGGTAAATAATCGTATTTCACAAATTATTTAAATCACGCATATCTGATGACCGGTGTTACTTGACTTTTTGTTATCACGATGTATTAAAATCTGCAAAAAAAAAAAAGACATGCAGACACCCTTTAATAATGCCTCTGATCTCAAGGATCACAATTGAAAAAAAGCAGCATATTATTACTTCATTGTACGTAAGACCTAAGGAAGGTGAATACATGCACCATAAAATAAAATAAAAATAAAACGTATGTTATTACAATGCTTCGATTTTCGGGTATTATTGAATTTAGCAGGTGCTCGAGCAAAAATCATTGTGCAGGAAAAAAATCGTAAATCGGCGGCATTCGATTGCAGCACGCGGCATTTCACAAATTATTTAAATCACGCATATACCATGACCGGGGCTACTTGGCACATTGGAGATATTTTTGTTTTCACAGTGCATGAAAATCTGAAAAAAAGCAGATACCCTCTAATAATGCCTCTAACCCTAAGGATCTATATTTAAAAAAACAGCATATTATTAATTCATTGTACATAAAACCTAAGTAAGGTATAATACATGTACTAAGAAAAATGGGGGCTCAAAATAGCGAATGATAAAATTCAGAACGACTGAAATTCCGAAATTTCAAAATGGCGAACACTAAAATAGCGATCAGACGAATATTCGACATTTTTATTTTTGACACTTTACTATGCAAATAATTATGTGTATCATAATTAAATTGTTGGTTACATTAATTATTGTTGCGGTAGCAATAAAAACTAGTTGTCCTTTCAGGGAATTATGTGTATAGTAGAATTAACCATATATTTTTCTGGGTGTGCAGCTTTAAAAAAAAGAAAAAAAAAATTTTTTTAAGAAAAAAAAAGCAGAGGCAGATAAATAATGACGAATGCTTTCCGTGTTACTTGATCTATACAAGAATCGACATAAAGCATATACCTACACTTCGTGTATATCACTTTGGTGTGATTGTCTCGCGCTGTACAACGGCAATCGCTTCGCTTCGAAGGACGATCGTGCACGGCTTTTGTCTCGCTCTAAAATTACACCTCGGCCTTTCTTTTCTCGTCGCGCTCGTGTAGAACGTGCCTCTCGTCCCCGCTCGTACGTGACGGGTAATTCCTGGATATTATCCGAAATATCCGAGGTCCGGAGGTAATAACGTGGCATCGTCCACCGTCGAGTCTCGCACATTCAACGCTCTGGGGCTATGTTCTCTCTCTCTCACTATCGTTCTCTGTCTCTTTCTTTCCCAATGGCCTGTATATTATATACACACCCCGAAGTGTCGCTAGAGACGCGCGCGTGCGAAACACATTTTCTGCACGCGTCCTATCCTCAACGGCAAAACGCTCTGACACATTTACAAACTAAATTTTTAATTCAACCAGAACGTTGAACGACCGAGAATTCTATGACGTATAAGGCAGATTGTTATGACAATCCGGATGTGTGCGGTATTTTCGTAATTTAGGATAGAATATAAAAATATAAAAATATAGAAATATGAGTTATTTTATTAAGGAAATTAATTTTTTAAATATAGTTTGTTTTGCTTTCTCATAAAGGAAACGTCGTCATGGTGACATTTTTTTTCTTCGAGTTTTTAATGCTAATGTGTTAACAATGTGCCAAAACACCTGGGAATTAAATTGAGAAAAAAAGGCATTGCAGTACTTCCTCTTTATTTACTTACCTACTATTATTTTCATCACAATTCGTACAGCTCATTGAAATTTTATGACGTTTTGAATTTTTTTAAATATGTCTGTAAACATTCTAGACCTTGCAAATTTTGAGGTATTAAGCTAAATATTTCTTTACAGCTAAAGTAATACTAGAGCACGATTGATATTGAATTCGAGCCAAATGTATAAAGAGGCACCGATTTTTTTTATATTATTAATTTTTGGAAAAACAAGTTTTGGTAATTTCAATGCAACTTTTAAAATCTGCAAAAAATTCAAAACTCAACGTAACCTAATATGCCCTTTAACAGTTTGAAGCCTGATTAATTAGGAACAAAACAAATATGAACCTAAGGCGCTACTCTATTAATTTCAATAGTTCTGGTCATTTTACTGAAATTATGCCTTTTTGGGGTATGCGAAGAAAATTATCAATCGGTAGAAAAAGAAAGTTGACAGCAAATAATTCTTTTTTGTCATTTCAACCCTAACATATTTAAATCTTTTCGAAACATTAACCATATACTTCGTTTTCCATCAAGTGCGGATGGTTTATGACATTTTTCAGATGCTGAAAAAAAGTTGACATCAAATAATTTATTTTGCCGCCTCAACCCCCTTAACATATTTAAATCTTTTCCAAGGTCTGACCATATACTTCGCTTTCCATGGAGTACGGATGGTTTATGGGATTTTGTCAGTCGCTGGAAAAAGTTGACATCAAATAATTTGTTTTGCCGCCTCAACCGCCTTAATATATTTGAATCTTTTCCAAGGTCTGACCATATACTTCGTTTTCCATGAAGTGCGAATGGTTTATGGCATTTGCCATAAACCGTTTTGCCATAAGCAGTTGACATCAAATAAGTTATTTTGCCATTTCGACCCCCTTAACATATTTCAATATTTGCCAAGCTTTGACCATATACTTCGTTTTCCACGAAGTGCGGATGGTGTTTGGCATTTTATCAGCTGCTAAAAAAAGTTGATATCAAATAATTTATTTTACCATTTCGACCCCCTTAATATATTTAAATCTTCTCCAAGCTTTGACCATATACTTCGTTTTCCACGAAGTGCGAATCATTTATGGCATTTCTTCAGCTGCTGAAAAAAGCTGACATCAAATAATTTATTTTGCCATCTCAACACCCTTAACATATTTTAATATTTTCCAAGCGTTGACCATATACTGCGTTTTCCACGAAGTGCGGATGATGTTTGGCATTTTATCAGTTGCTAAATAAAAGTTGACATCAAATAATTTATTTTGCCATTTCGACCCCCTTAATATATTTAAATCTTCTCCGAGCTTTGAACATATACTTCGTTTTCCACGAAGTGCGGATGGTTTTTGGCATTTTATCAGTTGCTAAAAAAAAGTTGACATCAAATAATTTATTTTGCCATTTCGATCCCCTTAATATATTTACATCTTCTCCAAGCTTCGACCATATACTTCGCTTTCAACTAAGTGCGAATGGTGTACGACATTATTTCAGCGGCTGAAAAAAGTTGACATCAAACAATTTATTATGTCATCTCAACCCCCTTAACATATTTAAATATTTTCCAACTTCTTACCATATACTTCGTTTTCCACGAAGTGCGAATGGTTTATGCAATTTTTTTTCAGCTGCTGAAATACCTTGTCGTTTCTGCAGAAGAGAAAATCTTTGAGTGGCAATCATCGTCACTCTTTTCACGACGAAAATTATCGGGCCCAAAGGGGCCCAATGGGGCCCCAAGGTGTTTGAGCTCGGTCGGCTGTTTATTATCACAGAACACGAGTACGTGAACTGATTTTTCCGCGCCGAGGTGTGAAACCCGATGTTTTGAGTACGTAACATTGGCACGATTTTATGGTGGAACGATCGGGGGCCTCTAAGGAAGAGTATATAGCAAAGCACCGCGGGAGCCCGGGGTCGTCACGGCCTCGTCACGAGCGTGCGCCACGGTTCTACCGCGTCTTGGACGCTCATATAGCATCGAGTCAGCAGCATCCGCGCTCGCGCGCTCTTAAGAAAAGACCGTAAGACCACGAAGCTCCGAACCCCCACGAACGACTTCGAAGCGGTTATGGTAATGAGGGGGCAGAGCCTTACAGAGCCAAGCGAGGTGTTCCCCACGTCAGACATCGCATCTTAGGTTGTGTAAACCGAGCGCACCACGTGACGGACCAACAAACACGCTGTGTGGGTGGATTCGTCGGCAAGACAAACCGAGGAGGAGTCTGCATTCGATGCTGCTTAGTCTCTTCTGCTTGGCCATAACCACGGCGAGAATGTACGTCTCTAACTGTTGCGAGGGAAAAAAAAGAAAAAGAAAGTTGCAAAGTAGAAGTTTGCACATTGCTTCCTCATTAATTTATATTTTTCACTAAGCCACGACTATGAGAAGTCTTATTTATTAATTTTCACTTCCTCGTAGAGGAAGCTTTGTGAAAAATATAAATTAATGAGGAACCAATATACAAGGTTCTACACCGAGAGAAAAAGTTTCATTGATTCACGGAAATCTTTGCCAATTAAATGAAATACTTGAATTTCAATACTATCTTTTCTTTGAATGATCTCCAACTCAATGGAAAGCAGTGACATTGATGCGAAGAAACATTTCTTTAAACCAGTGAACCTTTTTCATTGATTTCAAAGATATCGTCTTTGATTCAATGAAACCTTCTTCTTACCACCTCAAAATTTCGAAAACTATTTTTTCCTGAAGTACGTGGCAGATAAAGCTCAAATTTTGTGAGTATCTAAGGAAGTACGGCAGAAATAGGCTAAGCTTCTGGCTCCTCGAAACTCGAAGCCGTTCGTTCGGGAGAACCGGAAAACAAAAAAGTGAGGTTAGGTGCGAGAGAGAGATCAATGAAAACGTTTCTTTGAATCAATGAAAACGTCTCTTTAAAACAGTGACACTGTTTCTTTAAAACAGTGACACTGTTTCTTTAAAACAGTGACACTGTTTCTTTAAAACAGTGACACTGTTTCTTTAAAACAGTGACACTGTTTCTTTATTATATGCTCACTAAGTAAATCTTTATTTACAGGCAATGAAATATTCTCTTTGAAATTCAAATGCACTATTTCATTGAAATCAAAGAAATATTTCGTTGCAATCAATGAAAAAAAAAAATCAATCCACCCATTTCATTGGCATCAATTAAATCTTTTCTCTCGGTGTACTTTGCAACGTTTTTTCGTTATCTATATAGTTTTTAAAAAAATTCAAACTCATGTAAAATCCAAACGGCTTTACCGATCGTCATCAAATTTGGTATGCAGCAGCGATGAATGTTATTTTTCGTCTGTAAAAAATTTTAGGTGGTTTGGCGAGATTTTACGTGATTTAGAGGAAAATGTAAATTTTTTCAAAAATTCAAAATCACATGAAAATCGAAATTTTTTATATGCTTACCCCAAATTCAATACCGATCGTCCTTTAACGAAGCTTTGTTCAAAGTAATGTACAAAGTTCTACTTTGCAACGTTTTTTTCGTTACGTCTACAGTTTTTTGAGAAAATCAACCTCACGTAGAATCCAAATCGCTTTACCGATCATCACCAAATGTGGTACACAGTGGCGATAAATGTTAATTTTGGACTGTAGAAAATTTCAGTTGATTTGGTGAGACTTTACGGGAGTTAGAGCAAAACTTAAATTGTTTCAAAAATTAAAAATTCCATGAAAATCAGTATTTTTTTGTAGATTTATCCCAAATTCAATACCGATCCTCCTTTAACATAACTTTATCCATAAAAAATTATTTAGCTCATTAAACAAAAAATTGCGACAGCTAGCAGCGTACAGACATTTTTTCGAAATATTCAAGGTCTTATAAAATCGAACAAGATGTCTGAAATTTTTCGTAAATTTTTACAAAATCTGAATCTCTTTAAAAATTTGACTCACATTCGATACCAACATTACTTTAATTGTAAAGAAATATTTAGTTTGAGAACTACTTTGTAAAAATTTACAAAAAAGTTCAGACATCTTGTTAGATTTTATAAGACCTTGAATATTTCGAAAAAAAAGTCTGTACGCTGCTAGCTGTCGCAATTTTTTGTTAAATGAGCTAAATTTTTTTATGGATAAAGTTATATGTTTAAGGAGGATCGGTATTGAATTTGGGATAAATCTACAAAAAAAAATTCTCATTTTCATGGAATTTTGAATTTGAACAGTAAATGATTATTTACTGTTGCTAAAAACAAATGCTGCTTTACTTCAATATTCAGACTGCATTTGTTTTTTTTCGTTTTTCTTTATAATCATGGTTTATCACTATACTGAACAGATGTTTACTTGATACATGTGAAAGGTCTAGAAAAAATAGCATATTATGTAAGTAATTTATTAAAAAATAATTCGTTTTTGCTATTTAAAAAAATCCTCTTGACGTGAAATGTTCCATATACCTTCTATAATTTTCAATTATTGTTACAACACATCTATGTAATTTGTTCATCCAATCCAATAACGCTTTATAATTAATATTTACAATTATTAGAAAACATTCGAATAAATCACAATTATATTATTATAATATCAATAACAATAATAATAATTCAGACAAGTGGTGTCATTAACCTTGTCTCGTAAATCATGGTATCGATCGATTATGATAATAAAACTAGTATTTTATTATATAAATTACAGTCGCGAGCGTGATTTAATGGTACTTTAAGACAGTCAATCATTTCCTGGACAGTCAGTGCAATTGTAGACTGTAAATAAGATAACTGGATATAAATAAGACATCTTATTGATTGTTGGGTAATACTTATTTAGCCGACGGAGAGTAAGACGACCGGGTTGAGGTAAAAGAGCATAGAGGGCGCTCACGGCTCTCAAGAGTATGGAGGAAATTTGAAAAATCACCGACAGGTGGCAGCACAAGCAGCAAAACTAACGATTTCCCTCTCTCTCTCTGCAGTAGCTTTTCTCCCGTAGCTGGTGACTCTTCTCTTCAACGCGGGCTTCCCCGGTTCTCGTCCGGTAACAATAAATTGTTGTAATTACAATAATTCCGGTGCTCTCGAGCTCTCGAACGCTTTGTATCGTACCTCGCGTCGCGTCTCTCGGTGCCGCTCGGTAATTCCAATTCATTCTGCGGTAACGCAAAACCGATTCGCTCTCGTGCCACGCTGACCCAAATACTCTCGATACTACCACGTTTATACAGACGAGATTCTATGACAGTTTTCCAGCTAACACGAATTTTTGTTGGAAAAAAAATTAATTTTGTTTTTTTTTGCTGTACAGACGAATATGTATTATACTATTTAGCATTGAATTTTTTAAACCGTGTCTTTCGAGAAAATACATGGGTTTAGGGATCTTTTACTCGCGACTGCTCGCAGGGCCAAAATACGGGAGTATGTGTTTCACTGAAATGGCGCGAATATATCTATTTCTATTAGTATAATGTTCTCTAAAACAATTTAAGATGGCTTAACAGAATCTGTGTACCAAATTCTGTTAAGACATCTTAAATTGTTTTAGAACACATTATACTAATAGAAATCTGTGTACCAAATTCTTTCACTGTTAAAAAAGATTTACTAGAAAATTACAGTAACGGACTGAAAGTTTTTATTCACAATCTTTACCATAGATTCCTTGTCCATCTACATTAGATATATACATAAAGTAATAATAGTGAAATAGATTTGAGAAATTTGTAAATTTACTGTTACAAAATATTAGGAATTTACATTCTGTATTTTTTTTACATGTCGTTTGTAAATTTCGTGCACATGTTTATTATAAAATCAAAAGCCAATGAAAATAATGTTTTCGAAATTCTGAAATTACACTCGTTGTTGACTGAAAATTTATTATCCGCATTGAATATTTTTATTCCCAAAACGTGTGAAAATTACCGTCTTGAAAAATTCTATGACAATGAACTTGTAATTTTTATACCGATATGAAAGTCCTGCATATGAATTACAAATCAGTCAACTAATAGTAAGAACTTAAATGAAATTTTATAATTGTGGTCTTGTAATAACTAGATCATTACAGAAGTTTTGCAATTTTCATTTAAATTATTTAAAAATTTAATCTTTACGTACATAAATTTACTCTACTATTGTTAATTTTACAGTGAATGTTGTACAAATTTGTAAATTTCATATTACTTGTCACAGTAAATTAACAATCTTTTTTTAACAGAATGTGTCTTTTTTCATAGATTACACGTATTAGGTGCGATTTCTGAAAGATATAAGCGTTTAAACAAAGAGCCTGTTTACCTGTTTGAATATATCGAAATGCCACAAGATGGCCGCCATTATTGCGTATTCTGTAACTCACTTCACAGCGCTTATGGTGCAGTATTAGAATTACTTTAAAACCGATGAAATAAAATAATTTTATTAAGAATAAAATTAAGAAACTCCACCAAACACCCTTCTCTATGAGACTACAGGCATTACTCCGATAATAACCCGATCTAAAGAACTTTCCAGACATTTTGCCCTCCAACAATTAGAAAACATCCAACCACTCTGCAGCCTACCGCAAGAAAATGTAGCTAGAAAGACTAAATTCCCTACATACACCACTTATCAACTCCTAGAAACAATGTGTAATGAAGAAATCGCAGATCATATTTAAGTACTAAATGTAACTGTACAAAACAACGTTGAATATTTATGATTAAAAAAAAAATCCGATACCAAAACTAGAAGCATGGGCTGAAGGACTGCGGTCGATGGCCCATTGACAATATTGTTATTAAATGAGTTTAATCCTAACAGATGTACACACTCAAATTCTGTCATGTATTGTCAATAAGTGTTCACTTACTACTACTACTACTAAGAAACTCCTGACTCTGGAATGAATGAACAAATTGAGTAAATGAAATACGGGTAAATTAGAATCATTCGCATATTATAGTCGGGAGATTACCCCACCCTTGACGAATGAATCTCCCGATACAATATGCGAATGATTCTTATTTAACCATTCTTCATTTACCCAATTTGTTCATTAATTACACTCATTATTTCGGTCGGGAGATTTTCATAAAGTAGAGAGAGAGAGATAAAGAGTTTTTTATAAAATTATTTTTCAAATCGTGTCTTTCGAGAAAATACATGTATTTCGGGATTATTCATTCGGGTACCAAAATTCTGAAAATTTTTTTCTAAGCATTTTTATAAATATTTTTCTTTTAAATTTATTTATAGTCGTATTAACATTGAGGTTATCAGCAACCTCTATAAAAATTGTGTGTAAAAAAGTTTCGAAAAAATAAATATACAACGGATTTTTTTTTTCTTCGTGTATGCTGAAAGTGTCGGAATTGACATTTTTCTATAATATTCGATTCTTCAAGTCTGTCCGAAGAATTCTTGAGGTACGATGTAAAGAACGAGGAAGAGTTCGCCGAGAAGTAGAGTCTAAGCTCCCCTCGAGGTACACCCGGTTGGCTCTCTTGCGACCGGCCCACCTGCACATCCTACATAGCAATTTGCGGAAACCGCACGTAACGCGCGTTCCCGCTCTCGAGAGGTGCTCTCTGCGCGCGAGAGCAACTTACGTAACGGATCGACGCCGGATCTCTCTTTCTCTCCGTCTATTTCTCTCTTTCTCTCTCTCCCTCGTCGTCAGTTAACAGTATTATATCCTTCAGACTAAAGAATAATCCTTTCGAATCCTTGAGAAAAATCATATTAATTATTTGTTGAAATTCTGTACGACCAAATTTAAAAAATTAATAAATTAAAAAATATTTATAGTAAACCCCAGAAACCAAGGAAGTTTTTGGTACTAGGATATACAAAGGATGAATCCTTTGGAGTCCTTGAGTAAAATCATATTAATTATTTGTTGAAATTCCGTACTATTAAATTTTTAAATTTTTAAAAATAATAAGTAATAATAATAAACCCCAGGAATACTTGAGTAAAATCATATTAATAATTTGTTGAAATTCTGAACGATTAAATTAAAAGAATTAAAAAAATAATAAATAATAATAAACCCTAGGAATAAAGGGAGTTTTTGGTACCCGGATATACAAGGGTATAAATCCTTTCGAATCCTTGAGAAAAATCATATTAATTATTTGTTTTAATTCCGTACGAATAAATTTAAAAAAAAAACTAAAAAATGAATAAGGAATAATAATAAACTCCAGGAATTAAGGGGATTTTTGGTACCAGGATATGCAAGGGATGAACGGGTCGCTTGGCACGTTGGATAGCCAACCGTCGCAAGCGCATCGTGGATCACGGCGGGCAACAAGCGTACATAATCACGTAATGTGGTTATCATAGCAATTGCGTAAATATTTGAGGCAATTTGCGGCATGCAATGCGACTCGGATGCTTCTCTTGGTGGCATGCACCCTCCGGATACTCACCATAGAAAGACAACAAATGATGGAGTGTTGTTTGTATATATGCGCCACACGCATCGAAATAAAATGCTGTTTTAGTGATGACCAATATGTGGATGGCCTCGCATACTTGTATGTTCACTGATAGAAGATTTTATTATTCGTTGATAGTCAGTAGGTCACTAGTCGTTTATTGGAATGGCGCTAAAATTCGTCCGTTTTGCTTCTGTTTTCGCGAAGAATTTTTTTATTCAAGATTCTCATATCCGGATACTATAAATGGTATTAAAATTATCGGACAAAGGAGTATCAAAAAAAAATTCTGGATGTATTGCCGATTTTTACTAAAAAAAAAATTTACATTTTATCTTTTTCATGTTAGAAATTCCTGTGGAATATAATTTTTTACTGGTGTTAAAAAAACTATTAGATTCATCACCAGATACTTCTTGGGTACAATGTGAAAACCTAATATAAAATCATCTGTAACACTCGCGATTTCAACAATCCCTTAAAATGGAATTATCATTTTTTTTTAAAGATTATATGAATTATTTTTGCAGATTCTTGCAAGTGAATCTGAAAGACGTTATTAACGACGTTAGACGTAATGTCTCTTTTTTTTTGTTGCGAAATATCAATAAATAAAATCAACATTCTTCATGCCAAGTTAACCTCTCGAATTATTGCCATATATTATTGCCAAGTTCGGTAGCACCTCATGCGGGTCGCATAAGCTCTGTTATTGGGCTTGTTCGCGATCGCTATCCTTATAATTAAACTATTAGCTACATACAAAAAAAAGCAGAACCTTGCACATTGCTTCCTCATTATTTTTCGCTTTTTACAAAGCTTCCTCTTTGTACACAGCGAAAAATAATGAGGAAGCAATGTGCAAGGTTCTACTTTGCATCCTTTTTTAAATTAGATAAATAAACATGTTGTGAATTCGCTTTTTCTATTTCGTTATTCCGTTATTTAGTTATTATTAGAGCGTTTTCGAAAGTAAATGTGATAACGTATACTATTAAAAATAATTCAACATTCCATAAAATCACAAATTTCATCCCGTTTGTCACTAAATTATACATATATAATGGCTGAATATTGTTTCATTTCTATACAAAATTTGAGCTCGCTATTTCAAGTTTTTCAAAAGTTACAATAGAGCGATAATGTAAATTTTTTAAAAAATTCAAAATTCCATAAAATCTGAACCACTTTACCGATTTGAGCCAAATTCAATACCAAACAGCATTGAGTGCACCTACTCTTGTAACCAACTATTTAGCAAAATAGACTAAATTTTACGAAAGTTAGAGCGACCACGTATTTTTTTCAAAAAATTCAAAACGGCATAAGATCGAAATTTTCGCAAAGATTTTGTCGAAAATTGCTACAGTTGAAGAGGGTCTGCTGCTACACTAGTGTGCCAAATTTGAGCGCGATATACAAAACCGTTCTTGAGTTATCGACGTTAGAATTTTCGGAGTTGTACACACACACACACACACACACACACACACACATACACACACACACACACACGCGCACACACACACACACACACACACACACACACACACACACACACACACACACACACACACACACACACACACACACACACACACACACACACACACACACACACACACACACACACACACACACACACACACACACACACACACACACACACACACACACACACACACACGCACACACACACACACACACACGCACGCACGTACACACGCACGCACGCACGCACGCACGCACGCACGCACGCACGCACGCACGCACGCACGCACGCACGCACGCACGCACGCACGCACGCACGCACGCACGCACGCACACACACACACACACACACACACACACACACACACACACACACACACACACACACACACACACACACACACACACACACACATATTTTTTCTAGATCACTTTTCTGGTCGTTTTGGACAATTCTAAGTGTCCTGACATAAAAATCTCGAAAAATGTTTTTTTTTTTTCATGAAAAACAAAGCTTCGGCTATGAGGAAGCAAAATTATAAATAAAGAAACAATATATATAAATAATAATAATAACAATAAATAAATACAATATGTAGTAAACACAAGGAATAATTATAATAAATAAATGTTGTGTTGGAGATAACATATACATATACGAGAAACTATCATGGCTAAAAAATAACAATAAATATATATATAAAGACAGATAGTTAACGTTTTATGAAGGCAGTTAAATATGCTATTGTACTCTTGGTTTGGAGAGTACAATACCAGTTTAGACAATTCGCTAGAAAGTAGCCTGCAAAGTTTCATCGATTTCAAATAATCGTCAAAACTCCGCTCGTTAAACAATTACTCTCATTATTAAACACACCATAAATTTCCATTTTAAACGACTGCAGACATTTAATAAACATAATTGCAATTGTCACCGTCGCTCAGTGTAAATTCTTCCTGTTTCCCAACGGTCGATTTCACTCACCTTACCTTCACAAAAAAAAAAAGTTCATTCATCGAAGTCGACTGAGCAGATTAAAAATCAGCTTCTCAGTAAGTCATAGCAGAGATGTTTGATCAGAGTAGTCGATAGGTACACAACGGCAAGTCCTTCTCTCGGGAGCGTGTGAATGAGCTGTTGGAGGCTCTTCGAATAAAAAAAATAAAAGAAAAAAAAAACTAGCAAGGGGCCAAAGGGGCAAAGTATGGCGAGGCAAAAGATGCGAGAGGCGACGAAGAACCGAACGAGTCAAAGTAGCGTGAAGATAGCGCATCGTCATGCGGAGTAATGACGCGCCGGGCGCCTGAACGTCCTACTCTCCCGCGCTTTCTCACTATGCCCGTCGCTATGCTCGAAGAATTGAAGAAAAAAAAAGAAAATCGACCTTCCTTTATCTGCCGAAGACATATATAGTGGATAGAGCGTAATAGTGTCCGCGATGGCACCTCTAGATCCGCTACCGTGACTACCGTTCCCTTTGATTTCATGCCCGACGTTTTGCCCTCACGGTGACTGGCCTCGGAACTGCTCAGAACTTGACAACAAGCACCAACAGCGCCACCAACATCAGCGCCACCACTCGCCAAGCATTCGGTAGTCTGGCGACGCAGCCGACGTTATCATTAACCGGTGGCAATAATTAATCGCTCCGTATAAATTATAAGCGAGTCTCGTGCGCGCTGTGCTTATTATAAACTGCTGTGTAGTATTTATATATATATATATATATGATTATGTATAAAATATATATGTGTCTATCGAATATAAAGACAGAATAATACAAATAGCTTAAAGACTACACCGGTTCTAGTCAAAGAAGGTCTCAATTATAGAATAATCTGTAGCTCGCCAAGAGCACCTGATTTTATTAAATGTTTGGATTTTGCGTGTTCTTAATATGCATGCGAATTAAAATAGAATTAAGCTTTTACATTCTTTTTACGGTTATGTTTTTTGTTTTGCTTTGTTTTTGTTTTTTTTTATTAAGACAGAATTAAAAACGTGGCTGACGAACGGTTAGGAAAGAAAAGGAAAACAGACGTTGTCGAAAACATGGATGAAGAACGGTTGGAAAAGAAACGAAAAAAGATGCCGTCGATAATATGCTTTGATTATTTCGATTTTCGGGAAATGAATTATATTTGTCCATATCGCTCAGCTTTTTTTTCGTCATTTCGGAAAAGTCAAGCTTTATCCTTTTAGTAATTACGATGAAAATTTAAAACGATTATTACATGCACGATCGGAAATATAGGCAGTTAAGCCGTTATTATAATAGCCGCTTTTCCTTTGCAAGTTTTAATGCTAATGTAGTGAAGGAGTCACAGAAATAAGTTTACAATTTGAAAATTCAGGGTCAAGTTTGCCATGCATTCGCAAATAATATTCTTACGGAAGGAAGTCAATCTCTAAATGGTGGTCACATTTATATTTATGATAATTACGAAGCAACAGAACAACGGTTGAAGGACATTAATAATTTGTATAAAAAACATGTAGAGATCATAAGAAAAGTAATGAATAATAATCCGTATGCCAAAAATATACAATTTAAAATATTTTAATTACAGTTTTCACATAAGAGTTATCGTTTCAACATTGATTATAGCACAACTTCTTAATTGTTGGCATAAAGTAAAACTATGATTACAAATCTGAGAAATCGGATGTTAACAAAATCGAGCCGTATTATCCACTTCATAGTGGTGTGGAAACGATAATATTTTGTAATATATATATCTCTATAAAATATATATGTGTCTGTCGAATATAAAGGCAGAATAATACAAATAGCTTAAAGAGGCCCCATCGGTTCTAATCAAAGAAGATCCAATTATAGAATAATTTGTAGCTCGCCAAGAGTACTTGATTTTACTCGAACATGTTTGGATTTATGTGTTTTTAATATACATGCGAATTAAAATAGAATTAAGCTTTTGCTGTCTTTTTACGGTTGTTTTTTGATTTCTTTTTTTTTTTTTTGTTAATAACTTTGTATATTTTTTTTAAATAAATTCTAAGATACCGATGTGCAAATGCATATTTTATTGGGGATAGAAAATATTCGGTAATGGTTTGTGTGAAGATTGCATTGAACAAATTATTCATTACTTGATCAATTATTTTCATTTTCGTTATTGTTTTTTTTTAAATATTATTATAGAAGAAACCCAAAATGAAAAAATCTAATGTTAATTAATTTTTGTTTCATTATATTAATATACGTTCAAAATCTAATTTTGAAAAAATTTATCAACATAACTTGTTTTACTATTACGTGTTACTAAGTTTTTGCTGAATAAAATTTTTATGTACATGTCGTTCATTTCGATCGCTGGAATGCAAATGTATAAATCCAATAGGGCAAATTTGCTATACGATTGTATTATTTCAAATTATAGTAATTCAAACTAATGAAAAATTGATGTCGATATTTTTTTAGAGCATATTGCAAAAAAATCAATCGAACTATTAAAAATTAAAATTAACTCTGGTTTGTCGTCCTAAGTGACTGAATCCATAACTGCCAACATAACAAATTAGCGTAACTGAAAAAACATATATTGAAAAAAAATTCTTCCAATTATTATAAAAAAATATTGAAAAAATTTCACAAACAGTAGAATTCTATCTTAAACAAATCCTAAAAATTGTATGTAAAAAAAAGTAATGTATAAAGACTGCAGTGACACGTGAAAATTAGTCAAGTTAATTGTTCAAAAGTATAATTTCAATGATTTTTATCAAGAACGGTATTATTTAACAATATGTTTTTTTTTTCAACAGGAAAGAGGCTTGACCGTTAAAGGGTTAAAAACGAGCAGCCAAGATATTCCCCGGCCCGCCTTGTCTCGCGCAACATTCACAAATTTACGCTCGAAGCCGAAATCGATAAAAGCGGACGTTAACGAGGCCATCGAATTATTCTCGGTATATAAAATATGACCCGGCTCGTGCGCTCCAACAATAAACAATACGAGCGTGTAGTCACTATTTTATCCGAATGTTTTTGGTCACGCCCAAGAGACGATAAAGCGCGTCACCTTTTCGGACAATAGACCGAGAGAGAGAGAGCGAAAGAGACAGGGAGAGAGAAATTGATTGATTAAATTTATATACAAAATATAAAGAAAAATTATCTTTATATGTTAAGTTTATATAAGTTTAATATTCTAATAATTACAACACAGGCACAAGTTTCGTCAAGTTTAATTTTAGCTAAACAGTAATAAACCTAATTTATTTGTGACAATTCGTAATACCAGTTTTGACTTTTAACTGAATAAGTTCCCCGAGACTAGACGAGTTTTATTATTATTAGTATTATTATTAAAAATATTTTTCTTTTTTTTAAATATAAAAATGCCTGACCGGCTTATTATTATTATTATTGTTATAAGCCGGTATTAATTATTATTTGATAATAATAATAATAAACCTCGACTCGTTAGCTCGAGACATAACAGTTACAATCTATGACGAATGAAATGACGGTGGAGAGACTGTTCTCTCGCAATAAAGTATAAAATGAAAAATAATAATAAAAAGGATGCAAAGTAGAACCTTGCACATTGCTTCCTCATTATTTTTCGCTTCTTACAAAGCTACCTCTATCAGAAAGTATATTATTCAATTTTTGGCTTCCTCATAGAGGAAGCTTTGTAAAACGCGAAAAATAATGATGAAGCAATGTGCAAGGTTCTACTTTGCATCCTTGTTTTAATTAGATAAATGTACATGTTGTGGATTCGCTTTTTCTATTTCGTTATTACGTTATTTTGTGATTATTAGAGCGTTTCCGAAAGTGAATGTGATAATGTATATTTTTAACAAGGATGCAAAGTAGAACCTTGCACATTGCTTCCTCATTATTTTTCGCTTCTTACAAAGCTACCTCTATGAGGAAGTATGTTATTCAATTTTTGGCTTCCTCATAGAGGAAGCTTAGTAAAACGCGAAAAATAATGATGAAGCAATGTGCAAGGTTCTACTTTGCATCCTTGTTTTAATTAGATAAATATACATGTTGTGGATTCGCTTTTTCTATTTCGTTATTGCGTTATTTCGTGATTATTAAAGCGTTTCCGAACTGAATGTGATAATGTAAATTTTTAAAAATAATTCAACATTCCATAAAATCAAAAATTTCATACCGTTCGTCACTAAATTATACATATATAATGGCTGAATATTGTTTCATTTATATACAAAATTTGAGCTCGCTATCTTAAGCTTTGCAAAAGTTGCAATAGAGCGATAATGTCAATTTTTTGAAAAATTCAAAACATCATAAAATTTTTACAGTTCAACCGATCTTAACCAAATTCAATAGCGATCACCGGCGTATGAAAGCTCAAATTCATACCAATTTTAAGATCAATATCTCGAAAATTGAAAGAGTTATCGCGTAAACAGACATTTTTCAAAAAATTAAACAACGCGTAATAATTTAACGATGAAGTGGATTTTAACAAAAATCTGTATGAACGATGAGGCTTGATCCCTCTATCTATGGTCCAAATTTCAGCTTGATATCTCAAGGCATTCCTGAGTTATAAAGGTTTACATTTTTCGATCGTGTAACATACACACATACACACACACACACACACACATACACACATACAGACATTTTTTCTAAATCACTTTTCTCGACGTTTTGGCCCATTCTGAGTGTACTGACATGAAAAACTCGAAAAAAGAAATTTTCATGAAAACAAAGCTTCCTCTATGAGGAAGCAATAATAATAATAAAGAAAAAGAATTTTGTGTATACTGAGCGCCAGGCTTCGTCCGAAGACTCGAGTTCGACAGGTCGAGAGCTCGACCGTGAAAGGGGTGCGTGCACGAGTCGTGAAAAGATCGACAGGGCCACCGGCTCCGCAACCCCTCCACGGGATACTCAATAAACAACCCCCCGCAGTGAGAGTGAACGAGATACGTCAGTGTGTTCTGGGTCGGCGCACGTCGACCTAGGCGCTAAATGAAATTAGCGCGGCGTTTAGTCAATTTAAACGGGCCAGTTTAACCGATCCTTTTCGAGGGGTTATAAATTATTCGAGAATGACTTGCAGCGGGCGAGTAGAACACCTTTCAGATGCTCAGCAAAGCGCATAGTTGAAGTGAGAAATAAGATGTTAATAAAATTTCGGGCCTTCCTCAAACGGTGATAAATTAAAACGGGGCTCTCATCGACAGATTTGAGTAGAATTAACGATGCGATTAAAATTCAAATAAAAAGATATATATATTATCGGTCGTTTAGTGAAAGAGCCGGTCCTCAATTACAATTACGATAATGCCCAATAAAACTGATACTCCGTGGAGGTCTGCCTGGCCCGAGTCACGGAGAGGATATTTATAGAGATCTTTCGAAATTTCTGTCACGAATCCTCGAAGAAATAAGGAATTCCTTTAGAAAACACCGATTAATTGAACGCAGATATGAATATTAATATTGATAATATTGTATCGTTTCAGATAATGACACAATTATTATTATAGCAAGAGACAGTATATTTGTATACAGATAAATATTTTAAAACACGACGCTGGACTTATAATAATAAAAATATATGAATCAATTGCATCTGATAAAAAAAAATCCACATTTAGTTTAAGTGCGCGGAACATTGGAGATCGTGTTATAAAATTTATATAAAAGAAAATCTGTAAATTTCGGCAATGTTTGTCACAGGCGCAAATTAAGTTAATCAGGCGACGTTAATTCAGGCGATGTCAACTCAACTGAGATCAATTCAGGTGAGGTCGTTTTTTCCGCCTGCGACAAAAAAATCCAGGCGATGTCAACTCAAGTGAGATCAATTCCGGCGATGTCAACTCAAGTGAGATCAATTCAGGCAATGTCAACTCAAGTGAGGTCAATTCAGGTGAGTTCGTTTTTTCCTCCGACAAAAAAATCCAGGCGATGTCAACTCAAGTAAGGTCAATTCAGGCGATGTTAATTCAAGCGATGTCAACTCAAGTGAGGTCAATTCAGGTAAGGTCAATTCAGGTGAGGTCGTTTTTTCCTCTGACAAAAAAATCCAGGCGATGTCAACTCAAGTAAGGTCAATTCAGGCGATGTCAACTCAAGTAAGGTCAATTCAGGCGATGTCAACTCAAGTGAGATCAATTGAGGTTAATTCAGGTGAGGTCGTTTTTTCCTCCTCCGACAAAAAAAATCCAGGCGATGTCAACTCAAGTGAGGTCAATTCAGGTGAGGTCAATTCAGATTAGGTCAATTCAGGTGAGTTCAATTCAGGTGAGGTCAATTTAGGTGAGGTCAATTCAGGTAAGGTCAATTCATGTCAGGTCGTTTTTTTCTCTTCGGACAAAAAAATCTAGGTGGGTCGAGTGAAGTGAGATCAACCTAAGTTAGATTTTGATTAGGTTAGGTTGGTCGACGCCAAACGCCCGAAGCTTAAATCAGTATTTACATTTGGGCAGTAATTGTGCAGTAAAAACATATAAATGCAGGTAAAATATACATAAGTATAAATATAAATATCAAGTGGATGAGAGAAGAGAGCCGGTCCTCAATTACAATTACCGTAATGCCCGATAAAATTCACACCTTCCGAAGTACCGCATACAAAAACCCCAAAGCGATGATAATATTTATCGTACATCGTGGAATAATTTATGTTCCGAAGTTTCGATCCAGGCGTAACGCGAAGAAGCTGAACGACGAGAAGAAGATTTTTCTAATAGTGAAGACAATTCCGAACTTTACTATTATTAGTGGGAGTGGCGTCTCGTCGGCTCTCCAAGGTTTTCTAGGATGATGTGCGGCGGGTCGTATATATATATATATATATATATATATATAGAGAGAGAGAGAGAGAGAAAGGACGAAGAAGAGGAGAAAGAAGAAGGGTGAAGAAAGGGAGAGAACGCGGTCGACGGGTCGCGGCGCGGCGGTCGAGAAGGCGTGAAACCCTGGCGCCTGGCGCCCGGCTTTAAGGATAAAGGGACCACTCTCTCTCTCTCTCTCTCCCTCTTAAGCCTCTTTTGGGTACATACGCCTCGACGTGCGCACCGGAACATTTTGGGATAAGGAAATGGGATAGGAAAAGGGTCACTACTCTTCTTCACTCTGCCAGAAATCATTGGGATGACGAGGGGACCCCCGTATAAACGGCGTAACTGAATCGGACTAGCCGTAGAAGAATATTAACCCGCGACCGTTTGTGATCCTCGGACTCTCTGCGCGCGCGTCAAACTCTCCCCGCTACACGAGGGATGGACCGAGAAATTTCTCATTTCTCTCCGGTTAATCCGAAGCCGAGGAACACGCTTTAAGGCTACGAAGAGATTTACCTGTTCCGTAAACCGGTAAATCATTAAACGGGCTCAACGTGTATATATATGTTGTATATATACCTACATTCTGTTACATCAGAGAATGGGAAGCCGAGGGTCAAACACCACGCTCATTCAATATTGTACCATGAACTCATTCACAAGAGAACGGAAATAATTATTCGATTTGGATCACGTGGACGAAAGGCCGGTTTTTTAATGTTATCTGAATTTTTGTTTTGGTAGATATAGACACTAAGTTGAAGCTTTAAGGAGGTATCGATGCTACAGTCACGTCAAACGCGTACAAAGTTTTTAAAAATTATTTGTACACACTTACAAAGGGAAATTGGGGTAAATGAAAGTGAATTTGAATTAAAGCGATCTTACTTAATGGAAAAAAAATGTATAACAATTAATTTAGAGAAAAGTAACTCAGCTCACGTTCATATCCAATGGGATATGTTATTCGTCATTTTTTGGTAAACAAATTGGTAATTTTAGTCCGATCTTTTTAATCAGATTTAATTTGAGTCATTACACTCGAAATGGTCTGAAACATCAAGACAAATGTATTAGAAAAATACATTTGTCTAAAATTCAGATTACCATAAAAGTTGAACTATTCGTCAAAATCAGCTAAAATTTTTATACCATGTAGAGTATTAGTTAATCTTCAATTGGTAATTTTTTTTATAGAAATCGCTTAACGCATTCGATTTTTAATGAGATTTTCGAAATTTTGAAAAATGTATATAAACGTTCTAGCTCGAAATTTTTTTTTGCTGTTGGGCTGAAACTTCGTATTTAAATTTGAACGAAGCGATGCGACCTTCGATATTGAATTTTGGTAAAGTCTGTAAAACGTTTCGGTTTTTATGAGATTTCGAATTTTTTGAAAAATTTACTTTTTGCTCTAAGTCACGTCAAATCTCAATTAATAAAATAAAATTTTATACAGAAGAAAAATAACATTCAGCGCTACTACGTACCAAATTTGGTGATGATCGGCAAAGCGGTTCGGATTTGAGGTGATTTTTAATTTCTCCAAAAATTACGGTTGTCGATCTGGCTTTCGCAAAACGTCAGCAAGTGAGCTGAAAATTTGTACACGATTAAAAAAAAGATGCAACGGTGATTCTAAGTCATATGTAATGTGGTTTTTTTTTCATTCCACATTTTTTATTTCTAATCACATTCTAATGCCCGATTATATCTATAATCAATTGTCCATAACTCTCAAACGGAACGATGCATCGAGCTGAAATTTTGTACAGAAGTGGAGTAATAACTCTTGAGTTACTATATTTTGTACAAAAATACACACACACACACACAATGAATTTTAAAAAATTAAAAAAGCTAATTAAAATTAAAAATGATACAAAGTCCAAATTTGCACATCGCTTCCTTATTGCTTTCCATTCTTCACAAAGTTTCCTCTATGAGGAAGTCGAGATTAATAAATAAGCATAGTTAACAACGTTGAGAAATGTCTACTTTGCATAATTTTTTCTTTTCAGTCAACTACAAATTTCGTCCTTTCCACGTATATTCTTGATGTTATTAAGCAGTTTCGTAGCAATGATTTGGACAGGCCAGAATTTATATTATTACGTCTATAAAAAATCGTCTGTATATATTAACTCGCTTTGTATCAATCCACCAATTGATTTGAGTCACTGAATGAGACACTCATGTGCGGCAGCGTTGAAAACCCGCCAAAGTGAGGACCCCGAAGAGTCCTCATTGTGGTTCTCCCTCACGAACCGGAATTCGTAGTAAAGTATCATCCAAACCGCGCCTCGGAAGCAATTATAACCGAGAGAGAGTAGAAGAACCCGAGATCCCGGTGTCGGTGTTCTTTGTCTTACGTGTAGCGCGCTCTGTCGCTCGGACGATGTACCTGTCGGCTTGTTTCACAAACGAGGTTAACGCCGGTGACTACAAAGGTCCTATCTATCTCGTTTCCTCACCTCTACCTTCACACACTGATTTTCTAGCGAGTCGGGCCGCCCCGAGTGCTCTACGAACTCGACCTGTGTAGTCTTCAAGTCCCTCTCAGGTCGAATCTCCCCTAACAGGAGTTCGGAGCATAGCCCACTACTAACCAGCAGAACCTAAAGGGGACAAGCATAGGGGTCGTCTCGCCTGGGAGGGCTTGCGTTTTTTGCATCAAATATTTACACATTTTTATTGGGTGCTAAAGCCATTCCGGGACCGCATTCGTGTCGGCGTATCCTCTCCTCCAGTTTGTATATAGGCTTTCTTTTCGTCGCTGATCCACGAGGACGAGGATGAGGATCGGAAGACTTGTTGGGCGCCTCGTTAGCTAGGCCCAGTGAGGAGACTCTTAGCTGCTCTTTTTCACCGGGAGCGTTGAATACACACAACAATACGTGCCCGATGCGCCTCTTGAAGTTTATTGTACCGAGGCGCCTTCCTTCACGGTGTGCTTCATGGTGCGTTACGAGGTCTCGTCCTCGGACCGATACGGCGCTCCGTGTCATATCTCCCCCTCTTTGTATGTTACATTTGTACAGATATCTGTGTCATTGTATACGGGAGTTTTTTTAAAATCTATTTGCTCTTCGAGTCTTCGTTGTTTCTTCACTTTCAAGAGTTTGGACAATCACTGCAACGTGAGAATTTGGAGAGACTAAGGGGGATTGGTGAATCCATATCAGGTCCGTGTCATTTTGTATCTTTGTATATTACACTTATCCAGATACCTATGTGACAGTATACAAGATGTTTTTTTTCGATTCTGATTTCAGAATTTACAGATCCGGCTTCCGGTCGGGAAATCCAACTTAAATTTTTTTTCTTTAGTATATCGAATTTTGGCCTTCACCATCGTTCTCAAGATGCGTATGTACCACGAAAAATACTGGTTACAAGCCTTTTTACCATGATTTTAAATAAGGATGTTAAGTAGAATCCTGCACATTGCTTCCTCATTATTTTTCGCTTTTTCCAAAGCCCCGTCTATGAGGAACTATATTGATCAATTTTGGCTTCCTCATAGAGGAAGTTTTGTAAAAATCGAAAAACAATAAGATAGCAATGTCCAAGGTTCTATTTTGCATCCTCATTTTTATTTACTCTTGTCGTCTTCATCCTTTCTTAGTTTCCAGCCATTTGAACAATCACTGCCACGCGCCGACCCAAAGAAACTTCAGGGAATAGTTGAATTCTTCTTTCTATTACTCCTACAGATCTGTCCAGTTTGCCCTGTGGCCTGCCTGGTCAGCAACCCGGCAGTTGCTCATAGTCATACAGGCGGTTAAGCATCGTGGGATCGTAGGTACTCGAGAGTTTCTCAAGCGTCACTTTCATCATACTCCTCTTTTCTTTACTATAAGGTGCATCCTTTCTGTGGACTATGGAAAAGGCGTCTTGTGTGGATTCCTCCTGAATTTTGGACGTTCAGAACAAATGTTGACGGTGTTGACTGATGCCAAGTGTCTTACCAGATACGACAAAAGCGTGGAGACGATTCGGCGAGGCTAATTTGCTGAGAAAAACCTGGGGAGTGATCCCTTCGATCTTCCTGAACACGAATCGATACCTGATGTCTAAGCCTGAGACCCGGGAACTAATTGCCAACGGATTCTCCGCCAAAGATCATTTTTAAATATTGCTTTGAAATCGTGAATTTTTTGACAGGGAGAGAAGGATCACATCCTGACGTGAGGGGAAAGAGGGCAGCCTTTTCGTAATATATTCCCGTATGGACGAAGATCACCGGCACAGGGTTTCCGTGCGTGTTGGCTCGCGTGATCCACGAAGGATTCTCCGACTCTTGGCTCGCTGCTAGTCAACCCTCTCAACTGATTCTCCTTCGGCGAGGAAGGGAGACCAGGCGATATGTTTTACGAGGGGAGTGAAAGAGAGGATGGAAAGGGACAGGGCTAAGATAAAAAGAGATAGATAGAGAAACTGAAGTAGGAGGACGCGAACGCCTGAGGTGCGGCGCGGCCCATCGAAATCCGGGACACGCGAGCCTCGCGGGAAATTCCTGACTTACAGCAGCACCAGCAGCAGCAAAGATCTCCCTTCTTTCTTGGTAAAGCGAGAAAGAGAGACGTAGCCTCGAGCAAAACGGGCCGATGCAGCTTCTGATGCCTCTCCGGCTGCTCTGACAATTCCCTCGTGTCGTCGTTGTGTATCTGCTTTTGCAATAACGTATACTCTAGCTGCGTGCCCCTTTTTGGCGATGACAGCGCCATCTCCTTACGCTGTATTTTCTTTTTTCGAAAGTCAATTACAAGCTGACTTCACGCTCATTTTTGGTCCTGGTCGTAGGTACGTCAATTAACATCCTATGAAAACCAAAGACAAATTCAAAGAGGCTTTCTTGACAGAAAAAAATTTGGGATTAGGTCCTAAAATGATCCTAATATGCGTCATATATAATTCGGGAGATGAGATATAAAATTGTAATGCAAAAGTCATTTAAACATCTCAGCTTCTTCTCTGAAAGTTTGTTCTTTTTTTCAGTGGTTAATTTTCATGATTTATTTGATTTATGATATCTCATCTACTGAAGAATGCTTTTAAAAAATCTGGAATAACATGTGACATATGTGATGAAAATGTAAGAGAACTTTTTGGTTTTTTTGGTATTTTGAACAATGGAGCAGCTGAATTTGATGCTGTAGAAGATATATATGGTTGACAGTTTCTAAATGTATTTGATGTATCATATGATCTGTTTTGATGTTCTAGCTTCTTTCTGTGATCGCTGGAAGAACCTTCTTCGATGGATTACGCCAGGACTCATTGGCTCATCGCTCCGAACGGAATCACGAAAAAGAAGAAGAAGATGACGAAGAAGGATAGAAGAAGTAGAAGAAGAAGTGGAAGAAGAAGTAGAAGAAGAAGTAGAAGAAGAAGTAGAAGAAGAAGTAGAAGGAGGAGGAGGAGAAGCAGGAGGAGGAGGAGGAGGAGGAGGAGGAGAAGAAGAAGAAGAAGAAGAAGAAGAAGAAGAAGAAGAAGAAGAGGCGCGGAGAGCCAGGCACTGGCGCCGCACGCGGCAGCCTCAAAGGGATCCTCTGCACGCCCATCTGTCTCCGCCCCGCCCCCATGCCCGCACACCGTATACATCATGTAGGTACGATGGGGCCCAAGCCTCCGGTTGTATCCTCCGCGGGGCTTCAGAGTCCAGATCTAGCAAGAGAACGAGCTACGCGATGACGACGACGACCACCACCAGTACCATGTCCAAAATCGCGTCAGCCCATGTCACATCACACCACCCAACACCGCCGGGGGTGCCTTTTTTCCTGATTCCGAACCTCTCCCTGCTGATTCGGAGGAGTGAGCTAGCTGGTGAATCCTCCATCAATGTAGCTTGTCGATGATTCAGTGCGACCTTGACATTCCCAAAATTGGCCCTAGAACCCTTCGAGATTCACAAGTTCCTTTGATCGCCTGGTGGACACATAATGTGGGGTGAAAAAGTTTTGGGATTTTGTCAAAATTGAAAATTACCATTTATCTGCATTGAATATAATGGGAAAATTTGATCGTATCTTCAGCACGGCTTCGGAGAGTCCAAAAGAGAGCAAACTGCGTGACGACGATGACAGCCCACGTCAAATCACACCACCCAACACCGTTGGGGGTGACCAATCCCTCTGATGAATCCTCCATCGATATAGCATGTCAACGATTTAATGCGATTTTAACGTTCCCAAAATTGACCCTAGAACCATTCGAGATTCGCAAGTTCCTTTTGATCGCCCGGTGCACCCATAATGAGAAGTGAAAAACTTCTGGGATTGCGTCAAAAGTGAAAATCACCATAGATCTGCATTGAAAATAATGGGAAAATTTGATAGTACCCTACGAAGAACTTCGGAGAGTCCAGATCTAGCAACAGAGCAAGGTGCGCGGCGACGACGATCACTGCCAAGACCATGTCCAACACCGCGTTAGTCCACGTCACATCACACCGTCCAAAGCCGCCGGGGGTGCTCCTTTTCCTCATTCCAAAGCTCTCCTTGCTGATTCGGAAGAGTGAGATAGCTGGTCAATCCCTCTGGTGAATCCTCCTTTAATATAGCTTGTCGATGATTCAGTGCGACCTTGACATTCCCAAAATTGGCGTTAGAACCCTTCGAGATTCACAAGTTCCTTTGATCGCTTTGTGCACCCATAATATGGGGTGAAAAACTTCTGGGATTACGTCAAAAGTGAAAATTACTAAGTAAAAAATGTCTATGGGAAATCCAATAAGATATTCGAGTATTCATGGTAGTCTACGAACTTTTTGCAACACTTGCCTAGATGTCATATCAATCAATTCAATTTTTTTTGCTTCTGTCTCCTCTTCCCGGCTCATTGAAACCTGGAATTTGCGTAGATTCCACTATGACCTTTGCGGATTTACAATGTTGCGATTAAAGCAGACACTTGGTATCGCTTCGTTGTAATTAATCGACTTTTAAGTGGTCAATTGCCGCCGTTCAATGGTATCCCGCTGTTACCTTTTGTTGTTCCCACAGGAGAGAGATTAGTGAAAATTCTGCGAGATCATGCTCACACGAATCCGGCTGCAGGGATGACTAAGCCTGATCTCGTCTTCCTACTCTACCAAGAGCGAGAAGGTGTTGCACCTTGCGGGGGCAGCGCCAGCATCGCAGAGCGTTGGGAGAGAAGAGCGAGCCTCACGGCTCACTTAGCGAACGAGGCGCCCGGGCACCAGTATTTAGCCGCTTGACTAATGAACCTCTACCAACTCAGCCACCCAATATATACTCGTATATTGCTCGTTTTTGCCGTTGTTTTTTCGCAACTCCTGGAAAAGGAAATCAACCCTTGTACTTTTTCTCCCAAGAACATCTATATCACTGAAATGTTAATGTCCTATTCAGGTTACCTCCTTGACTTTGATTGTTTAATTATTCACAGATTACTGGTGGATTCAAAAACCTGATTGAATTCCTCAAGATAATTAAACATTTTTGAATTTATGTTTAAAAATTAAATTTTTGTATTTACTTAATAAATTGAAATTTGTGTATTTACTTGAGGGGTAACGCCACTCTAGGATTTTGGAAAAATCGATTCTTTTTTTGGCTTATACAATACTTAACGATCATGAAAACAATATGCAGTGGGTCTATAGTGAACTTTTTTTTTTTTTAATAGTTTCAATTTTCGAGCGGCGGCCGTTGAACCGTTATGAAATGGAGAAGCCAAGCGTCGAGAAAGTTGGCACATCGGCTAGAAAATTATCAGCAATCAATACTGACGACTTTGAAGTAGAAGGCTTTGGTTACCGAATTTTGAACTTTATAGCAATGTTCTCCGCTATATCGCAAGCTGAAAAATGCAAATCTGATTTGACATTCACCAAATTTGGTAAGTGCTCGTAAAACTCTCAACGCATTTTTTTTTCAAATTGGAAGGACGTATTCCTTGAACACAGTTGCATGGGTCGATTCGAAATTTTGATAGTAGCTTAACAATTATATTCTCTATCGAAGTACGTAGCCGTTTTTTTAAATTTAATGTAAACATTTTTTTTATAAACAATTTACTGTTAATTTTTTGTCGAAAAACCGATTAATATTTTCAAATGCGTACCATTTTTACAAAATTTGAATTAAAAAACCCTACGTAGTTCCATAGCCAACAGTATATAGATTATAATGTTTTTTTGTTTTTTTGTTCCAGGTCTTATTTTTTAAGATAAAACCGTCCTCCCGTGAAGGTGTTTTAAAAAAAGACAACATTTAAGTGGGCTTTGTTGACGCCATTTTGTATTAAAATGATAATAAATAATGTTTTTTCGTACTTCAATATGTGTTAAATAAACCCTCTGAAAAGAAATCCTATTCCTTCTTTCATACTCCCAAAATAAATCGTCAAAGTTAGGCCGTTTTTTTCTGACGCCAGAGTGGTGTTACCCCTTAAAAAACCTGTTTTGTTTCCTCAAGGAAATGAACCATTTCTGTATTTCATTACAAAATTGAAATTTCTGTATTTGCAATAAGGAAAGAAATGTCTGTATTTGCAATAAGGAAAAAAATGTCTGTATTTTTAACAAAAAGATTTATCCAAACGAAACCTAGATTAAACTGACCACAACAATGTATGCTCGAAAACCGCCAATTTTTGCCTTTATTTTTTCGGAACTTCTGAAAAGGCAAATCAACCCTAGTACTTTTTTCCCCAAGAACATCAATGTCACTGAAGATGTCCTATTCAGATTACCTCACCGACTTAGATTGTTTAATTATTCGCTGTTTCTGGTGAATTGAAAACCTGTTTGATTTGTTGCTGAAGTGATTCTTGCGGTCCGTTTTCTCGGTTTCGGTGATTGATTGGACACTAACTAATGAACCACGGAGGCTAATTGCCCACCTAGGGTAATATTCGCCGGGCAAAAAGTGCCGGGTAAAACATACATAGCGGCTGACCCGAGTGACTTCCTAAGATCACAGAGATTCAGGCGGAGAACCGCGCCAGGCGCGCTTCCTGCCTGCGACCTTCCGTCCGACCTTCCTGATCCTCCCCGCTAATTTAGCTCTCGCCCTCGCCCACAGAGTGCTCTCCGGATCTCGCTCTCGTGGCGGCAAGTCCTTTTCCTTTCCTCAACTTGCTCGCGGGTCTCCATGGTCGTCCCTTTGTTCGTTCGCGCTATCCAGGAACACTTCGGCCCCGGGGGCCTCGCTCTTCTTGTGAAGAGCACCCAGAAAGCCCTTTCGACAGTCCGCCTCCCCCCTAAAACCCCCCCAAAGACACGGGGATCACGCTATACATGCGACCGGTTCGTGAGTCTCGTTCGCTATCCTCTTCTATGTATCAAAAAGGAAACCTATCGTTCGATTCGACCATCGATCATAATCCGACTGTTTCGACATCAACTCTCAAAGTGAAGGATGAGCAAAACAAGAAAATAACCTGAGGCCTCTAGGAATTCGTATAGCATCCAGCCAATAAGGTAAAAAAGTGTTGTATAAAGTATATGGTATTTGTTTCTCTCCCTGAATTCTGTGAGTCAGATTTTCAACGGAATTAGTGTAAAGGCTATCGAGCGAATAAGGCGTGGGTTTTTATCAAAGATACATTAAAAAATGTAATTACAACAATAAATAACATCCATATTTTGATTGTTATGAATAATAGAATATTCATTTTTGGCTTTTCGTGGATTGCATTAACATGGCCAATGAAATCGAATAATTAACCCAAGTCCTAGGTTTTCTTGTCGTATAAGCCGCCGTGTAGAAAAAATAATCCAGCATGGCAATCCAGAATGCACAGAAAAAAATAATTGGTTGAATAGGCTCCCAACGACAAAATTAGTTGAGACAATAAACTAATTGGTTACTGAAACAAATCAGTATCAAATTAATTGGCTGGCGACTAACGAATTGGGTGTCACAACAAACTAGTTTGTCGGTCTAACCAAAAAATTGGTTGATCTAACTAACTTACTCGCTTGGAGCGTATTTAGCCATGCGATTAGTTGGTACAACCAATTATTTCTCTCCGTATGGAGAATAAAATTTGATCCAATCTCATTATCCATCTTGAACTCTATTCTGGACTGGCCAGACTCCATCGTGGATTAGCCAGACTTCATCCTGGATTGACCTGACTCCATCCTGGATTGACCTAACTCCATCCTAGACTGGACAGGCTCTATCCTAGATTGACCAGACTCCATCCTGGACCGGCCGAACTGGCTAGACTCTATCCCGGATTGGGCAGACTTCATCCTAGATTGACCAGACTCCATCCTAGACTGGCCGGACTGGCCAGACCAGCCAGACTCTATCCTAAACTGGTCAGAGTCCATCCTGGACTGGTCGTGGTCCATCCTAGGTTGGTCAATTTCCCTTCGGGATTGGTCAGATTCTATCCTGGAGTGGTCAGTTACGATCCTGGACTGATCAGTTTGCATCCTGCACCGAGAGAAAAATATAGTACTCATTCCCAGATTCGTATAGTCACCCAGTAAACACATAATTGAACAGCAATGTAACCTGGAAGTTACATGTGATTGTAACAATGTAACGCTTACGTTATGTTGCGGCTATGTAACGTAGGAGTAACATGTGATGTTTTATTTGTTATATGCAGGTAATGTTACTGTTATGTGATATATTCTCTGCAACTGCAACGCAACGTGCAAGTAACAATTGGGACGTCACTGTTGTGACAGGAAGGCAATGTTACCGTCATGTAACGTGGCAACATTGCAAAAACGTTGCAAGGGAATGTAAAATGTACGTAACATGTACATTACAGTGGTTATGTAACATCGTAAACATCCACGTTATGTAACTGTTATATGCCGTAGTTACGTTACAGTTATGTAACGAAAGTTTGTAACGGTAATGCAACGTGTATGTAACGATTGTAATGTAACTGTAGCGATAGTTCGGTTATGTTACAGTTATGTAACGTGGAAACGTAATAACGTTACATATTCATACAGAATGTTATGTCCGCTAGGTGGCTAACGACTCAAAAGTTTCTCGCAAGCGATTCGTGACCCTAGCGTGTATAAGACTGGGCGACTTCTCAGTTCAAAAGAAACAGTGGGATACCCTTCGGAGGTGCCCTAGCTGGTTGGCATTATTCGCCAATAGCTTGTTCTACTTTTAATTGTAGCAGCTATTTTTTTGACCTTCTAAGGGTAGCGATTTCGCAACCCGTGGACTTTTGAGAACTTTCAATCGACAAAAGAACCTCACGTGAAGTTACCTTTCGAAGTTACAGTTTCGTAATCTTTACGTTACTTTGCATCAGTAACATTACAAACCGTACAGGCAACATAACTGAATTGTAACGCATGTTACATAATATGGTAACATTGTTGAGTGGGAAATAATAACTTACATGTAAGTTACAGGTGATGTTGCTGGTAACTTTCGGTTACATTGTACAACATAGGAGTTACATTACGCAACGTGCAGGCAACATAACTGAAATGTAACGATTACGTAACGCATGTTACATAACATGGTAACATTGTTGAATGGGAAATAATAACTTACATGTAAGTTACAAGTGATGTTACTTGTTACATTGGGTTACATTGCTGTAACATAACCGTGTTTACTGGGAATCGGGATCCAAACTGGAAAAATGACATTTTTTTCCAGGCACATACAAATATTTACTAGGCGTCACCCGCTGCACTATTTACCCTGCTGTACAACGCTATACAATGCATCTCATATTTCTCTATATTTTGCGGCCAGAAAAATTTGGAATAAAGCAATTCACGTTACGAAAAATGATGCGAAATCTGTTGACAGCCTGCAAAATGTCTGTAGTTTCGTACGATATGATATTTACGAAAAATATACAGCTCCAGTGTAGCGTCGATCGTTCAACGTTTGTCGTCATAACCTCAAAGTTGCCCGAAAATGCCCAGATGTTTCGCGAGCGCCCCTCCGCGTGCATCGCGTTCTTATTCACGATATAAGTAAACATTTCCAAACTTCCAAGATTGATCCCATTTACTATGTAGTCTGGGTTTTTTTTACAAAATTATTTTAGATGTCTTAACTATATTTTTTTCTCGATGTGGATTGCATCAGATTCCATCCTCTCGGTGTGGATTGCATCAGATTCCATCCTGGAGTGGTCAGTTACGATCCTGGACTGATCAATTTGCATCTTGGACTGGTCAATTTCAGTCCTGGATTGGTCAGATTCCATCCTGGATTACATCCTCATTTTCATATTATTTCTTTCCTCATCTGTTCCACACGGGCCCCCCAAAATCAATAAAAGTTTTCATCAATTACCTCGTCAAATATTTTTGGGGAAATGAACTCAACAATATCTGAAAACAATATCTAAATATTGTTTTCAGCCTGACTCCATAGAAATGAATCCAATGAAAATGAAATCAGAGTGATGCGATAGAATCGAGACACCAGAGGCGCTATTAATTATACAACGGTGAGGAGAGATAAATTGCGAAAAAAATTCTCGTGTCGATTTACGACCGTAGCGAACGCGAAACTTGGTCGCGAACTGGCGCCGAGTGTTACAACGTGCTTCTTTTACAACGTCCGAGAAATATCGCGAAATTTTATTGTCGAATAGCGGAGCAGGAGAGCGCTGTAAAAGCGTGAGGCCCCCGGGGGCATCGCTTTTCGGGCAGGAGGCCGAGAGTTGCCCCTTTGCGAGAAAGTCGATCCGTGATGCCTCTGACCAAAACTGGATTCACGCCGTATTTCCAACCGTGATGCTTTCGAACTCCTAGAAATCCCTTCTGGGCATGAGAGACTAGAACGAGCAGTAGAGCACAGGGGGCCAATTACGACGGAGACGAACGAGAGCTCACAGACACGCTGTCTTTAAGGGGGTGCCGAGGCGGGAAAGCGAGAGGAACTCGCCCGCAGGGACGAAGCATCTAGATCGAAGCAACGTTGAAGGGATTAACCCTCCACTCGGCTATGCCGTCGGCCTTTCAACCCTCAGCATGTATATACTCACATTACTAAGGGTGGTTTCCTCTTGTCTTCCCTCAATTTTACTTAGTTAATCACTATTAATTTGGTGAGTAATAGTTGAAAAATTATCTGTTTAAAAAACGTAAATTTTGTCACCAAGTATCACGTGATCGGCAGTAATCGATATGAAAGTTAAAATTACGTAAAATATCAATAAGCCTTTTGAAAGGGAATATTAATTATAGATGAACCACTTGAAATATTAAAAATGATTTGCCACAATGATAAATCACTACACTGATAAAAATGTAAAAATGGTAAATTACCTTGAGTTTAACATATTTCAGTGTTATTTTTTAATAAATATAAAAATCCGATATCCAAATAGGATTTTCCAAAATAAAAAAAATCATTTGCACTGAATTAAATTCGCATTGTAAAGAATTCTTTTGTATAGAAAGTTATATGATGTTGTTGACTGTACGAAAACTGCACAATGGCTAATGTTTGGACTAACAAACTTTGTTCTAGTCACTGAACTGAAGTAGGTATAGCGTGATCCGACACCGGTGTAAGGAGGAAAAGCGCAGATACATACGTACAAGAACGATGCTGGTGCTGATTGCCAATAAAATGTGACATATCTAGGTAATAATTTAGAATTTCATGAAATAAAAATGAACAGTTAAACCAATGTTCAAATTCAACATATTCATATTAATATTCTACAATAAATAAAAAAACCGATATTCAATAAAAATTAAATTTTCCAAAATACAAAAATTCATTTACACCGAATTAAATTTGCGAAAATAAAAAATTTCATTCGCACCGAATTAAATTCGCCAAAATAAAAAATTCACTTGCATCGAATTAAATTCGTCAAAACAATTGTGTTGTAATTTAAAAAAATGTTGAAAAAATTTCCAGTGTAAAAAAAAGTTGGATTTATGCAAAATTACATATTCGGGTAATGTTGTTGACTGTCCGAAAACTGCACAATGGTTATCGTTTGGACTAACAACTTTGTTCTAGTCACTGAACTGAAGTAGGTATAGCGTGATCCGACACCGGTGTAAGGAGGAAAGCGCCGATACATACGTACAAGAACGATGCTGGTGCTGATTGCCAATAAAATGTGATATATCCAGGTAATAATTTAGAATTTGATGAAATAAAAATGAACAGTTACACCAATGTTCAAATTCAACATATTCCATTAATATTCTACAATAAATAAAAAACCGATATTCAATTAAAATTAAATTTTCCAAAATACAAAAATTCATTTACACCGAATTAAATATGTCAAAATAAAAAATTTCATTCGCACCGAATTAAATTCGCCAAAATAAAAAATTCACTTGCATCGAATTAAATTCGTCAAAACAATTGTGTTGTAATTTTTAAAAATGTTGGAAAAATTTCCAGTATAAAAAAAAGTTGGATTTATCCAAAATGACATATTCGCGTAATGTTGTTGACTGTACGAAAACTGCACAATGGTTATCGTTTGGACTAACAACTTTGTTCTAGTCACTGATCCGAAACCGGTGTAAGGAGGAAAAGCGCAGATGCATAAGTACAAGAACGATGCTGGTGCTGATTGCCAATAAAATATGACATATCTAGGTAATAATTTAGAATTTGATGAAATAAAAATGAACAGTTAAACCAATGTTCAAATTCAACATATTCCATTAATATTCTACAATAAATAAAAAACCGATATTCAATTAAAATTAAACTTTCCAAAATACAAAAATTCATTTACACCGAATTAAATTTGCCAAAATAAAAAATTTCATTTGCACCGAATTAAATTCGCCAAAATAAAAAATTTCATTTGCACCGAATTAAATTCGCCAAAATAAAAAATTCACTTGCATTGAATTAAATTCGTCAAAACAATTGTGTTGTAATTTTAAAAAATGTTGAAAAAATTTCCAGTGTAAAAAAAAGTTGGATTTATGCAAAATGACATATTCGGGTAATGTTGTTGACTGTACGAAAACTGCACAATGGTTATCGTTTGGACTAACAACTTTGTTCTAGTCACTGAACTGAAGTAGGTATAGCGTGATCCGACACCGGTGTAAGGAGGAAAAGCGCAGATGCATATGTACAAGAACGATGCTGGTGCTGGTTGACGTACCATAGGCTGCGGGTTAGAAGCGGCAGTAGCAGTAGCAGCAGCAGCAGCTCGTGTCCTGTTGGTCGCAAAGCGGAGAGAGTCTGGCGGTCGAGTCGGCGATGCACGCACGCACATCCACGCGCACGCATGTGAGTCGTGCACGAAGGTGGGTGCGAGCATGCATCAGGGAAAGGACATACACGCAGGTCGCGTCGCGACACCGCTGATGCGTCCGCAGGATCGCGACTGTGACTCCGTGGGACTGTCGAGAGGTCTGCTCACGCAAAGACACCCTTGGCACACCCGTCTCGTTTCGAAAACCTAGGACACCAAGACTGTGTATTAAGCTCAACACACAGAATTATACACCGAGAGAAAAAGTTTCATTGATTCACGGAAATCTTTGCCAATGAAATGAAATACTTGAATTTCAATACTATTTTTTCTTTGAATGATCTCAAACTCAATGAAAAGTAGTGACATTGATTCGAAGAAACATTTCTTTAAACCAATGAACCTTTTTCATTGTTTTCAAAGATATCGTTTCTAATTCAATGAAACCTTCTTCTTACCAGCTCAAAATTTCGAAACCTATTTTTTCCTGAAGTACGCGGCAGATAAAGTTCAAATTTTGTGAGTATGTAAGGAAGTACGGCAGAAATAGACTAAGCTTGTGACTCCTCGAAACTCGAAGCCGTTTGTTCGGGAGAACCGGAAAACTAAAAAGTGAGGTTAGGTGCGAGAGAGATCAATGAAAACGTTTCTTTGAACCAATGAAAACGTCTCTTTAAAACAATAAAACTGTTTCTTTATTATACGCTCACTAAGTCAATCTTATTTACAGGCAATGAAATGTTCTTTTTGAAATTCAAATGTACTATTTCATTCAAATCAAAGAAATATTTCGTTGAAATCAATGAAATCTTTTCTCTCGGTGTATCTAGAGCACGGAGAGAAAATTTTTGTTGCATCGACAAATCACTTGCTAATATAGTGACAGCAAAGCCTTTTATTTCTTACCCTAACAAAAATTATTTGCTAGGCTTGTCACTAAATTTAGTAGACCAGCAAAAAGGTTTGCGAGGCCAGCAGATACATTTTCTAGGCCAACAAATAAAGTTTGCTGTCGCTATGCTAGCAAATGATTTTTCTCCGTGAGTCGTCGCGCAGCGCTCATGCAAAAAAAAATGAAATTTATGTATTTGGAATAAAAATAATAAAAATGATGTGTTTGGAATTTTTTAACATGTAATTTATGTATTTAGAATTTTTTTAAAAATGGTATTTATGTATTTGGATTTAAAAAAAAATCTGAACTTAGCCTAAAATAATTGAGATTCCTGTATTTAGAATTAACCATAGAATTTTGTCGTTGTTTTCAGCACCCGCAAACTCTGAACATGGATCGTTTGTGTCTGTTGCTTATTTAACTATGTTATTGTGTAAGGAAAAATCTGAAAAAATTCATAGACCTTCTTTGGACTCTTAACTATACGATAATATTAACCCTAACTTTTTTGTCGGCAGGGTCGCCGGCCCGTGTCTGCGAGGATCTAGTAATACCGACCGTTGAAACATTTGACCTGGACACAAATGACAAAAAAAAATAGAATTTCTGGATTTTGAAAAAAAAAAAGTCTATTTGTAACGAAAAATTGCTATTTAAAAAACTATTATAAACTAATGGCTATTTGTAAAAAACAAAATTAAATTTTTGTATTTAGAACAAAATTACTTTACAAAGTCCAAATTTCTTTTGTCATTTTTACAGTTTCTACAATATGATTATTAGAATCTCCCTAGTATATTTGTCTAGTTTCAGAAAAAAGGTCTAATTATACAAAAAAAAAAATATTTGTGTTTTCACCAAACTTACCAACCACGTTTGTCGCTTTTTTAAAAGCACGCAAAGTCCACAGGGGGAGGAAGTATGTTAATCGATTTTGGCTTCTTCATAGAGGAAACTTTGTAAAAAACGAAAAATAATGAGGAAGCAATTTGCAAGATTCCCCTTTGCATCCTTGTTTTAAGTAGATAAATGAACATGTTGTAAATTCGTTTTTTTTTCAGTTTCATTATTGTTAGAGCGTTTCCGAAATAAAATGTGTCAACGCACATTTTTTTAATAATCAAGAGTCGCGGTAGCGACTCGACGCCAAGTTAAAAATGAAATTAATTAAAAATTCCATAAAATCAAAAGTTTTATACCGGTCGTCACTAAATTACATATATATATATTATGGCTGAATATTGTTTCGTTTACATACAAAATTTAAGTTCGCTCTCTCAAGTTTTGCAAATGTTAGAGCGGTAATGTAAATTTTTTGAAAAATTCAAAATTCCATAAAATCTGAACCACCTTACCGATTTGAGCCAAATTCAATACGAAACAACATTAAGTGCACTTGCTCTTATAAAGAACTATTTAACAAAATATACTAAATTTTACGAAAATCAGAATGACCACAGCCTTTTTTAAAAAAATTCAAAATGGCATAAAATCGAAATTTGTGTATACAATTTGTCAAAAACTGCAACAACCAAAAAGGGGAAGGTGCTTTACTTGTGTACCAAATTTCAGCTCGACACCTAAAACCATTCTTCAGTTACAGGCGATTGAATTGAAACACACACACAGCCACACAAATACATACACACATATGGACATTTTTTCTAGACGACTTTTGTCGACGTTTTGAACAATTCTAAGTCTCCTGACAAGAAAATCTCGAAAATTTTTTTTGCAATAAACTAAAAAAAAAAAAACAAAGCGTCAAATACAAAATTCAACATTTAATCAAAGTACCTTAATAGATATTGAGTCACTTATTTATCTTCTCGTTATCAGAACTTTAGTAATTCGTTATCGGAATATAAAAATCTGTCTTTGTCGAATATATTGGCTGAGTCATTTAGTCTAGACGAGCCAATCACTAACATTTATCATCGAACCTATGTGCAGTTCTAGCATAATTGTGAAGTATATGCTAGGACTTGGGATAGTAATGAGGGACAGAGATACAAGGCGGGTCTTTTCCTACGGGGAACACGTCGGCGCTGCTATTATACATATATAGGAATTGCTAGTTGTGCATGTATATAAAAGCGAACACGAGGAAAGCGAGAGAAACACATGTGCAACTATATATATTTGCCCGAGGACGTGTGCGATGCGTCGTCACGCGAGAACGCGGCCAGCTGACGTTCGCTCTGGACAACTCGAGCAACCAGCAACTCCACTGACGCTTGTCTTTTGTCACTGACTATGAGTAAAACGCGTCAGTTGAGGACCTGGAGTCACCCAAGAATCTATAGTCATTTACAAGCTCGTAGAAAGGTCATTTTTGTTGGACATAAAAATAAGAAAATCGAAAAAAAAAAATGTCTAATGGTAAGCAGACAATATTTAATCGAATCTTCATTTTTTTTAACTCAAAAGATATAAAAAAGAAATCAGGAAGAAATTTTTGAGTTTCTTTAAATTTATGTACTGGAATTATAAAAAAATTAAATTTATGTATTTGGAATATAAAAAAATTAATTTGATGTATTTGGAATATGAAATAATTAAATTTATGTATTTGGAATATTAAAAATTGGAATTGCTGCATTTAAAAATTGAAAAACAAAATGGAATGTCTGGCATTTTTTTAATATTAATTTCTGTACTTGTAACAAAACAATTTTAATTTCTCTATTTATAAAGATCAAAATGATATTTTTATATTAATAACCAAAGAAATAATTTAATTTCTGTATTTGGAATAAAAAAGATTAAACTCCACTGACGCTTGTTTTCTGTCACTGACTATGGGTAAAACGTGTCAGTTGAGGACCTGGCGTCACTCAAAAATCTATAGACATTGATGAGACTCGTAGAAAAGTCAGTTTTATTGGCAATAAAAATAGAAAAACCGAAAAAAAATTTAATGGTAAGTCGATGATATTGAACACATTTTTCATTTTTTTTTAAACTACGTCTATGAGAAAATATGAAAATTATTCGTCGATTTCGGTTCCCTCATAGAGGGAGCTTTGTAAAATATAAAAAGCCAATGAGAATCCAATTTTCGAGATATTACTTTGCATCCTTGTTGCAAAATTTTTTAAATTCATGACCGAAAAAAAAGATTATAATTGATAAAGAAATTTGATTGACAAGAAATTGTAATATTATGAATCATTCGCGAATTTTAGTTTTCTTTTTTTGTAATTCACACTTTAACGTCATGAATTGAAAACAAATGAGACCGCTGGAATTTTACTTATAGACTCTCTCCTACTTTGAATACTTTTTTTATGAAGTTGAATGATAGTAAAATGGTTCGAAAATAGTTGTGAATACTATATAAATGAAATTTTATGCCGAAGATTGATAATCGAATGATCGGAAAATATATAAATAGCATTTGATCGAGAAGAATGACAATTCAATTAATGCCCATAATACTCCCATTATCATGGGCTTTATTAAATATTCAATGGGGTAAAATTATCTTTAAATGATGTTTAATATCAATTCGATGGTGTGTAATGGCAATTTAATGGAAATTCAATGGAAACTTAATGCTGACACAAATTGCTATTCACTTATCACTGAATACATAGCCAGCCATACATTTTTTTTACCTACTCAACTGTAAGAGCCTTTTTTCTTTTTTTTTTGTAATTCACACTTTAACGTCATGAATTGAAACAAAATAAGACCGCTGGAATTTTACTTATAGACTCCATCACGTCATGCAACTATTACTACAGCCGAGGGTGCTGCCAAGTACCTCTCTGCAATTACACCACCCTCTCCATAACTTCTTCTTTTCCTTTTTTCTCGCACACCAAGCGCAGCCCTCGATTTCTCCTATGAATAAAGAAGGGGACGAAGCGAGAGTGAAGTTACCCTATACATATTCTGGCTATATATATATACGAAGCATGAATACATGCATGGACACCATATACACCATGTACATCAGAAAAAGCCCCTACTCATATAATACCAAGCGATTTTCCAGGCGTCGGATGATTGTCACTCAAGCGTTTTGAAAAATTAAAAAAAAAAGAAAAAAAAATCGTTGACTTTTAGAAGTCGAGGAAACAAAAGGCACGACTCCAGTGCATTTGGTATAAGCGTAAAAAAGTGACGTTTTAGGCACGGAAGAATGCGACTTGACGAAGAAAGCAGGTAAAATTTTTTTTTGTTGCAATTTTTTTTCTAGATAGATGTAAACATTTGTTTGAATTATATATATGGAGAAAAAACCAATAAACAAAATAAGAATTCACTAGTTTAGTAGAAGAAATTTTTATACGCCGCTTAGAGTAAATTTGATTCGAGGCTGCTTGCTCACATTTAAAAAAAAAGGTAATGAAAAATAGTCAATTTTCAGAACTGTCAGAACTTTCAGAATTTTCAAAAATCAGAACTGTCTTACCGATTTTGGCCTCAATTAAATATGAGACAAAGTTAAATGTATATGGAATGTATATATATATGAAATGTATATGGAGTTATGAAAAACTTTTGGGCACAATTTTCCGACCGCAAGTCGAATCTGTGCATTTTGAAATCAGAAAAGGAAAAAAAGTAACTTTTTAAATCATGGTAAAAAAGGTGACTTTTTTTAAAATCATGGTAAAAAGGCTCGCAACCGGTATTTTCTATGGTAGAATATGCGAGTTGAGAATGGCAGTGAAGCCCAAAATTCGATATCTTAAAGAAAAAAAAATTTAGTGAATTCTGAAATCAGAAACGGAAAGAATTGACTTTTTTAAAATTATGGTAAAAAGACTTGTAACCGGCATTTTCTGTGGTAGAATATGCGACTTGAAAACGATAGTAAAGGCCAAAATTCAACACCTTAAAAAAAAGTATGCAATATAAAAGGCGGGACTATTTTTTCCTATTTTTATGTAAATATGTCTAAGAATACGACAGCTGAATATTAGTTCGTCCTTGTAGGAAATTCGAGCTGTACTGGTCGAAGTTGACTTGAATTAGAACGATAAAATCTATTTTTCGAAAATTCGAAATTCTGTAAAATCGAAACCACTTGATAGATTTAGCTCAAATTCAATACCGACCATCCTTTTACATTACTTTATTAGTTAAGAACTATTTATTTCATTATCGAAAAAATTGCGCCAGCTAAAGAGTGTACAGAAGTTTTTTCGAAAAATTCACAGTCTTATAAAACCCGACAAGATGTCTGAACATTTCAATAAATTTTCACACAGAAAAGGTCATTGATGTTCCACCGTCGTACCAAATTTCAACTTGATTGTTAAACCCGTTCTTGAGATGTAGCGTTATGAATTTTGCAAGCCTGCCACACAAACACATACACACATCTCGATATTTTGGACCATTTTGCGTACCCTGCCATAAAAACCTAGAAAAATAATTTTTTCGCAAAAAAAAAAAAATCTTCCTCTACACTGAGAAAAATCGCAGTAGTTTAGGCAACTATTAAGCCATAACTGTATATTTGTAGTCTATGCAACAATTTGAATAGTTATTTTAACTGATTTATTGGTAAAATTAACTACGTTATAGTTACTGCAACTAATTCTATAGTTGGCTTAAAATAATGTCCTACACTGAAAAAAATTTTTGTATGAAAATTACTATACCGGTGTTGGAAGCTCGGATGCATATACCGCATATTAATTTTCATATACATAAATCTGTAATATTTAAAGAATCGGTATACGATAATTAAATAGAAACCTTCGATATTAATGGAAAAATGTGTTCGAGGTTTACAATATTTTCACCAATTATTATAAGTTACGTACATTAAAATTCACAAACGGGTAAATAGTTTTTTTCACGTACTGTATACTAATTTCAATATGCATTCTACTGTAAAATTTAGTATGGTAGTATATACGGTATACTATTTTTAACATGCATTTTTCTTTAAATTTAGTATGTTGGTGTAGCAAAGAAATTTAATTAAAAAATATTTATTTCTACGTGTTCAATCGAGTTTTTCTCCACTTTTAATTACATATTACATCTTTGTCTACATGTTGGTACATATTAATCGTTGAAAAACATATTTAATTTTTTTTACATTGTTCGGGAATCGAACCTGGGACCCTCCGGTTGGTGTTGTTGCGTTGCGCCTTAGCTCACTCGGCCATTCAGATCATATGATTGAACAATTTTTTATGTCTATTTAATTGTCGGTAATATGAAATATAAAATGAAATTAGTGTCATATAGTCAGATATTTTTAGATTTATGTGATTGCGCCTGATATGGTAATAATAAAAGCACGTTCTGTTATTTTTACGGCAATCGGTTATATCAAATAGGCTACGTTATTACTATCTATAAATATATTGAACGAAGTTGCTTGTTTCATTTTTTGCGCGAATTAGTTAATTAGTATTTGGGTGAGTGACCGTCTGACTGTACTCAGGGTCTGTACTAGGATGGGTGACCGCCTAGCTGACTCTGACTGTCAGTACTAAGTTCGTTAACCGCCTAGTTTACACTGACGGTCCATACTGGAAATCGTTAAACGCGGTTATTAATTTCGAATAACGGTATATGAATACCCAAACAAGGCTTTGGGTAATCACATTGGATGTTAGTTTTAATATACTTATGCCAACAAATTGTAAAAGATTCTGACACTTTACCAGTTTGGTTCAGTTAGTGAAATTTAAAGAACAGGTGACTCTTCCTATTCATATAAAAAAGTATAATATTTTTATATTCAAGTACAGAATTTTACAAAACTCTGCACTGATTTTAAAACACCGGTCTATAAATAGTTGCCTTGGCACACGCGTATTTAAAAATTAAAATCTTTCTTAGAATTACAAAGTATTAGCTCCGAAAATTCCAACGCGTATTTATTAATTTCTAATGACCGTATATTAATGTTCACATAGGTCTTCAGATATCTACAACGCATGCTAATTTTAAGAGATACTTGTGTCCGAGATTTCGAGGTTTTTAATCTTTTCATTTTGAAATAATGTTTTAGAAATTTTAACTATCACGAAGACCTACTTTTAATATGTAATTGTCTATTCAATATTTAGTCAGCCTCTAAATTTGCGAACTTGTACACTAATTTTAATATACCGGTCTATGAATAGTCTTTCTAATAGACATGTATTGTAATTTTAAATATCAGTTATATGAAAATTCATTTACTTTTGCTAAATTTCGTATACCGTTGGTATATTTACTAGATAAAGTATATTAATTTCTATTTTACATACCAGGTTTTGAAATTTCATAGTTGTTGGTGTACGAAAATTCCTTTTTTTTTACAGTGTAGTTACTTTAACAGTGAACATATAGTGAAATACAACCTTAGCCATTTTTTGATAGTTAGTACAACTTTATTATTATGCTTTCAATGACAATTTCAAAATTGTTAAATTATTTCTCAAAGAATACTATGTTTGTGATTATGTTTTCTATGAATAGTACGTCGCATCTATCGCTAAGTTTTAAAACCAATATACTTTTTGTTATAATAACTATTATTAACTGTTGCTTTGACTATAAATAATTAGCACCGATAACTTTTTGTAAATAGCTGAGGTTGTATTTCACTATAAATTTATAGTTACCAGTATCTTTTTTTTTCTCTCAGTGTATGAGGAAGAAAAAAACGTAAACTTTAAGGGGACCAAGTCACCTAAAAAAAGTCATAAGAAAAAAAATTCTGTAAATGATACCCGTCTTTTGAAAAATCTTACATTTAAATATCATTAGGTACATAACAAGCATTGTAATTCTGCAATTTTGTAAAGACATTCAGTGCACATGAATGGTGTGAGGTCAAAAGTGAAATTTTTCACTTGTCGTAGCTTTCAGACCAAACCGGTGAACAAATTTTAGTGTTCGATGTCTTATTTTATCTGTCGAAGAGTGCATTCTGGATTGAATATAGCGATTTTGGATGCAGTGAAAATTAGATTTATTGTAACCAATTGTTTAGTGAGTTTTTAATAGAGAGAAATGTATTTACTTATTTAAAATCATAGCTTTGTCATAAAGACCTGAAATAAAAATTCCTACATTCAATCCAGAATGCACTCTTTGATAGATAAAATATGACATCGAACACTAAAATTTGTTCACCAGTTTGGTCTGAAAGTTACGACACGTGAAAAATTGTACTTTTTACCTTACACCATTTTGGTGCACTCTACGTCTTTATAAAATTACAAAATTATAATGCTTAGGGCTGAAGGACCTCGGTCAATGGCCATTTAACCATGGAAACTCGATCACGGCATATTAACTCACACACAATTGTACACGCATTCACAATTTTTTTGTAATGGTTAATAAAAATCTTGTACTACTACTATAATGCTCATTATGTATTTAATGAGGTTTTAATGTAAGATTTTTTAAAAGAAATTTATTATTTACACAATTTTTTTTCTTATGACTTTTTTTTAGGTGACTGGGTCCCCTTAAGCTGACTTTTAGCTGAGGATTAAGCAACCGCGAGTGGCTTTACGCGAAATGAACGAAACAAAAGACACGTCGCCGGTGCGTTTGGTATACCCGTCAAAAAGTGACGTTCTAGGGGCGGAAGGATGCGACTTGGGGAGGGTGTGGCAGTCAGCATCAGGGACAGCAGCAGCAGCAGCAGGTTAGGCGCGCGAGCAAAGCTTAGGGCCTATAGGGGTTTTGCTCTTCTCGTCGCCGTTGGATGAAAGACTGCGAAGACCGGCGGATGTCGATATACCTCTCTGCATGTACCTTCCCTACGAATTGGACGATGACCCAGGACTGACACGGGAAACCGCATACAGCACCAATTTTCACTGTCCTTTCTTAGCTCCGATGCGCTATATGCCACTCGAAACACTTTCTTTACTCCAAAAATGTAGAAATACCTGTCCTAATACGATTCTCAGGGTAGACACGCTCGAGTTAATCGCGTTTCCTGCTCTCTCTCTCTGCCTTTGCTGCTCGAGATATATATATATATATATACATATATATGAGAGGATGAGGATGAGCGAACTCCCTCCTACTCAGTCTTAATCGACGGTCTCGAAGGACTGTCGAGACAAAAGGGCTTGTCTCTCTCTCTATCTCCCTTTTTTTGTTTCTTTCTCAAATGGACGGAAGTCTTGAACTTGGACGATGACTTCCCACTCGACTTTGGCATAAAAGCGAAAATAAAATGCTGGAGTTACTTATGTTGGAATGTTGAAAATTTTGACGCATATTTTTTGGCTGTCGTGAACATTGACAAGGTTTTGAGAAATAACTATTGATTTATATATGTAATGATATATATTATGTAATATATAATAATATTTATTATTATGGAATAACTGTTGATCAACAATCAATAGTTATTTAATAAAACGTTGTCGATATGGACTTACAGTCCATACCAGAGTTGCAAATGTCCAATACTTATAGCATGAAAGATAATGATACGTTTCGCCCTATAATTATGATTATATTGCGAAATTCTTTTGAATAATTCAATCTTTTTTTGCTGATTTTGGCAAATCTTGTATCATAAATATTCAATGCGAATTGACAAAAAGTGTCGTGTCAATTTTCACCCATTTCAAAGTATCTGAAAAATTCTATTCGTTAAGGGGTTAAAATACGTCGTTAATACGTGAACATGTCAATCACCATACCATTATACCACAGAAACGCCGTCTTTCTATATTTTATGACTGCGCTTCTGTCCCAGTTAATTCATACACCGATAATAAATCGATCACCGATAGTAGGTACAGCCAATAATAGCCAATACAGTATTCCAGAGATAGAACTGAACAAGCTTGATAAATAGCCTCTCAATAGCGTCGCAGTAGTCGTTCCTTTCATTCATCGTCACTGAAGCGCCGATTTCCTTAATCCTCCCCATCCCAGCTCATTTCCAATCGTTTCATCGTCTCCCGGTTTCGCTTGAATCAGAATTTTTTTTTACTGTTTTCTTCTCATGAACCAAAAACACGAGACCACAGAATTTGTGAAAACCTCATAAATTCACCATCAATCGTCGACCCTTCAAGGCTTAGAAATTTTTTTAATTTTCGAATTTTCAAAAAAATATCAAATTTTCGAAAAATTATCGAATATGCGAAGAATGATTTCTAAATGTCAATTTTCCTAGCATATTTCAATTAATTATTTAGTTTCTGGTTTTATATGAATTTTAATAATCGAATTTACCGGATATTCGATTTGAAGTTCGAATATTTGTGATCATAAAATATTTGATAAATTTGAATATTCGAGATCATCACATATCCGATAGATTTAAATATTCGAGATCATCAAATATTCGATAGATTTGAATATTCGAGATCATCAAATATTCGATAGATTTGAATATTCGACATCATAAAATATTCGATAGATTCGAATATTCGAGAACATCAAATATTCGAACTTTAGGAAAATAAAAACTTTAGTAAAAAGCTGTGGACTGCAGTGAAATTTGGTGTGTACCTTCTACATTTAAAATGTACTTTTGGTATTGAAATCCAATCCAAAACCTTCACAGCTCCTGATACTTTGCCTGAAACATGAATAAAAAGCTGCAACGTAAAATTTTGCACATTGCTTCCTCATTAATTTTCATATTTCACAAAGCCACCTCTATTTTGGCTTCCTCATAGAGGAAAATAAACAATGAAAATGGATGAGGAAACAATGTGCAAAGTTGTACTTTGCAACTTTTTTCATGACCTATATAGTTCTTCAAAAATTCAAAATCACGTAAAATCCAAATCTCTTTACCGATCGCGACGATATTTGGTAGGTAGCAGCGCTGGATGTTATTTCTTATCTGTAAAAAATTTCAGTTGATTTCATGAGATGTGACGTGAGTTAGGGCAAAACGAATTTTTTTTTTTGAAAAATTCAAAATCCCATAAAAACCGAACTTTTTTACATATTCATTCCAAATTTAATACCGACTCTCCTTTAACTTATCTTTATTCATAAAAAATTATTTGGCTCAATAGCTAAAAATTTGCGGATGCTAGAGAGCGTACAGACATTTTCCAAAAATTGCAAAGTCAAATAAAATTTGATTATATTTTTGAATTTCTTTGAAAATTACCATAAACAAAGACGTCGACCTGCTTCACATATTTGCTAAATTTCAGGCCGATTGTTAAAGCAGTTCTCGAGATATGTAAGTTTGCATTTTTAATGACGGCCACACACATACACACACACACATTCATACATTTTTTTCTAAACCATTTTTCTCCACGATTTAGACCATTTTGACAGACAGAAAAAACTCGAAAAAAATGTTCACCCAAAAACAAAGCTTTCTCTATGAAAAAACAAAAATTTTTTTTTTTTTTTCGCGATTAGGTATAGATGACTAAAACGTCGGACTTAGTGGCGCGTTCAGAGAGAGACGAGGGGAGGGCATGTTCGCTAAATATAGGAAACTCGGGCGCTCTCTCATAGCGCGCTTTCGGTGAGAGGATCGCACAAGGGGTTAGAGGTGGGGGGAGGGGGATGCAAGCAAGGAACCTGGTAAATACGCGCGCAAGAGAACGCGGTCAAACGGATTGTTTGCCGGCGACGCCCACCCATATTCGCCTTGGCTTTTACTGCCGTGGCAGTAAAGTACGAAAATTATGATCCGCGGGCCGCGCGCGCTTGGCTTGTCACTGCTCCGGGCGTTATGCGCCTCTCCTCAGCTCTGGTATATGCCAAGACAACGAGTATAGAGTCGCATAACACTCTTGCGACTCTCCTCAAGAGCTGAAACGCTAAACCTACGCCATTTACCATCGGAAAGCTTAGTTCGGTCACAGCATGGCTGACGTTTCTCCTGCTACAAAACATTTAATAATTGCGAGTCATCGCAGTAGCAGGAGCAACTGTGTTTCTCGTGCGAAGACAGAAGCCGGATTTGTGTACAGAGTCGACACGCGAAATATAATATAAATTATTGAGGGAACGTATTAAGGGTGTTGAGTCAGTTGAAGATTTTCAATTGGGATTCATTTAGATTTTCTTTGCGAGAATATTTTTTTTGGACTGGAAGTGGATGAAGAATTTTTCGGTCTTGGTAGAATTGAGTCTTGGTAGAATTAAGTCTTGGTAGAATTGAGTCTTGTTGGAATTGAATCTTGGTAGAATTGAGTCTTGGTAGAATTGAGTGTTGGTAGAATTAAGTCTTGGTAGAATCAAGTCTTGGTAGAATCAAGTCGTGGTAGAATTAAGTTTTGGTAGAATTAAGTATTGGTAGAATTAAGTCTTGGTAGAATTAAGTCTTGGTAGATTTAAGTCTTGGTAGAATTAAGTCTTGGTAGAATTAAGTCTTGGTAGAATTAAGTCTTGGTAGAATTAAATCTTGGTAGAATGGAGTCTTGGTAGAATTGAATCTTGATAGAATTGAATCTTGGTAGAATTGAGTCTTGATAGAATTGAATCTTGGTAGAATTGAGTCTTGGTAGCATTAAGTCTTGGTAGAATTAAGTATTGCTAGAATTAAGTCTTGGTAGAATTGAGTCTTGGTAGAATTGAGTCTTGGTAGAATTGAGTCTTGGTAGAATTGAGTCTTGGTAGAATTGAGTCTTGGTAGAATTAAGTCTTGGTAGAATTAAGTGTTGGTAGAATTAAGTCTTGGTAGAATTAAGTCTTGGTAGAATTAAATCTTGGTAGAATTAAGTCTTGGTACAATTAAGTCTTGGTAGAAGTGAGTTTTGGTAGAATTGAGTCTTGGTAGAATTAAGTCTTGGTAGAATCAAGTCTTGGTAGAATCAAGTCTTGGTAGAATCAAGTCTTGGTAGAATCAAGTCTTGGTAGAATCAAGTCTTGGTAGAATCAAGTCTTGGTAGAATCAAGTCTTGGTAGAATTTAGTTTTCGTAGAATTAAGTGTTGGTATAATCAAGTCTTCGTAGAATTAAGCTTTCGTAGAAATAAGTTTTGGTAGAGTTGTCTTGGTAGACATTTTTTTTTTAATTTTGTGCATCATTAGGATGAAATTTATTAATGTTGGTACAAAAAAAATGCGATGTCATAGAGTGTAATCCACAAAGCTGTTCTGAATCATCTGCAAATTTGAAAAGTCTAAAACTGGCTTACGAGTAAATAGGTTGATGAATTTGATTCTGCCCTGATAGAATTAATGTGTATATGGGTCATTCCACCAGCTGTCGACAGAAATCCTTGCGCCTAATTTTTTATGTGCCTGAATATTTTACAGGAATGATTACAGGACGTAAAGATCTACGAAATATTACACGTCTAAAAAAAATATTCTATTTAATATATTTCACCAATACAGGTTGAACACATTAAATTATTTAAAAAATATTTTATTAGGCACAAACGACAAAATTTTCCGAAAAAAAATAATTAGTCCATGTGTGAAAATATTTAACCTCTAAAAAAATCGGTTTTTAAGTGTTTTCATTTTTTTTCAATACGTTCAGAGACAAAAAAAATGAAATAAGCACGATTTAAAAAAGAGGTTTAGAACCTCTGCACCCATTTTATTAAAAATCGCAATAATCGAAGCGGGACACAACTCAAATGAGATTAAACGATTGAGATATAAGAAAATTGGTTCGAAGGTCAGTAAAACAAAGCCCTATCTACAGGTTTTAGAACATAGAGTGGCGCTCAGTGCGAGCGAGCTCGTCGACCCGTTTTGCCAATTTCCTTTCTTCTATCTCTCTCATTCTCTCTCGTTTCGTCGAGCATTCGCTATCCCATCTACTAATTGAATGGCATTTTATTTAGCACAGTTCCCTGCACTCTGGATAGCCGCCATTTACCTCAATTACGTAATTCACCGTACACAAGCCGAGAACCACGCAGCTATTCCAACGTGGCCACCGCGTGACGACGAAGCCGTAGCTCTGCTTCGCGTTCCCGCCGTCGACAGCTCGCCGAGCTTACCTACCTTCTGATGCTCCTGCTGCTGGTTGTTCTGTTGGTGCTGCTGCTATGCTCCCCATGATGGTGTATATATATATATAGATAGATATATATATATAGCGATGGTGGTGGTTGGCTGATGACACGTGTTTGCGCTCAAGCCGCCGTGCAATTAGCCATCCTCGTAATTTCGCACTGTAAGAGCGTGCGCCACCCTTCCCGCGTCGAGGTACATACAACCTGGCAAGCTTACTGGCCTAGTGCCGGGTTTTCAACTATAGTCCGGCCGTCACCCCCGCAGACGTGTTTGCTTTTTTTTTTAAACACTATAGGATTCAATGCAGCGTGGAATCTTCGTGTCAATGAAAACCTGTAATTTGATAATTTGTTGGTGACAATTGGAAGGCTTATGTTGTGTTTGGTAAGCGTGTTGCCAAGTGTGTTGTTTCGTATGATTTAGATTGTAGTCAGTTTTTACACACTTTGAAGCATGTTGCTTATCCATGGTAATGATATGTTAAAAGAATACGCTTGTACGTGTGTAAAAAAGTGACTACAATGTAAATGATAGGAAACAACGCGGCTTGTTTTTGCAGTGTAGAGGGATTAATCAAATGTCACTATTTTTTTTTTTTTTCATTCTTTCCATGGTATGGCTTCAATCGCCTTTTACCGCCCTTCCCGCCCTTACTCCTATCACTCCCTACCCGCACTTCACTAAGCTAACCTAACTTTCCAATGCGTCCGCAGCCGACTTTAGCTACACTGTACCGCATTTGCCATGGGCACGGGGAAACTGCGAAAACCCGTACCGGTACAGACGGCCGTATATTCTTCTGATTTCCCGGTGTATTCACGAAAGTAACTTACTTAAGTGTAAACACCGAGATTTCAGAAAAACTGACCTCCCGCTCACTGATTGATGTGCCAGCCGATGCATGGCTAAACGGTCACCCATCCAAGTTATGACCCCAAACAATGCTGCTTAACTCGGGGGACTGCCAGAGCCGCACACCGACCGCACAACCCACCAGTGTCGGCTTAAGGGGAGGAAGTCAGGTCAAAAAAATTGATTTTGGAAATTCAATATTATCCAAATCGTATTGCATATAAAAATGCCCAACGCACTATATTGTTGGTACTCGATGACAGGATTTTTTACTGTTGTCTGACTTGCATATGCTTTTCAATATTATCTTAAGCAAAGTTCTTAGGTTTTCCATTCTGCGCATGATTCAGATCAAACTACTCGGCAGATTAGAATGGTTGACGTCTCATTTTGTTCTTCATGAAAAGATTCACCGGCTAAATGGAGCAAATGTTAATAAAATGTAATATTTTTTAAGTGACATAATTATTAATAAATAAATTTTATGCTATTTTCTAAATCAGTGATTAACTTTGCTTTCAGAATGAAAAAAAAATAGTTTGCTCCATTTAGCCGGTGTATCTTTTCATGAAGAAGAAAATGAGATGTCAACCATTCCAATCTGCCTAGTAGTTTGATCTGAATCATGCGCAGAATGGAAAACCTAAGAACTTTGCTTAAGATAATATTGAAAAGCATATGCAAGTCAGACGACAGTAAAAAATCCTTTCATCGAGCACCAACAATATAGTGCGTTCGGCATTTTTATATGCAATAGCATTTGGATGATATTGAATTCCCAAAATCAATTTTTTTCACCTGACTCCCTCCCCTTAATGAAATGTCACTACTTGTAGCGTAAACTTGAAATTGTGCATCGAAGCTTCGGAGACTTTTTTTTGGTTTTCTTAAAGTGGCGAATTTTGGCCTTCACTACCGTTATCAAGTCGCATATTCTAACACGGAAAATACCGGTTACAAACCCTTTTACTATGATTTTAAAAAAATTGACTTTTTCCGTTTCGGATTCCACAATTCACAGATCCGACTTCCGGTCGGAAAAACCAAACTACATTTTTTTTTAAGATTCACTGTCATTCTCAAGTCGCATATTCTGCCATAGAAAATGTCGATCGTTATTCTTTTTACCATGATTTTTAAAAAAGTGACTTTTTTTGTTTCTGCACGCAGAGAAATTTCTGTGTTGTGACAACATAAAACGAGGACAACAAAAATCGTTACGTTAGGTTGGCAAATCTTTTGTTCGGCTGACAAATCAGTTTTGCTATGCTGTCAAATCTTTTGATCGACTGACAAATTTTTTTGCTGGGCTGACCAATCTTTTTGTCAGCCTAACAAAACGATTTTTGTTGTCACAGTTTTATCTTGTCACGATACAGAAATTTCTCTCTGTGTGATTCCAGACTTCACAGATCCGACTTCCGGTTGGAAAATCCAACCTACTTTTTTTTTTTTTCAAGATTTCGAATTTTGGCCTTCACTGTTATTCTCAAGTCGCATATTCTACCATACAAAATGTCGGTTGTTATCCTTTTTACCATGATTTAAAAAAAACTGACTTTTTTTCGTTTCTGATTCCAGACTTCACAGATCCGACTTCCGGTCGGAAAATCGAACCTAATTTTTTTATTAAGGTATCGAATTTCGGCCTTCACTATCATTCTCAAGTCGCATATTCTACCACAGAAAATACTGGTTACAAGCATTTTTACCATGATTTTAAAAAAAGTGACCTTTGTCCGTTTCTAATTCCATAATTGACAGGTCCGACTTCTGGTCGGAAAATCCAAGCTAATTTTTTTTTTCATTAAGATATCGAATTTTGGCATTGACTATCGTTCTCAAGTCGTATATTCTACCACAGAAAATACCAGTTACAAGCTTTTTTATCATGATTTAAAAAAAAGTCAATTTTTTCCGAGTCTGATTTCAGAATTCACAGATCCGACGTCGGGTAGGAAAATCTTAAATTTTTTTTCTTCAAGATATTGAATTTTGTCCATTCTATTATATTATATATTTTTCAACAATTATAGAATTTCGCTTTTCATATGTTGTACCTCGGAATTATTCTTCTTTTTTTTTTTGAGCAAATAAAAAATGGTAAAAGAATCGATTAAACGCATCCCCGTTAAAAGTGTCCTAACCGAGTTTCATCAACGATTGAGCAACTCTTGTGTATCCAATATTCCCGACAATATTCGTTTGGTTAAAAAAAAAATACTCCAGTCGCAATTACGTCTCACTAATGGTCTTCCCTCCTATTGCCCATTTCTCTCGATCTTTCACTCTCCCGGGCACGTCTATGCACGCTAAACACGTGGAAGTCATCAAGAGTTGCGGTTGACTCGTGAAAGCTACGTGCGCAGCGTGCGCGGCTTTAGTAGATACACGCCAAAACGGTATAACTTTCGTTTCTCGTCATTCACGCGGCCATCATACGAGCCATCTAGGACGTTCAGGATCTCAGCGATGTTGGTCACCGAGAGATGGGAGGCGATGGGTGTCACCGGAATGGGCCATGGAGTCTGTCCATCATTCAATCCTAATAACGCTGTTGTGTACCATGGTAATAATCGTGAGTGCCTGCGGGGCTAATATGCAACGTCTTGTCTTGTCTAGCTGTATATATATATATGTATATATATATATGGATATGTATAAACACGCTTTGGTTACTTCTGGTTCTCACGAATCGTTCTCTTTACTTTGTGACATGCACGAGAAGTTGTCGTTGGTGGATCACTAATAATATTCAGTCGTCCCTCACTTGTTGTCATAGTCAACGATAGAGAGATGACTCTGGATAGTCCACTGTCAAGAATGTCTCTATGAATGATGTTCTTGGTTCGCCTATCATCAGAAACAGATTAGTTGCCATAACCAAGAAATGAGTTGACACAACCAATCGATTATTCTATTTCCCTAGCAACTCAAATGGTAATACCAACGATTCAAATGATATTACCGACGATTCGAATGGTAGTCCCAACTATTCGAGTGGTAGTCAAAACGATTGGATTAGTTAACCTAACTAATCCAATCGAGAACTAATCGTGAATAGTTGAGGTTACTATTCGATATGGTTGAGGCAACTAATTTTTTAGACATTGTGTACAGCAAATCGAAAACGTAGTTGCCACAACCAAACTTTTTTTTCCGTGTACGATGGTATTAGTGGCACACTCATAAAATGTTAGAACTAACAAAAACTTGATTGGAACTACCAAAAACTTGGTTAGAACTACTAAAAACTTGGTTAGAACTACTAAAAACTTGGTTAGTATGTACTACTAAAAACTTGGTTAGTATGTACTACTAAAAACTTGGTTAGCAATACTAAAAACTTGGGTAGAACGACTAAATACTTGGGCAGAACTACTAAAAATTTGGGTAGAACTACCATAAACTTGATTAGAACTACCATAAACTTGATTAGAACTACTAGAAACTTGGGTGGGACTACCAAAAACTTCGTTTGAACTACCAAATAATTGGTTAGAACCAGAGTTGTAAAACCCCATTAATTCATGAAATCTAATTTACAGTACAGTTCGTTTTGTAATTATGATTTCATGGTAATAATATACAGTGATTATAAAATAGAGTGTAAACATTGTAATAGCTGCAAAAAATACTAATTTTCGCTTAAATATTAGAAGAAATAGGAGGCAAAATGGAAGAGATAATTAATGCATTACTTTCTTAATGCATTAATTATGTTTCTTCATTTTTTTCAAAAAAATTAACATGAAATTTTATTACAATATAATAATTTTTTCAACTATTCGAAAGTTTAGTCATTGTTTTATAATCGCTACATGTTATTATTATGAAATCATAGATAGAGCTGATTATATCATCATCTTTATTTCTATTAGTATTAGGCATTTACAACTCTGTTCAGAATTACTAAAAACGTGGTTAGACCTACTAAAAACTTAGTTGGATCTACTAAAAATTTGATTGGAACTATCAAAAACATGGTTAGAACTACTAAAAACGTGGTTAGAACTACCAAAAACTTGGTTGGATCTACTAAAAACTTTATTAGAACTACCAAAATCGTAATCAGATTTACCAAGAATTTGGTTAAAAATTTAACGATGAAAACTTGAGAGGCACACCCAAGTAAAAAAATTATATGTAGTCCGACATATGGAATTGGACATACAGTCTGTATAAACTCTATGCAAATCCAATATGCAATTTATATATGAGACCAACTGTAAAGTTGGTCTGAAATTTTAAAGAGAAGAAAGAAGGGCTTCCAGGGCCCTTGGGGACTTAGGGATACTCGGGACAGGTGGATTATACATGGGAGACTTGACATGGAATGCCCTATATATGGTTAAATACTTGACACGGCCCGCATGGAAATTTACGTACTTAAAATATATTGCTAATATATGAGGAATATATGTGGAAGATAATTGGATTAACAAACATTTTGCCGCCGAAATATATCAGAAATATATACTCAAAAAAATATATGGCAGATAAATATATTATATATAATTCATTCAAACTCTATATATGAAAATATAAACAGTTTAACTCGTACGTCTATCGAGAATGTATTTTGCATATATATAAACTACACTTATTTTCATAAGCGAAATATATTAAAATATCTACGATATTTTCATCCGAAATATATAATAGATGTATACAGTATGTCCCCGTTTTGTTAGATGAAGTACGACTGGATGTATATCAAATGTATACGCTCGTTTGAATTTTAATATAAAGCTTTTGAAGTTTTTTTGCGGATACGCGTATATTAAATTTAATATACAAATATTAATTAATATACAAAAAATGTATTCTAAATTTAATATACAGTATACACTTCATAAAACACTTCATAAAAATTGTGTTTATAATATAGTTATTGTAATTTCACAACACGTCTCTATATTAAATGAAATTTAATACACCGTATCTGCAAAAGAACTTCCAATACATATATTAATTTTCAAAATATTTTTAACAGTGTACATGCCTGCAAAATATATTCTGCATATAAATCAAAAGTATCTATTATATATATATTATATGTATATAATATATATTTTACATATTTTTAGATATGCATGGAGCATATATATATATTACATATGAAATATGTCGTGTTTGTCTTATACATACATACGGAATATACACTACATGCTTATAAAATGTATGCATTTTCATTGATGATCTATATTATTATCTATAGTATTTATATTATTTATTTAAATATAGCACGTATATCAATCATAGCAGTCCAAATTCCAATATTAATCGTACAAATCGAAGTCATAGGGTTGCGTGATTTTTCCATTTAAATTGAATGGACCATAAAAGTGTTGGATATAAATGAACCGTCAGTTTACATAGAATTTGACATTAAATGAGAATTGATACTTTGAAAATGATTTTTATTTCGACATTGCAAATGCGACTGTATGTATCGTGGAATTCCAGTACCATTTTAGAAATGTCAAACTCCTGTAAATCCCATATTGTGCATACTTGTATGACATATCTCGAGTATATATGAAAAATGTTCACTATACATCGATTTCGCAAGTATCTGATAAAAGTAATGCAAAAATATATATATATTAGCATATATACAGCATATAAAGAGCATGGGGTTTCAAGTATGCGATTATTATATAAAAATTTTATTCCAAATATATTTGAACATATACTAAAAATATATCGAGCATTTATCCATAACGTATATAGTTAATATACGTAGATTTTACATAACATACTTATAATGTATATTTATTATAAGTGTAAAATATATTTATGATATACTGGTCACATGATATATATCGGATATCAAAGATTTTGCCGGAATATATCAGATATATGCTGCATGTCTTTTTGCATATATTTCGAATAGATATATATATAACGAGTATTTATCCTTAACGTATATAGTTAATATACGTAGATTTTACATAACATACTTATAATGTATATTTATTATAAGTGTAAAATATATTTATGACATACATCCAAGACATATACCGGATGTCAAAGATTTTGCCGGAATATATCAAATATATGCCGCATGTCGTTCTTGTATATATTTCGAATAGATATACATATATAAACGAAAGGATGTTTATATATAAAAACATCCTTTCCTTACTTCTGATTCTCACAAATTGGTCTCCTAGTAAAGTGTGTGACATGCACGTAAAATCATTGCTGGATCGCTAATATAATGCTTTAACATCAGTCGTCCATCACTTGTTGGCATAGTCGCCGATAGTGATGACTCTGGCCTGCCTCAAATGATCAAATGCCTGTGTGTCTGATGTCTTGGTTCGTATCTTCAGAATGCTACGATGGTATTAGTCGTAACAGTGGTTAAGAACCACCACCGACGCTCGAAGAAGGAAAGGCCTGCCAAGTGTAAATTACCCGGTGCGGTGCGGGTCGACCAAGTGCCATCAGATAAGACTCACAGAGTCAACAAGTTGTCCATTCCCCGGGGCAAATTGGCCCGTCTAGAGACGAAAGTCCTTTTGTCCTAATTGGTCCGAGTTGATCAGAGCTACCAGTTTCTCGCGCCCAAACCCCTTGCGTCCCTCTTCCTCCCCTCTATCCCCTCACAACTAGTATCCCGAAAGTGGTGTCCGTCTGAATTATCGACACTCTTACACTGTATGTCGAAATGGTCGGGCGAGGTTTCAAGGACGCCACTTTTCTCCAATTTGGACGACCAATTTGTCCCAACAAACTATTCGATGGAGGGTTCGCTTGTTGGAATTCCGGGGTGATTGTACTGGTGATAGCATCACCGAGGTATCGCGAATTAACGCGAATCAATCGGGTACCTACTATACGGTAAAGCAAAGCCAGTCTACCGGGTAATCCATTGAATGGACACGGCTGGCGAAAATCCGGCGGGGTAGCCTTGATGTATACCACCACCCAGCATCACTGGTGGGCGTGGTCCAGAATATCTCAATGCATCTACGCCTCTTCAGTAGCTGGATCATGCAAAATAAATGGCTTTTTGTTTCGTCCTAAAAGTATTTCAAGTCTGTGACGTACAAGATTTAAAATTTATAAAGAATTGTGAAACAATGAAATCCTGTATGGATTTTTTAAATTTCTCATTGTTTTTTTCCTGAATTATTTTCTATAGCAGGCTAGGCTGAAAATAATAATTTTAATAATAAGTGATATTAAATATTGAAAATAATAATTTTACACGTGTTTTTCTTTTTTTAATTTACGTAAAATTGAAAATTAAAAGATCGTTTTTGCATAAAGATATTATTGGAAAAACTTTTGAGCTCTATACAATTTTTTACAGGCTTATGCCTGTAATCATATTATTATTATTAATTACTTAATTAAAAGATAATATATTTTCAACAAATAAATCATTGAGCCTAGATCATGTAAAACAAATGGTTTTTTTCGTCCTATAATTATTTCACATTTGTGATGTTCAGGATTTTAAATTTATAAACAACTGTAAAACAATAAAAGTCTGCATGAGTTTTCTTAATTTCTCATTTTCCCTTTCCTGAATTATTTTCTATGGCAATTAAAGCCAGTCTGAAAATGCTTTAAAAAAATCATTTTACACGTGTTTTTTCGATTTACATAAATTTGAAAATTGAAAGATCGTTTTGATATAAAGATATTCTTGAAAAAACTTTTGAGCCCCGTACATTTTTTTGCAGGCATAATCTACTTAATTGCTTAATATTCGCTTAGTTCTGAAATAATAAATTTTCAAATAATAAATAATTGAGCCTTTTTAATTTAAAAAAACTGAATATTTCGATGAATACAATAAAAGCGATTTATTCAAATAAAAAAAATTTGCATTATTACTGAAACTGTTTACTTCGTCCACGATCTGCATATTTTACCATATTTTTCGAATCCGTGCCCCATTGATGATGCAGATTAAAAGAATTTCACAGTGCAAAGAATTTCGAAAATTTTGACATTCACAAAATTAAAAAAAGAACGGTAAATAAATGAAAACCTGCATAAACTTTGTTACATTCTCTTTTTTTCTCCTGAATTATTGCCCATAGAACTGCCTGAAAATGCTTGAAAGCAACAGAAAATAAGCAAACATCTGTTTTTTTTAAATCTCGAAATCTGAAATATAAAAAGTCATTTTCGGCGAAAAGACATTGCTGAAAAATACATTTGCGCACCATACAATTTTCCCAGCTACAATCTTGCCCGATCTACGCATAATTCTAAAATAATCACTTTTTAACAAATAAATAATCGTACTTTAAAAACATTTTAAACTCAATATTTCGATGAAATAAAGTAAAATCAATTTCTTCCGATAAACGTTAATCTGCATTATTGGTAAAACTGTTTATTCGTCCAAGACATATAAGTCACAATATTTTTACAAATCCATGCCCCAACAATGTATATCCTGTGCAATCTAACAGCTACAGATATTAAGAATTTCACATTACGAAGAATAAACAACAAAAAAACAAAAACAATGTTAATCATAACTTTCGTAAAACCACAAAACCGCCAAAAACTTGGCAAGCACCTTAATTTAAACTAATACGATAATATCCCGTGACCATATGACTTCAGGCACGGTGAAGACTTCCGGAAACGCGCGTGGAGGTCTCTCCCTTATCGGGACAAAGCACGAGAGACGAGATCTCAAATTTTTCCGAAGTTGCTGAGGTGTTGGACGCAGTGAGGTAGACGAGAAACCCCCGATGGTGCGTGCGAGCGCGTGTGACGCTCGTAGCCGGGCTGCAGGTAACCGAGAACGGCTTTCAAGTGCCCCCAGGTGAATTTAGGCGGGAACGGCTGATGTAGACGCCCCACGGACACCATAATGGCCTCCGGCGCGCCAATCGCGAGGCCGGACGTCGATAAACCGCGGTGGGGATCCGAGCGCCGCGCCAATCAGGTCACGCGCTCACTCTACGGTGGGTGTGGCCTTGCGTGGCGCCACGACGCGGCGTCCATGGGAAACATCGGAACGGGCTCGGGGAGAGGCTCAGGCTTCATTATGTATCATTATACCGGTCCGCGCCGCACGGTGTGCACTGCAGTTACTGACTAAGGCGCGCGTGTGTGCTTCTCTCCGCGTTATCCTCTACCTTTCGTTTTACCCTAAACGATACGACGTGCTCTATCGACGAGGTGTAACCAACCGTCCGTGTCTCCTCGTGCCCGCGCTTTAGTTCACGAAAGGATATATATCGTCAAGCACCGTTATCGTTTTTAATAACGATACTTGTTGTATTTAATAAAAGTTAAATAAAGAAAACGACCGGTTAAGTTACGGGGTTATCCAACGGCTGTGCGGACTCTCGTATACGACGCGACGATTCGACAATTTAACGACCGCGAGTGTTTTTGTATTTAAGATACTAGACGGAGGTGGATTACTCGAAGAGTCCTCGGTGAAGAAGGTTTTTTTGTTGTCCACTGGTACCGGAAGTTCTTCAATAAAAATCAAAATACGCAACAATAGGATTATTGCAACCCTATGAGCTGTGACTGGTTTGCTACGTGATTGGCCGTCGATTATTCCGGTGTCTTCCGGGCGGAATTCACACAAAGTGTGACATCCGGTTCTTGCTAAAAGCTTGGATTATTGTTGGAATAACTTGTGGGTTTCAATCAACTGGAACCCATTTCGACGGGTACGATGCCGACGGGTGGGCAACGATTTTGGTGCACGTATACAGTTGGTACCAGCTCTTCAGCGAGCTGACCTACGGAGTTCGGACATTGGTAGATCTTCGCCTAGTTGAAATAAAAAGAGCTGCAACGAAAATCGGCTCTTTTTAACAAAAAAGAATAAAAGTAAAATCATTCCAACGTGTTTACACGGTGCAATAGAGTCTGATAAATCGTTCTAGGGCTACGCGTGTGCAGTGTTGAAATAGATAATTAAAAAACCCGTGCATGAATAACCTCCGCTCACTGCTACGATCCGACGGGCGTGAAATGACCGCAAAGTGTTTCGCGAGTGTCAGAGTGTAAACGGCTACAGAGCCCAATTAATTGGAATAAGCCTCATACAAGTGACGGTCAATTCTGGCCATTAACGTGTCACGTCGAATTCCGACGTCCTTTCAACTTTCGACACCTAAACCGATAATTTAACCAACAAATTAACAAAAAACCCCATGTGTCGGACCGGTGGTTAATCAAATTTGTAGCTCCCATTCACTATCACTATCTTACCCCACGTTTAACGAGTGTACCTAGTGACGAAAGTAAGAAAAGTGGATAAGCTCGACGACCAGGCGGTCGATCGAAACTCGAAGTCCAGGCAGCAGCAAGATTCGGGCTCCGTGCGGCGTCCGCACGGCGGCGACGTCGGCTAGGGCCGGGTGCGGCGTCGACGTCGCGATTAAGGTGGAACGTACGGGCAGCACGACGACGCTCAACTTCACGGACCTGGGGAGCCCATTCGGGGCGGGCGACCCCTGTCCGTCGAGCACCCCGACCCCGAACAGCATGTCAGGAGGCGGTGGACCATCCGCAGGCGGTGGCGCTAACGGTGGCGGCGGTGGTAACGGTGGTGGCGGTGGTTCCGACATGGAACAGCATCTTCATCACGGTGGTTTGGGTTCCGTTACACCTGGACCACAGGGTGGTAACGGGGGTGACAGTGCGTCGAGTACACCGGTGTCGCAATCTGGAAAAAGCGCTTTTATCGAACTCCAACACAACAATTTGTACAATCCCGCGAGTCTAAGGGGTGGTTATCCCGGGGGACACAATGTTCCAGGTGGTGGTCATCAGTTTCCCCATCAAGTCGGTTCCCTCGGTCATCAAGGCTCTGGTCCTGGTAGCGGTAATCAACAACACTCGGACGGTGGTTTTCCAAGTCCCAGATCGGCACTCGCTGGTTATCCATTTGCACCAATGCATCAACACAACACTTATGGATATCATCTTGGATCGTACGCGCCACAATGTCCCTCGCCGCCCAAGGACGGTGAGTACCCAAACTGTATGTACCAAAAACTTTTGTTACCTTTATAATAGTTTGATAAGTTTTTAGCGGTTTAGTTTTTTGGATTGTGATCGTTAATGCATATTACGGACTGATATGGGGTGATTCGACATGTACTTTGGAATACAAAGTGCACGATTAGTTCTTCTTCTGCAATATCGATAGTGCATTCATTATACCTATTATCTATGATCGATTCAGGGGCTTTCCTGCGGAGTTTTATTCGTAATTCAAGTGTTCTTGAAACGATTATGCGTAGCGCGTGCGTTGCGGTTGAAAACGAGTGGATTTCATGAGTTGTTTGCAATTCGAGCGCTGCTTGAAAATGAGAGAAGTAAATGTGGCTTGAGGGCGGAGAGATGAACGAGGGTTGCTTTTTCAATATACTCGCGGCGGGGTTGAACTTTACCAATGGCAAGTTGAATCGCCCATCACGGCGCCGGTTCGTCTATCGCTTTATAAATGCGTATAGGTACATATGAACTTGCAGGGATAAAGCCAGAAGCGAGGGGGCCTCTTGACTATCCTCGTTTCTCTTCTAGACGAGCTGGAATCGCGTATTTGCTCCCCTACCGACATAATCCTGCGTGAAAATACACACTATACTCTCTCGTATCTCAATCAAACTCTCATTAAAAAGTGATATCGAACTGTTGAAACCCCACGCGAGACGCCCAGGTACACACTATTCTATAATGTTTCCGCAACTTCGGGCAAACTTTTCATAGGGTGCGGGAAAAACTAGACAGAGGGATATGCTTCGAATATCGAGAGTGTAGTGGACTTCAAATCGAAGACGGGGGAAATGGATGTAATAATAGAGCTGAAAGCGACGGAGGGTGTCCAGCGATTTTTAGAGAAATAGTTAATAGTATAAATAATAGGTAGACAGACAGACAGAATTTACTTCTGATCAACAAAGAGTTCTGAAACTCCTCAACTCAGCATTATATTATTTACATTCTTTTTTTTTAATGTTACTGTCAATTTTTTTTCCTATTTGATATTAGTTGTATTTTATTATTTATATATTTACATAAAAATAAATGCAATTTTGGGAAATTTTTTTACGGAACAAACTAGACAGTCGGTCGAATATTGTGGCTGTGCTGGACTTCAAATTAAAAACGCGGTCAACGGAAGATTGATTTAAGAATGGAGCTGGAGCGACGGAGGGTGTCCAGCGATTTTTAGAAAAATAGTTAATAGTTATATTTCAATATATAGTTAATAATTATATACAAAAGGTAGATAGACAGACAGAATTTATTTCTGATCAATAAAAAGTCCTGAAAACCTGAACTTAGGATTATATTATTTTTGAATTTTTTTTTTTGTTCTTGTACTATTATCGAAGAAGAAATAATGGAACACAAAAATGTTTCTGTCAATTTTATTACCTATTTCGTATTAATTATATTTTATCATTTATATATTTTCATGAAAATAAACGCAACTTTGGAAAAAATTATTGAACCGGACAAACTAGACAGTTGTTTGAATGTTATGAATGTGCTGGACTTAAAATTAAAAACGAGGTAGATGGGAGATTGATTTAGGAATGGATCTGGAGCGACGGAGGGTGTCCAGCGATTTTTAGAGAAATAGTTAATAGTTATATTACAATATATAGTTAATAATTATATACAATAGGTAGACAGACAGAATTTATTTCTGATCAATAAAAAAAGTCCTGAAAACCTGAACTTAGGATTATATTGTTTTTAAATAATATGTAGATAAACAGACAAAATTTATTTCTGATCAACAAAAAGTCCTGAAACCCTGAAATCAGGATTATATAATTTATATTATTTTTGTGTGTTCTTTTTTGTACTTGTATTATTTTCGAAGAAGAAATAATGGAACACAAAAATATTTCTGTCAATTTTATTACCTATTTGGTATTAATTATATTTTACTATTTATATATTTACATCAAAATAAATGCAAATTTCGGAAAAATTTTTGTACCGGACGAACTAGACAGTTGTTTGCATATTGTGACTGCTGGACTTCAAATTAAAAATGAGGTGAATGGAAGATTGATTTAAGAATGGAGCTGGAACGACGGTGGGTGCTCAGACATTTTTAGAGAAATAGTTAATAGCATAAATAATAGGTAGACAGGCAGAAAGTATTTGTGATTTACAAAAGTCCTGAAAGCTATTCCAATTGTTATATTAGTTATAATGTTTGTGTATGAATTTTTTAAATTCCCTTTACTATTTTAATATTTCTCTTATTTAATTATTCGTATATTGAGATGATGTAAAATAACTTATTTAATAAATGTAGCATTTCATTCAATTATTTATAATATTTTTCCTACCTGTATTATTATTTCAAAATAATTTTCGTACTTTGCAAATTTAATTATTTCTATAATAACATAAATATTAAAAAAAATTTTGCACGATAAAAATGTTTTTAATATTTCTGAAAGTAATTAAAAAATGTTATTTAAAAAAAAATGAAGTGCTTCAAACTGTCTGTCTCAAATTATTAACTCAATTTGCGCAAAATGCGAAACCAGGTCAGTCCGAAAAATCGCAATTTTTTTTCTACCTAAATCCCAGAACACTGGAAGCCGGATAGCACAAGTGCGTGAACGAGGGTAGTAAAATGTCTTTTTCCACGCTCTCTCGCTTCACCTATTTTACCACCGGATAGCTTAGGCAAATATACAGAAGAATGAAATAAAAGAAATAAAAGAAAAAGGAAATAAAAATCAAAAGAAAAATAGAAAGAACGAATCTGGAGTAGCAGGTAGTATATTTCTTGCCGCCGCTACCACGAGAGAAAAGAGAATAAGAGATATACGGCCCGGCGTCGAAAGGGCCACCCTCTCCGGATGCCGCAAAAGTCCCGCAAAATATCCCTCGAACTCGGGGGTAGCTAACAAAAAGTCCCAAAGAATTAGAGAGCGATACACGCGCTCGTTTTGCATAATAGGATTTTTCCCTCTTAAAAAAGAAACGATATCCCTCTATTGAAAACCATTTCAGAAAAATTCGAAAAGATCCCTACGACGCTAAAAATTTTTCCCTTAGCCCTGAGCGAACGTAATTCTTGTCAAACTGTATCAGTCAATTACGTCAAGTGCTTGGCAATTTCTACCGTTGCAAATTTCCTCTCAAATTGTCCAATCGTGAATCAAACGAAGTGCACAATTTTTCACCTGACATTCTCCGCACTTGACGCTTTAGCAGGTAAAAGGGTTAACGCTCAACGGGGGTTGAGTGCTTAGAATGGGGTTGAAAAGCTACGTTATTTATTTTGATGAATATCGAATATTAAGCTTAATAAATATGTTTATTTTTTTTTTTACATTATCTGAAGTTTATTGGACGAAGAATATTGACATTTATTAAATAATTTAAGGAACATAACATTTCGTGGCACTTTTCATGACATGAAATGAGAAGGGATATTCGGGACATATAAACAAATTAATGTAAAGTCCATTTTTTAGTTTATAATTATCGATCATCTTGGCGTAAATATTGAAAAATACATGTATACTGTAAATAAAAAATATATATTCTTTATCTAAACACGTTTAAAAATATATTTTCAAAATTATAAATGTCATATATCGAATATTTAAATTTCAATTATTGATAATTTTCGCGTCAATATACAAAAAATATATTTTCAATATATAAGAAATAATATTTCGCCAAATTCTTTTTTTTCCCTTGTCGGTAAGAAAACGCAAACGAGTGTCGTTCGATTCAAGGGGGGAAAAAAAAGTCCTACGCTCGGTAACGAGTTCTCGATGCTGAAAACCATTATTATTACTTGACCGTCGCGACTGGAAATTGCGAGTTTTGAAGACGATTGACAGAATTCGCCCGACCTTCTCGCAACCCTTAAAGGTTGTACCACTTTTCCTTTGGTAAATTCGTAATGTGTCTGACGTCCGGCAAGTTAGAGCATAGCTAATGGTTCTAAATGAGCGAAGAACCGAGCTCATAGTGAAATCATCCCTTATGACGACCCTAAACGTTTTTATAGCTCGCAATTTTTACCTCCCCCTGATTCCATAATAATTCTCCTCAACAAAGGGTTAAACTCTAACGACTTCACGGTCATCTAACGCAATCTCAAGTTTTGCACGAAACTCGAACCTCGTGTCTATTCCCATTTTCCTCGATTCTCGTACGTCGCTCATTTATTAGCGATATTCGCAATAGTGGTTCAACGACCAACGATTTGTCCATCAAGTACGTCGAGGCTCCCTATAACTCGGTGACTTGTTCGTCGTCCAATTTATCTCTCGTTTTATTCCACTCGATTTATGCGAGGATCTTTAGTCTCATACGATGATGACCATCGAGGGAAAAGGGCTGAATTGTCGCTCGAGCAATTTAGCATATAACTTGTAAGCAATTCACGATACAATACCAGCTATAACTTCGATACATTTTTATTCTGAGACTTTTTTTTTTGTTAAGTATCGAGAGTTTTGTAATTTTTTTTTGTTCGTTCGGGTAAAAGGGTTCGGCAAATTACGGCCGTGTTGAGTGAAGTGAAGTTAAGGTTAGAGCCATTGGAGTTAAACGTGATTTACTTCTGATCTACAAAAAGTCCTGAAACTCTCAACTCAGAATTATATATATATATTTTTTTGTGTTTTATTTTATACTTGTATTATTTCCGAAGAAGAAATAATGAAAGACAAAAATATGACTATCAATTTTTTTAAAATCTATTTGGGATTAATTGTATTCTATTCTATATATATTGACATAAAAATAAATGCAAGTTCGGGAAAACTTTTTGTACGGAACAAACTAGACAGTCGTTCGAATATTGTGACTATTCTGGAATTCAAATAAAAAACGAGGTGAACGGGAGATTGATTTAAGAATAGAGCTGGAGCGACGGAGGTTGTCCAGCGATTTTTAGAGAAATATAATTAGTAGTATAAATAATAGGTAGACAGACAGACAGAATTTATTTCTGATCTACAAAAAGTCCTGCAAATCTAAACTCAAGATTATATTATTTTTCTGTATTCTTTTTTGCACTTGTATTATTTCCAAAGAACAAATAATGGAAGACAAAAATATGACTATCAATTTTTTTTAACCCATTTTGTATTAATTGTTTTTTATTATTTATATATTGACATAAAAATAAATGCAAGTTCGGGAAAACTTTTTGTACAGGACAAACTAGACAGTCGTTCGAATATTGTGACAATTCTGGACTTCAAATAAAAAACGAGGTGGATGAGAGATTGTTTTAAGAATGGAGCTGGAGCGATGGAGGTTGTCCAGCGATTTTTAGAGAAATAGTTAGTAGTATAAATAATAGGTAGACAGACAGAATTTAGTCCTGCAAATCTAAACTCAAGATTATATTATTTTTCTGTATTCTTTTTTGTACTTGTATTATTTCCAAAGAACAAATAATGAAAGACAAAAATATGACTATCAATTTTTTTTAAACCTATTTGGTATTAATTGTATTGTACTATTTATATATTGACATAAGAATAAATGCAACGTCGGGAAAACTTTTTGTACAGGACAAACTAGACAGTCGTTCGAACATTGTGACTGTTCTGGAATTTAAATAAAAAACGAGGTGAACGGGAGATTAATTTAAGAATGGAGCTGGAGCGACGGAGGTTGTCCAGCGATTTTTAGAGAAATAGTTAGTAGTATAAATAATAGGTAGACAGACAGAATTTATTTCTGATCTACAAAAAGTCCTGCAAATCTAAACTCAAGATTATATTATTTTTCTGTATTCTTTTTTGTACTTGTATTATTTCCAAAGAACAAATAATGAAAGACAAAAATATGACTATCAATTTTTTTTCAACCTATTTGGTATTAATTGTATTTTATTATTTATATATTGACATAAAAATAAATGCAAATTCGGGAAAACTTTTTGTACGGGACAAACTAGACAGTCGTTCGAATATTGTGACAGTTCTGGACTTTAAATAAAAAACGAGGTGGATGAGAGATTGATTTAAGAATGGAGCTGGAGCGACGGAAGATGTCCAGCGATTTTTAGAGAAATATTTAATAGAATAAACAATAGTTAAACAGGCAGAAATTATATATGATTTACAAAAGTCCTAAAAGCCATTCCAAACAATTATATTATTTATAACGTTTTTGTATGGACTTTATTTTGTGCTTGAATTATTTTGAAAAAACATAAATGGGGAAGGGAAACAAATTTTGCTGTTAATTTGTTGTACTATTTTGGTACTTCCTGGAAAAAGGGTTGAATTGTCGCTCGAGCAATTTAGCATATAACTTGTAAGTTATTTTCGGTAGAATTCCAGCTGTAACTTTGATACATTTTTATTCTGAAACTTTTATTTTTTGTTAAGTGTCGAGAGTTTTGTAATTTTTTATTTTTTTTGTTCGTTCGGATAAAAGGGTTCAGTAAATTACGGTAGTGTTGAGTGAAGTGAAGTTAAGATTAGAGCCATTGGGGTTAAACGTGATTAACTCGCGTGCCCTTTGGCTGCAATCTCATCGTGGTGACATTCTGCTTTATTTTTATATATTTTTTTTTAAATGCGAGCTCATCTTGGTGTTAATTTCACGCGAGCGATAATCTTGTATATAGGATGAAAAAGATTGCAGGGAAACTCGTAAACAGATTAAAGAATCATGAGAATGTCACTACGGTGACAATCTGGTTTCATTTTTATTTAATTTAATGCACGCTCATTTTCTTAGTGTTAAATACACAGTGAGAGAAAAATATAATTTAATACAACAAATTTTCCAAGTGATTCATTTACTTCGAATCATTTTTATTATTTTAATGTAATATGTAATTTGAATCAATTATATATTCCATTTCGTTATTTTCAAATATATTATTTAGTTCATTTAATGCAATTTATTGTTGATTGCATATTCGAATCATACTTCGAATCATTTTAATTATTTTAATGTAATATGTAATTTGAATCAATTATATATTCCATTTCGCTATTTTCAAATATATTATTTAGTTCATTCAATGCAATATATTGTAGATTGCATATTGATATTGCAATTATAATTTTTCTCTCCCAAGAGGAAAATATAATTGAATACAACAAATCTTCTAAGCCAATCATTTACTTGGAAACATTTCAATTATTTTATTGTAATATGTATTTTATTTAATTATATATTCCATTCCGCTATTTTCAAACATATTTAGTTTATTCAATGCAATATATTGTTGATTTGAAAAAATATACAATTTCACCAAGTACCCAGTAATTCAATCAATTATCGATGTTCAAGTAAATTAATTTGGTATATTCAATTATTATTTTTCTCTCTGAAGAGAAACAGAGAGATCGTGTATTTTTCTCTATGAAGAGAAAAATACACGATGAAAATCGTATTCGGATTAAATAATTATGAAAATGTCACTGCTGTGACATCTGGTTTAATTTTTTTTTTTTTTTAATGCGAGCTCATCTTATTGTTAAATACACGCGAGCGATAACCTCGTGTATGGGGTAAAACAAACAGGCAGGGAAACTCGTAAGCGAATTAAAAAATCATGAGAATCACGTTGTGTCGTCAACTAACGAGCTTTTCATCACACGAACTTGAGCGGTCGACAGCTCAGCGGTACTCTTTACTTTTTCCACTCCCTACACCCTTTCTACGGTCCACTAGCCGTGTGATACAAACCACCACAGTTTAATTAATTAAATAATAAATATCACGTTGCAATCGCGATCGGCTTAATTGCGAGTGGGCACGCCACGGTTTATGTGCATCATCCTCTCTCATTGTATGCACGCCTCATTGATTTAGATGGCGTATGACGGTTCTTCAAACTTATGATAATCGATTGTTTTTTTTTAATTATAATAAATCAATAACAATTTACAACTATTTTGCTCCAAAAAATGAAAAATATTTTTTATACACTTAGAAAAGTTATGGTAATCCTGATAAAAATTAATTGGTTGTCCATGTGACTATTTTTATAATTGCAATAAACAAAAATAATTATATTAAACGAACGAAAAAGAAGTATTATTAAAAAAACCGAATTTCTTTTGCAAAATTATATTCTTGGCTATATATTTAATTTAGACGAAAATATATTTTTCTATATATCTGTCAAATATTCCTAGAAATATATACAATTTTTCAAAAAAGTTATATCTAATACACGTTTGACAATCAATTTTTTTTTATTACAAAAAGTCAATAACGATTTACAACTATTTTGCTCAAAAACTGAAAAATATTTTTTATACACTAAAAAAAGTTGTGGTAGTCCTGATAAAGATTAATTGGTCGTCCATGTGACTATTTTTATAATTGCAATAAACAAAAATAATTATATTAAACGAACGAAAAAGAAGTATTATTGAAAAAACCGAATTTCTCTTGCAAAATTATATTCTTGGCTATATATTTAATTTAGACGAAAATATATTTTTCTATATATCTGTCAAATATTCCTAGAAATATATACAATTTTTCATAAAAGTTATATCTAATATACGTTTGACAATCGATTTTTTTATTACAAAAAGTCAATAACGATTTACAACTATTTTGCTCCAAAAATTGAAAAATATTTTTTATTCACTAAAAAAAGTGTGGTAGTCCTGATAAAGATTAATTGGTCGTCCATGTGACTATTTTTATAATTGCAATAAACAAAAATAATTATATTAAACGAACGATAAAGAAGTATTATTGAAAAAACCGAATTTCTCTTGCAAAATTATATTCTTGGCTATATATTTAATTTAGACGAAAATATATTTTTCTATATATCTGCCAAATATTCCTAGAAATATATACAATTTTTCAAAAAAGTTATATCTAATATACGTTTGACAATCAATTTTTTTTTTATTACAAAAAGTCAATAACGATTTACAACTATTTTTCTCCAAAAATTGAAAAATATTTTTTATACACTAAGAAAAGTTGTGGTAGTCCTGATAAACATTAGTTGGTCGTCCATGCGACTATTTTTATAATTGCAATAAACAAACATAATTATATTAAACGAACGATAAAGAAGTATTATTGAAAAAACCGAATTTCTCTTGCAAAATTATATTCTTGGCTATATATTTAATTTAGACGAAAATATATTTTTCTATATATCTGTCAAATATTCCTAGAAATATATACAATTTTTCGTAAAAGTTATATCTAATATACGCTTGGCAATCGATTTTTTTTTTATTACAAAAAGTCAATAACGATTTACGACTATTTTTCTCCAAAAATTGAAAAATATTTTTTATACACTAAAAAAAGTTGTGGTAGTCCTGATAAAGATTAATTGGTCGTCCATGTGACTATTTTTATAATTGCAATAAACAAAAATAATTATATTAAACGAACGAAAAAGAAGTATTATTGAAAAAACCGAATTTCTTTTAAAATTATATTCTTGGCTATATATTTAATTTAGACGAAAATATATTTTTCTATATATCTGCCAAATATTCCTAGAAATATATACAATTTTTTCGTAAAAGTTATATCTAATATACGTTTGACAATCGATTTCTTTTTATTACAAAAAGTCAATAACGATTTACAACTATTTTGCCCCAAAAATTGAAAAATATTTTTTATACTCTAAGAAAAGTTTTATTACTACAATAAACTAAAATAATTACATTAAACGAATGAAAAAGAAGTGTATTTGAAATACATATTGAGAAAATCGAATTTATTTGCACAATTAAATTCTCGACTATATATTTAATTTAGACGAAAATATATTTTTCTATATATCTGTCAGATATTTCTAGAAATATATACAATTTTTCATAAAAAAATATATCTAACATACGTTTGACAATCGATTTTGTTTTGATTACAAAAAGTCAATAACGATTTACAACTATTTTGTTAAAAAATTGAAAAATATTTTTTATACACTAAGAAAAGTTGTATAATTCCAATTAACAAAAAAAAAATAATTACATTAAACGAACGAAAAATAACTATATTTAAAAATCTATATTGAAAAAATTGAATTTCTTTTGCAAAATTACATTCTCAACTATATATTGTAATGCAGAAAAAAAATATATTTTTCAGGCTATCCCCAAAAATATATACATTTTTTCATAAAAGATATATCTAATAACCGTGAAAATATATTTTCCAATGCACTATTTTTTTTTCACATATAAAATTGGCAGTTTCAATTAATCAAATTAACACTATCAGAATAATAATTGCGTAATGATAAAAAGACTGCAACAATTTACCTGAATGCAGTATCATATGCATATGACAAAATTATAAAATTTATTACACATTGAGAAATTACGATATTGTAGTTACACCTGAATTAATTTTTCCGTTCGGAAAAACAGGTTATTTCCATAAGACATCGATTATGTCGTGGCAATACCGACATTTTTAAGCTTGGCAAACGGCTTGTGGCATAAATCGTCGCATGGTTTATGGTCACGCCTACTGAATCGATTTTTCCGGAGCAAGGAGCAGGATAAATGATTACCACGTTTTTCACTCCTCGGTTCAGCGTGCGCAACGCGCGATGAAAAGAATAATTAGAGTCTGCCCCGTTGAGCATCGTCTAATGAGAAACGACAGCCGTGATCCTCCGTTATCGAGTTTCCCGCTGTGGAACGCAAACGATATCGCGTTATATCGCAATGCTAAACACGGTAGCGAATGAGAGAAAGAGGATGAGAGAGGGAGATACAGAAGACACGCGTGAAAACGATTTCGCGTATCGCTAGGACGAGACCAACTATCCCGGTACACGAGGAATTGAATTCTTCATATTTGCAACCTGCCGGAGATCCTCAACGATAAGACGTGGCCGAGAAACCGAGCAGCATTCACGTCCGCGGTAGGCCGTAGCGGATATATAACCGAGGGTGTAAGGAGAACCACTAGTTACGGATGCATTAACTTCTGCATGTGTGAGAGTCGAATATATATTAAGAGAGTTGAAAATAATTAAAAATTTTATTTTTTTAAACCATTTTCTGCTTACCCATCCGCGTAAAAATAATTATGTCAAATTGTGATCATAAATTGATAAGTGCAATTTTTGAGACGCGTTAAGATAAAATCTTAGTTGAAAACGATTTTGAGATCGACTTGATACCAAATTTTTTGTTTTTTACTAATTTGAGCGCAATTTGTGAATTTCTTTTAGCACCTTTTTAATCTAGTCTATTTACAATAAATTTAAATCTATATCTAAAATTCATTGTATATCTTGTTAAATCGTATAAAAAAATGTTCGCGAAATTGTCTCGATGTAAAAAATAACAAACATCTCAAACAGCGCTCAAATTAGTAAAATCGTTTGATTTTCGATCCACCATAAAATTCTTCTTAAAAAGTTGCTAAAATCAAGTCACAAATTGCGCTCAAATTAGTCAGTAAACGTGATACGAAAATCCATCTCGAAATCGCTTTGATATTTTCTAAGACATTTCGTCTTAACACATGTCAAAAATGGAACTTTTTGACATATGTCGATTTGTGGTCTTAATTATTTTTATTGAGGAAGCTTTGTTTTCGTGCAAAAAATCTTTTTAGACTTTTTTAATGTCAGAACACCCAAAATTATCTAAAATGTTGAGAAAAGTGGTTTAGAAAAAAATTTAGGTTGGATGCATGTGTGAAAAATGAAAATTACTGAGGAACAATGCGCAAAATTCTGCTTTGCAACATTTCAACACAAATTTATATTTATTTTTTGGTAGATCACACGTAGAATTTATTTCATAATGAAAAAATATTTTGTAAATAAATTTTAAATACATTATATATGCAAAAATGTATTTTTCATGAATTTTCCAAAATTCAGTAATATGGCAAAAAGTATTCAACATTATTAAAGATAAAAAAAATTACGTGACTTGGATTTAAATTTTCGCTAAAACGCATTTTGACAGTTATTAATTTGTAAATTCTTAATTTCTATTAACTGTTAATTTTATAAATTTTAAAAATTAATAAATTAATCGAGAAATGAAAATTCAAATTTGTATAATATATTTTCATTCGCCGTATTTATTGCATAAAGAAAATTGAATTTGTACTTTAGAGCTGTTGATCAATGTTCCGGAAAAATAGTGCAATTATATTTTAACTGAATTTTCAAATAAATTTATATTTATATTTTGGTAGATCACACGTAGAATTTATTTTATAATGAAAAAATATTTTGTAAATAAATTTTAAATACATTATATATGCAAAAATGTATTTTTCATGAATTTTCCAAAATTCAGTAATATCGCAAAAAGTATTCAACATTAATATTGACAGTTATTAATTTGTAAATTCTAAATTCAGTTATTAATTTGTAAATTCTAAATTCCTATTAAGTGCTAATTTTAGAAATTTTAAAAATTAATAAATTAATCGAGAAATGAAAATTTAAATTTGTATAATATATTTTCATTCGCCGTATTTATTGCATAAAGAAAATTGAATTTGTACTTTAGAGCTAACATACTGTTGATCAATGTTCCGGAAAAATAGTGCAATTATATTTTAACTAAATTTTCAAATAAATTTATATTTATATTTTGGTAAATCACACGTAGAATTTATTTTATAATGAAAAAATATTTTGTAAATAAATTTTAAATACATTATATATGCAAAAATGTATTTTTCATGAATTTTCCAAAATTCAGTAATATCGCAAAAAGTATTCAACATTAATATTGACAGTTATTAATTTGTAAATTCTAAATTCAGTTATTAATTTGTAAATTCTAAATTCAGTTATTAATTTGTAAATTCTAAATTCCTATTAAGTGCTAATTTTAGAAATTTTAAAAATTAATAAATTAATCGAGAAATGAAAATTTAAATTTGTATAATATATTTTCATTCGCCGTATTTATTGCATAATGAAAATTGAATTTGTACTTTAGAGCTAACATACTATCGATAAATGTTCCGGAAAAATGGTGCAATTATATCTTAACTGAATTTTCCATTTACTACCAACCAAGACTTTGTGACTATAGATCAGTTACAGCGATCGCGTGATCCATGTGTGTATGATACGTATGAACACACTGCGTGAAGCATATATGTGCGTTATAACAGGGCCGGTTTGACTCGGCGTCGGCAAACATCGCTCGGACGCACCTATATCGCTGGTTCGCCGATCTTATCTTCGGCCACGGATAATGAGCCAACTATCAACAGTGCGGGTCTGAGTGCTAGAGGCATGGAGAAATATATCAATGACCTTGAGTTTGATATCGTCGTCTGCTAAATTCAACCGTAAGCGACATAAAAAAGCAGCAATAAAAAGGGCAAACAAATAACGAAATGAAGTTAGTAGAACCTTTGACGATTTTTCGTTCGCATCAATGATCTTTTAGCAACGAAATAAAAACAAAAAAAAGGATGCAAATTTTTCTTGTGCTTCCTCATTATTTTTTTAGAAACAAAAATGTAGCTTCACGAAAATAAAGCTTTTTCTATGAGGAAGCAAAACGAGATGAAGATATTTAAACTTGAACGATTTGCTAAATTTAACCGTAGGCAAAGTGCAAAAGTAGCACAAAAAGAAAAAACTAAATACGTGATGAAGATGTTAGAACTTGGAAGATTTTTGCTTCCATGTATCAATGATCTTGGATTTGATATCGGCGTTTGCTAAATTGAACCGTAGGTGACATAGAAAAGTAGCAAATTTAAAAAAAAACAAAAAACGAGATACAGATGGTAGAACTTGGAAGATTTTTCGTTCAAATCAATGATCTTTTATAGCAAAAAAAAAGAAAAACAAAAAAAAGGATGCAAAGTAGAACCTTGCACAATGCTTGCTCATTATTGCTTAGAAAAAAAATTAGGTTCATGCAAACAAAGCTTTTTCTATGAGGAAGCAAACCGAGATGAAGATAGTAAACTTGGGAAGATTTGTTAAATTAAACCGTAGGCGACGTAGAAAAGTATCAAAAAAGGAAAAACAAAAAACTTGATGAAGATGTTCGAACTTGGAAGATTTTTGCTTCCATGTATCAATGATCTTCGGTCTGATATTGTCGTCTGCCAAATTGAACCATAGTCGACATATAAAAGTGGCAGAAAAGGAAAAACAAAAAACGTGATGAAGATGTTCGAACTTGGAAGATTTTTGCTTCCATGTATCAATGATCTTCGGTTTGATAGCGTCGTCTGCCAAATTGAACCATAGTCGACATATAAAAGTGGCAGAAGAGGAAAAACAAAAAACGTGATGAAGATGTTCGAACTTGGAAGATTTTTGCTTCCATGTATCAATGATCTTCGGTCTGATATCGTCATCTGCCAAATTGAACCATAATCGACATATAAAAGTGGCAGAAAAAAAAGAGATGACGATGGTAGAAGATTTAGAAAGACTTTTGGGTCGTGCCGAAGGAATCTTAGTTGGAGGCGAAGAGTTGAGAATCCAATTAGCGAGGACGACGGACGTTTAGTCACCGAACCGGCCGAAGACCTGCCGCAGAAGCGCCCAGCAAATTAATCCGGAACGGGGGCCAGAGCTCAGAAGAGAAGACAATGCCTGGTCGGGTCCTCTGCTTTCGAGTGATGGATCAGGTATTAAACGGTTGTTTTCATAAGGATTAGGTGCTCTTCTAATTCTTCACCCGCTACGCTTCAGATTCTTCAGGTGCATCTCTCGTGCCCCGGGCTTTTACGATTAGTTAAGTATAGTTAGGCTTTCAAGCTAGGCGCAAGACAGTTGCGATTGGTTGAAATGTCGGAAAGAGGCGCATTGCAGCAGGTTTTGCCCGACTTATGCCGAATCCCAGATTTGCGCGAAAGTCGTGTTTCCTTTTTGATTCTTTTGAATATTCCAAGATAAGGCATGGACTCATTTTCCAACCTGACGTCGGAGATTCGGAGCTTTGGCTGTGAAGATATGTTCAGCAAAGTAAAGCAGACCCAACATTTTCCTGCTGCGGTCAGAGATTTTATGATAGGTATGGGAGATTTGGAAAAAGTCGTGTTTTTCTTTTGATTGCGTCGAATAGTTATTGATAAGGCACAGACTAATTTTACGGGTTTGGATCAAAGATAAATATCCACCAGCAAAGATTTTTAGACGTAATTATTATAAAATTTGACATCTGTCAATTTTTTTGATATATCTACACATTTGTTTTTAGACGGAATTCGGATTACATTTGTGGGACGTCGTATTTTCCTTTTTATTTTCTTATATCCACTTTGATAAAACAGCCAACTAGTTACCCAAGTTTTTATTAAAGATCAGCATCGTCCAGCAAACATTTTTGGAATGGATACAAAATTTTAATAGACACTGGATTTCGAAAATCGGTTGTGTTATGCCTAATGAATCCAAGCCTATTTTTCTGTAGTTTGTAAGTATAGTAATGGAAATTCTGCGAAATTTTGAGGAAAATCGGAATGGCCTGTCTCAAAGAAAAAAAAATTAATACTCCATTTTGTCAAAAAATGGCGGAAATTTTTGTTGAGCGGTTATAGAAATTTTTTGATTAAAAAGTACATTCAAAAACTTAAATTTCATACGGAAACAAATTTGTTGTAATATCGGTAACTTTGAATATACAGAAAATTTAAAAAAATGGAATAAAAAAATCGTTATTAAATTTTGGGCAAACCATAGGTGCTAAAATTCTGAAATAATTTATGGATGTTCGTGATGCTCTAAACAACTTTTGAAAAAATTATGAAGATTTTTTGCGACCATGCTAAATTTTGGTGACCCACTTGGTATGGAATGATCCTATTGTATCCTGAGGGCTATAAATGACTTTAAAAATCTTAAGGTCGTCAGCGTACACCTACAGTGAGCAAAACCCTCATACACTAACTCACTTTGTCGGGGTTTCAACGAAATTGGTCATATCTGCACTTTTAGGTGGATCATGCACCGATTTGGCGGGAAAGATGACTTAGGATTTGCAAGAAAGCCGTATTTACCTCTTGTTTCACGTGGTTCCCTCGAGATAAGGCATGCGAACTCGTTTCCCTTGCATACCCGTCGAAGATCAGCTCTCTCGTGTCTGATTGCACCGCGGCAAAGTTACACTTCCACGAATTCTCGAAGAGAAATCACGGTATTGCGTTTAGTTGGTGATGTTGTTGGCTGCCCGCATCAAGAGCACATGCGCAGCGTGTCCTGGATAAAGAGTGGTGACCCATAAATCGTAGTTATGATAACTGGATCGCGCGTTGAGTGGCCGAGTCAAGAAAGAACCTAAAGAACCATGATACGAAGTAAACGAGGAATCAAGATCGATTCTTTCGACGGGTCGCCTTCAACTCAGAGGGAAGCGCCGTAACAACGTAATCCCGGTAATTACCCGTGCTAATTTCGTGATGAGGGGCAATTAATTAACGGGAGACGATTAAATCGTGAGTAAGCCTGGCCCACGTGATTCCGTCGGGTCTTTCTTACATACTGGATACAAGATCCACAAAACAAACTGTTGCACGTGTTGTAAATTTGGCTTTATCACACCTACCAAAGGTGGACGTCAATTTGTGTTATTCCAAATGCGAACACAATACAACCACACTTCTTACAAACATCAGGTTAATTCAGTTAATTTTTCTTTAGTTGCCGTGTCTGGATTGACGGGGTTTCTGAAAGTGGATGAACTCGGTGATAACAGATACATATGCGCAGATAATAATTCCCGACTTGTTCACTTGAATGTTCTAACATTTTGCATCATTGATCAATCAGAATCATCAACTATGTAATACGAATTTTTGAACAATTTGCAGATTGATCAATCAGAATACCGACTATAATCAGAATCCAAAAACTGTTCTTTTTACCAAAGAAGTTGCAAATTGCTTCCTAATTTCTCGTCCCATCATTGCAGAATCATGAAAAAGACAAACCTTAAGTCAAAATGTTAACCCTCGGTTAGCCTTCCGGAAACCACAAATCCGTTGACTAGGCCAAACCTCCATAGAGCATTTCTGACACCGTGTAGAGCCTCGTACAACCTATTTGCCCTATCCATAAACTCTCCTACGACCTACAAACCCTATATAAGGTATAGAACCCCCTTTGAGCCTACGTAACCTACACGGAAAAAAAGGCTTCGTTGAAACAACCAAGTGCCTTGGTTATATATGCGCCAGACAATTAATTGGTTAGACCAACCAAGTTATTTGTTAGGCTACCAATTTCTTGGTTGGACTAACCAAGACACTTGGTAAGCTAACCAAGTGACTAACCAAGACACTTGGTAAGCTAACCAAGTGACTAACCAAGTCACTTGGTTAGCTTACCAAGTGACTTATTTAGTCCAACCAAGAAATTGGTAGCCTAACAAATAACTTGGTTGGTCTAACCAAGCCTTTTTTTCCGTGTATTGAAATCCAGATAACTCTACTTAAGCTACAAACATAGAAAAACAGGTGCCCTGATGAAAACTTATGAAGAGTTCAACACCTGATTGGTGTACGTAATACATTTAAGAAATGCAAACCAATTCACTCGTTACGATAAATGCAGAAGAAGTTTCTTACTCGTTATCTTACCTTATTCACATGTAATTCTACTGTAATTGTACTAACAAAGCTATATCTTTCTTGAGGCTTCGAGTGAATAATCTTTTTTTATTTCAATTTGATCTTTATTTTTTGCCCTACTTTCTTCAACGATTCATATTTAAGACTAAAACCGATCAGATTCACATGCAAGAAGATATAGATGTATCTGAATTCAATTTTGTCTTTAATTTTAAAGAAGCGATATTAATCATTTCTATGAAAAAAAGGAAAAATTGTTGACTTCGTTCGTATCTTACATCACCTTCAAATGTTATATGCCTTAAATACAGATTGTTTCTTTTATCAAAAGAAAATTTTATATGAAAATATTGTTGATATTAAATAAAAATTATATCTATGGCATCATAACAAAGTTTAATAGTCGGTTTTGTTTTTCTGAATTTCTGTTTTATATTCATAATATAAATAATTAGACTTCCATTGATGTGTTGGTAAACGCAGGGTGTAATAGTGTATGTGGAAAGAATTTTCGAAGCGTCCACAAAAGGTCTGAGAAATTCAGCGGTAGGCTGAACGGAGGGTGAAATTCAAATGTTAATCTATGTTAAAATTATGCTCGTAGATCTCAGTCATTTTAGGTTAAAAGGAGGGTAAAATTTTTGACTATCTTACATACTTGATTGAAGATCCACAAAACAAACTATTGCACGTATTGTAAATCCGCTTTAACATAAGTTGGAATAATTGGAATAACATACCAAAGCTTGAGCGTTAATGTGTGTTATTCCAATTGCGAAGACAATAACAACCAAACTTCTTACAACCGTCAGGTTTCAGTTAATTTCTCTTTAGTTGCCGTGCCTGAATTGACGGGGATTCTGAAAGTTGATGTTAGGGTGGTGCATGTTCGCAGACCTCTCGCCGCTGGGCGACAAGGGCGGAAGTCTCGTGGATGAACTCGGTGGCGGCGGCGGTGGATCATTGAGGAATGGCAAAGGAAAGAAGATGAGAAAACCAAGGACCATTTACAGCAGTCTTCAGCTACAGCAACTGAACAGGCGATTCCAGAGGACGCAGTACCTCGCGTTACCAGAAAGGGCCGAGCTGGCGGCGAGTCTTGGACTAACGCAGACCCAGGTAAGTCATCATCCATTTTATTTTACAATTATTCTAACAATTAATTCTCGCACCATAATCAATTGATGGTGCAGTGTATAAATGTCACTTTTTCGTCATTCAAACCTGATATTCACCCTGGATACCTCGTCGAGGTGCACGAAAAGGGAATATTCCACGTTACGATGAAACAACCGGTACCAGCAAACATTTTTAGACGTTTTATTCTAGCGAAATTGGACATTCCTTTAATTTTTAGTGGATCCACACCATTTTTGCTTTTTCATAGAGGAAACTTCGTTTTCATGAAGACATTTTTTTGTTTCAAGATTTAGATGTCAGTATTGGGAACCAACAAAAATGGCCGCATTATCCCAGTCGGTCAAGACTTTGCACTCTTCATTTGTAAGAGTTTAGTTATTTCAATGGATATCATTACAAAAAATGTTTATCAACTTATGACTATCGATTTATATTAATGATAAATTGTTTATTAAAATAAAATAATAGGTTATGACGACTGGGATAATGTAGTTGAAAAAAATCCACCAGATGTCGTGTTGGTACATGTTATTTCCCAATACTCCACATTTAAGGTTAAATAAGAATCATTCGCATATTATAGTGGGGAGATTACCACAAACCTAAATAAATTAATCTTCCGACTATAATATGGGAATGAATTTTATTTAACCATTTTTCATTTACCCAATTTGTTTATCAATCAGACTCATTTTTTTTCAGTCGGGAGTTTTTTGATTTTTATTTTCATTTGATTTTCGTAAATACATCATCATCAATGTGATGATGCTGTGTATAATGTCACATCTTCGTCTTTCGTACCTGATTTCCACATCGGATACGTCGTTGCGGTTTATAGGGTGCGCGAAAAGGGAGAACTAGTCAGCGTTACAGTGTAACAAGATAGCTCGATGAACGGCATCTGTCAGCGTTATCGGCACAAATGACTTCACTAAATCATCGATCCGGCACGCCCTGGACATCGGGTATAAGGTTGCCCCGAAGTGTCCGGTGAAACGCTGGATAGTATAGCACACTCGGGCCGAACAGAACCACCAACGAGTTAGCTAGAGAGCTAACGAGCCGGTCATAAATTTTATCCTCTGACCGGGCAACGCGCGATGCGAGAACAAACTCCGCCGCGGAGTTATTGGACAGAAGAGGAGAAGAAGAAGTTTGCGAAAGGGTGCCGCGAATTTGCCGGACTTTCCGGTTTAGGTCAAAGGTTGCTATTATTATTGCAATTATCGCCTCGAAAAATCGTCACCCTTGCTGTCAACTTCTCGATTTAATTTGGATTAACGACAATTGGGTCAAAAGACAAAACGGAACAGTGGGATGCTGAATAATTAATAATGAAGAAATCTACAATATGAATAAAAAATTTAGGACACGCGAAAATTCTGAAAATTATATTTTTTCAGAAAAGGGATTTACAAAAATAGCCATAACTTGTAAACTGCTCAATCAAACTGGCTCAAATCTTAGGGGCAAATAGGGTTTAGTTTAATGTTTTATTGTTGCATATTTTATAAAAATTCATTAATGCGTTTAGATTTTATGAGAAATATTAGATTTCTAAAAATGTCTGTTATCGCTGTAACTCGAACAATTTAAACAGATAGGACCTTTGGTATTGAAACGGAAGAGGAGAAGAAGAAGTTTGTGAAAGGGTTCCGCGAATTTGCCGGACTTTCTGGTTTAGGTCAAAGGATGCCATTATTGCCGTCAATTTCTCGATTTAATTTGGATTAACGACCATTGGGTCAAAATCCAAAACGGAACAGTGGGATGCTGAATAATTAATAATGAAAAAATCTACAATATGAATAAAAAATTTAGGACACGCGAAAATTCCGAAAATTATATTTTTTCAGAAATGTTCAGAAAAGGGTTTTACAAAAATAGCTATAACTTGAAAACTGCTCAATCAAATTGGCTCAAATCTTAGGGGCAAATAGGGTTTAGTTTAATGTCGTATTGTTGTATATTTTATAAAAATTGATTAATGCGTTTAGATTTTATGAGAAATATTAGATTTCTAAAAATGTCTGTTATCGCTGTAACTCGAACAATTTAAACAGATAGGACCTTTGGTATTGAAACAGAAGAGGAGAAGAAGAAGTTTGTAAAAGGGTGCCGCGAATTTGCCGGACTTTCCGGTTCAGGTCAAAGGTTGCCATTATTATTGCAATTATCGCCTCGAAAAATCGTCACCCTTGCTGTCAGTTTCTCGATTTAATTGGGATTAACGACCATTCGGTCAAAAGTGAAAACTGAAAGGTGGCTGAATAATTATAAATAATTAATAATGATTTACACCAAAAAAAAATCTACAATATGGCGGAAAAATTTAGGACAGTCCAACATTATATTTTGTCAGAAATATTCAGAAAAGGGATTTACAAAAACTGCCATAACTTGTTAACTACTCAACCAAATTGGCTCAAATCCTAGAGACAATTACGGAATAGTACGATGTTTTTTTGTTGTATATTTTATAAAAATTGGTTACACCGTTCAGATTTTATGAGAAATATTAGATTTCTAAGAATCTCATTTTCCACTCTAATTCGAACAAATTTTCAGACAGCTGCTCAAAACTAAATATGAAATTTCAAAGATCAGGAGAACCCAAAAATGAAGCAATGCACTTTCTACGAAAAAGAAAATCCTCTCTTCATCATCTCACAAAAAGATGACTACCAATTAATGTTTCCAACTGCGATCACTTCATCATCTCACAAAAATGACTACCAATTAATGTTTCCAACTGCGATTCAGTTGATGTCTCATTCGATTGATGCCGATATCCGAAGTCGACAGAACGCACGTAGCAGAAATTCTTTGTCCCGGTAAATGTCTACGTTAGAATGTTAGAAATAGAGGCTCTTCGCGGTTGATCTAGTTTTCTAGTGATTGCCATGGTCTGTATACTCGAGTGTATTGCACTGTTGGGTGCGCTGGCAGTGTATAACGGAGTTGCGAGTTCGCGGTAGGCCGCACGATGCTACGTGATCGCTCGGTAACCGGCGCTCGTTGATGCAGCAAGCACGTCGGGAAGGGGGTTGCCGGACCGGATAATTTCATTAGTCCAGGCAGGGGACATCACAGGGAGCTTCCCTACTGGGATGCTGGTGGTAAACTAGGGGGATCTGGCGATGAGAATTCGAAGCGTAATAGAGCATCAACGTTCGAGTATATGAAGAAGAAGAAGAAGAAGAAGATGAGACTGTATAAGCACTCGGATTATTTTCATATATACACACACGATAGTCAATTATTGACATGATTCCACATCTTCCTTTCTCCTCCCTTGGTTCGAATAGTGTTTGACGTCTAAATTCTGAAATATACAAATTCACACAGAAGCATTTGCCAATAATTACTAGGGGTGTGGGAATAGTGATCGTATCGAATCGAATAATTTCATTCAAATCAAATAATCGACTAATTCGAAAATTCGGCAAATTCGAATATTTGGCTAATTCGAATATTTGGCTAATTCGAATATTCGACAATTTCGAATATTCAGTAAATTCGAATATTCGGTAAATTCGAATATTCGGTAAATTCGAATATTCGGTAAATTCGAATATTCGGTAAATTCGAATATTCGGTAAATGCGAATATTTGGTAAATTCGAATATTCGGTAGATTCGAATATTCGGTAAATTCGAATATTCGGTAAATTCGGGAATTCGCTGAATCATAATTTTCGCTGAATTATAGTATTCGCTAAATTATAGTATTCGCTAAATTCGAATATTCGTTGAATTCATATATTCTCTGAATTCGAATGTTCGCTAAATTCGAACATTCGTTAAATTCGAATATTCGCTAAATTCGAATATTCGCTAAATTCGAATATTCGCTAGATTCGAATATTCTCTAAATTCGAATATTCGCTAAATTCGAATTTTCGCTAAATTCGAATTTTCGCTAAATTCGAATTCTCGCTAAATTCGAATTTTCGTTAAATTCGAATTTTCGCTAAATTCGAATATTCGCTGAATTCGTATATTCTCTGAATTCGAATATTCGAAAAATCCGTGATTTAACCTTTTAACGATCAATACCCTTTTCTTAAGAAAAAAAAATTCAATTGTAAGACATTTTTTTTTAATTTTTAAAATTTAGTTTTTTTAAATTTTACGTGCCTTTCGAGTATATGGAGAAGAAGAAGAACAGACTGGATAGCACTCGGGCTATTTTCGTGTATGCACACACGATGGTCAATTATTGACATGATTCCGCATCTTCTTTTCTCAAGCCTTGGCTCGAATAGTGTTTGACGTCGTTCACCATAATGGCGCCTCGGTGGAAGCTGTTTTCATCGCGCCTTGTCTCTCTGAACGTCATAGGAGACTGCGCAGTCGACTCCCGGTGGGAGTGTGTAACGACTCACCCATATACATGGTCTCCATGAAAGCCTCTGTGCTCCGAACGCTGCCATGTATCTTGGGCGTGGTACTAACTTTTTATTGCTCTCCTTGCTGGCTCCATTTTTTTTCTTTTCTTTTTTTTTTCTTTTTTCTTTGTCCCGCTCCGTCGCTGTCGAGAAGCCAGCCGTGAGATACTTCATATGCAGCTACAGGCATATTCAGGATCTGACTTTTCACTTCGTAGAAAGGATTTTTTTTTATGTATTGCAGACTTATTATGTATTTTTTTTTATGATGATGAAAATGATTTTTATCTGGTCATGTCAAATGTCTATTTTTTTTGCTAGGGTAGGGGCAGGAATGTGATTTTGGCCTTTAGGATCATGGCATATTCTTTTTAATTTTGAAAACGAAGTATGTCAAAAATGTATGATATTTAAAAATATCATAAAAAGATGTTTAAATGTATGTGTATTTAAAAAATTAATATATTCTGACTGCGTGAAAAATTCAAAATATCGATGTATTTATGAGATAAGTTAACCAACAAAGTAAATTCAAAACAAATGAGAATTTCTTTTTTTTTTAATCATATTCAGGAAGTTTACGTTACTATTTCGTACAAAACTAATTCACTCCTATTTTTGTTCGCGAAACTCAAAGAATAAATAATCCTGCCTTCATCTGATTTATATTTAATAAAATTTGCATAAACCTTTCCTCGATCATAGCATTTTTTTAAATATAAATATTTTCAAGAAATATAAATATTTTTAAAAAATATTAATATCGAGATTGTTATGAAATAAGTTAGCCAATAAAGTAAATTCGAAACTAATAAGATACTCTATCTGCAAACATTAATTTTTTTTTTTTTTAATCATGTCCAGGAAATTTTCATGACGATTTCGTACAAAACTAATTCACTCCTATTTTTTGTCGCGAAACTCGAAGAATAAATAATCCCGTCTTCATCTGATTTATATTTAATAAAATTTGCATAAACCCTTCCTCCATCATAGCATTTTTTTAAATATAAATATTTTCAAAAAATATAAATATTATAAAAAAATATTAATACCGAGCTTCTTATGAAATAAGTTAGCCAATAAAGTAAATTCGAAACTAATAAGATACTCTATCTGCAAACATTCATTTTTTTTAAATTATGTCCAGGAAATTTTCATTACGATTTCGTACAAAACTAATCCACTTCTATTTTTGGTCGCGAAACTCGAAGAATAAATAATCCTGTCTTCATCTGATTTATATTTAATAAAATTTGCTTAAACCCTTCCTCCATCATAGCATTTTTTTAAATACAAATATTTTCAAGAAATATAAATATTTAAAAAAAATATTAATATCGAGATTCTTTTGAAATAAGTTAGCCAATAAAGTAAATTCGAAACTAATGAGATATCTGCAAACATTATTTTTTTTTTTAATCATGTCCAGGAAGTTTTCGTTACTATTTCGTACACAACTAATTCACTCCTATTTTTGGTCGTGAGACTCGAAGAATAAATAATCCCGTCTTCACCTGGCGTGTTTCTTCTTACATTTCCCATTTTCTGGAGCAGCCGCTGAAGTTGAGGGGGTTTGACACGCGATGTGCGTCAGCGTTTCGAGGAAATGGTGCGTGTCCGGGCTTATAGTCGCGCGGGAAACGACTGTGCGGTTGTTACACGGGAGTACGACGCGGGGTTCTATGTGACACCGAGGCGGCAGCGCAGATGGACAGTCGGATAATCGTTATACTCGTGTGCATGAATACATTTATGAAGCGTGGGCCAGCGCGCGGGTGGATCCGCTCGTCGTCGTCGTCGTCGTCGTCGTTCACCAATACGAAGCCTCGACTCCTCCCGCGTTGGCCACGCGAGAGCCGAACGTATAACGATCGTCGTTGCTGCGCGCAAATAGGGTTGTGCAGCTGTGGAAAGCTCTGAAATATTCAGGAGCTGAGCGGGATAAACCCACCCTCTATTTGGCCCACCCTCTTGTCCTGCCTCCCTGAACCGCGCTGAGTATTCACGCGTTCACGAAATATTCACGAAACCTCGTCATGGCTCACGAGAAATTTCAAAATCGAAATTCTACTGTTTGGTTATTTTTTTTTTCGAAATTTTAATGATTATTTTTCCCATCCAAATTTCGACCAATGGAATTCCACCATTCGACGTCACGTGGGGCAAGCTACACGGTATTATACTGATTATTTTTCCCATCCAAATTTCGACCAATGGAATTGCACCATTCGACGTCACGTGGGGCAAGCTACACGGTATTATACTGATAATTTTTTGATAATTTTGCGGGTTGGTTATATATATAAAACAAAAAATCATTTAGCCGCGTCAACCATCTGTTAAACTGACAGATTGAATTTTATTGTGACAGTCAAAGGATTTTTATTTGATATGAGTAGGTTTGGAGTTGAATCCTTGCAAACTATTGATGAAAAAGTAAAGGGAAATGTCCCTGTTAATACGATTAAATCGAAAACCTCAGTCTGGAATCAATATACAAATGTCTATAACAATTGTGTATTTAACTGCAATACTTTAAACATGAATTAAAAGGTTTCTGTTCTGATTATGAAATTTCCTTGTCAGAACGATAATTTTTGTCTCATGGTGCAATTCCATTTGTCGCAATTTGAATAGCAAAAATAATCCCCCGAATACCACTCGAGCTTCGAAATTAATCTGATATTTCCCTCCAGGTTCCCTACAAACAAATGAACGAGTCAAGTTTTCCAGGTTAAAAAATCACGAGCGCGTAGCGCGAGTGATTTTTCTGGAAAACTTGACGAGTTTTCCAAGCTCTTGTGATATTACAAGTGATAATTTTTTGATAATTTTGCGTGTTGGTTATATATATAAAACAAAAAATCATTTAGCCGCGTCAACCATCTGTCAAACTGACAGATTCAATTTTATTGTGGCAGTCAAAGGATTTTTATTTGATATGAGTAGGTTTGGAGTTGAATCCTTGCAAACTATTGATGAAAAAGTAAAGGGAAATGTCCCTGTTAATACGATTAAATCGAAAACCTCAGTCTGGTATCAATATACAAATGTCTATAACAATTGTGTATTTAACTGCAATACTAAAAACATGAATTAAAAGGTTTTTGTTCTGATTATGAAATTTCCTTGTCAGAACGATAATTTTTGTCTCATGGTGCAATTCCATTTGTCGCAATTTGAATAGCAAAAATAATCCCCCGAATACCACTCGAGCTTCGAAATTAATCTGATATTTCCCTCCAGGTTCCCTGCAAACAAATAAACTCGTCAAGTTTTCCAGAAAAATCACTCGCGCTACGCGCTCGTGATTTTTTAACCTGAAAAACTTGACTCGTTCATTTGTTTGCAACGAACCTGTCAGGAAATATCCGATAATTTCAAAGCTCTTGTGATATTACAAGTGAAAATATAGAATCTTGCAAATTGCTTCTTCATTATTTTTTGCTTTTCGCAAAGCTCTATGAGAAAGTATGTTGATCGATTTTGGCTTCCTCATAGAGGAAGCTTTGTAAAAAGCAAAAAATAATGAGGAAGCAATTTGCAAGTTGTTTCGACTCGAGACATTTTTCTAAAAATTCAAAGTGTCATAAAATTTGAACCGCTCGACAGATTCATGTCAAAATTCTACCTCAACTTTATTTCATGTTAATCCGTATGTGCACCAAATTTGCATTCGGTATGTCGTATAAAATTAGTTGAATTAGCCGAAGTTTACGTAAATTATAGCGACATCGTCCATTTTTCGAAAGTTTCAAATCCTATAAATTGCGAACCTCTTTACCGATCTTCTCCAAATTCGATATCTACTGCGGCTGGATATTAATTCGTCTTTGTAGAAGATTTGAACAGTGTTGGTCGAAGTTAACTTGAATTAGAACGAAAACAAAAATTTTTCGAAAATTCAAAATTCTATAAAATCTGTACCGCTTTATGGATTTTGCTCTAATTCAATACCAACCGTCATTTTTCATTACTTGATTTGTCAAGAACTATTTAGCTCGCTAGTTCAAAAATTGCGGCAGCTAGAGAACATACAAACGTTTTTCGAAAAATTCAGTCTTATAAAATCTGAAAAAAATGTTTCAATTTTTTTCGTCAATTTATATATTGATAGGGACGTTGCTGCTCTACTAGTGTACCAAATTTCAGCTTCATACATCCATCCGCACATTTTTTCTAAACCACTTTTTCCGATGTTTTAGACCATTCTGAGTAATCTGACATGAAAATCCAGGAAATTTATTATCAGCCGAAAAGTTGGTTATATCAGATATATTTTTGGATATATTTCATTTTCCATGACCGCTGATTATATAACGATTTAAATAGTTTTCTTTACCTTCAACAGACTATAATTATTGTCAAATGCACTTATAGTTGATATTACGATTTTTTTTAAATCAAAAATAAATTTCACCCTCCTCAAAATACTATAAAAATAGGGTAAATTTATTTGAAAATAAAAGGACCTTAAGGTGCTTTAAAATTTCAAAAACCTGAAGAACTTGAGATATAAATTAATAAAAATTCTCGTATCGTAAAATTTTATTTTGCATCGGTCATTTTTTTATGTGCTATATTTATTATAGAATTTTTTAATATTCAATATTTTGATAAACATTATTTTTTAATTAACCATAAAAAATAATATGAAGAAATATTTAAAAAATTTCAATCTCAATTAATTAATTCAAGGTATTTACAAAAAGAATAATTTATTTAATAAATAATTTATAAAATAATTTTATTTGCTTATAAAATGTTGCAAAATTCGTGATATTTAAATTTAAACATCTATCCTCGATTTCCGATGCGATATCGGTGGGTTATGTGGGACAGAATGGAAAAACTAATGGCACAGTCGGCGTTGGTCGTGTCGCTATCGGGTTGTATCAGTCGACCGTCATCCGCCGGCTACAAATGGGAAAGTTTTGCCTCGTGGCACGCGATATCCTTCTGCCTGGATCTCTGCGTACTATATATAATACGATACATACTCTATAAAAGCTATATTGCCCAGCAGCAGTAACAGTAGCGTAGAGAACTAACACGAAATCGCGCTCAGCGGCTGCTCTCCTCATCCGTGCGGAACTATGCGACGCGCTTCTGGAATTGCCAGCGCCGCAAGGGGGAGAAAAATATCTACGAGCGATTCGGTATGTTACTTTCCTAGATCGGCTGTAAAGTGGTTGAATAAGGGTCGTTGGCAAGAAATTGTAAAATATACCAAAAAATTTACACAGAAGCATTTAACAACAATTACCATACAATAGGTACAATTCTAAAAAATTTTGCGAATTGCATTATAGCCCTTTTTTTCGAAACTCGAGACTTTGAACTAGTAGCCACCGGCAAGGAAATTATTAAGTGGATTTTATACGATTTAATATATTTATATAAATATCTTTTTTTTACATTTATTGAATGTAGTTTTCTAATATTTGTTTAACCTTTTAAAGAAGGTCCTTTCCATTAAGAAAAACATATTTTCAAGTGATGGACACTTTTTTTATAAATATAGTTATAAAAAGATATAAAAATATAGTTAGTTATAAGGATAATTGCGTTAATGGAAAATTTAATCAAAATTTTTTTATGTGCTTTTCGTTTTTCTGTCACGAAATTAAAATGCGAGATGCATTTCTAATTAAAGACTACTGTTTAGTTATTTTGTCAGAATTTTTTAACAAAATTAAAAAACATACTTTCCTTTTTTTAAATTATAAATTGACAAAATTTTCTGTTAGCTTAACAAAAAAAAAATTAAGTGGATATTTGTGACCAACATTTTTTCGTTAATTTAACAACAACAAAAATTCAGTGGATATTTGGGAAAAAAAATGTCCGTTAATTTAAGGGCTAACTCTAATCTAGCGGCATAAAAACAGGCCTAACTTTGACGATTTATTTTAGGAGTATGAAAAAAGGAATAGGACTTGTTTTCAGAGGGTTTATTTAACACATATTGAAGTACGAAAAAAAAAATTATTATCAGTTTAATACAAAATGGATGGACAGTACCCATCTTGAAAATCATATTTTTTTAAACACCTTTACGGTGGGGCATTTTTCTCGTAAAGTATGCGACCTGCAATAATAAATAAAAAATTGTTATAATCTATATACTATTGACTACGGAACTATGTAGTGGTTTTTTTTTAATCAAATTTTGTAAAAATGGTGCACTTTTGAAAAATTAATCGATTTTTTGCCAAAAAATAAGCAGTAAATTATTTTTTTAAAAAAGTTTACATTAAATTTAAAAAAAAAACGGCTGCGTACTTCGATAGATAATGTAATTGTGTAGCTACTATCGAAATTTCAAATCGATCGATGCAACGGTGTTCAAGTAATACATCCGCTCAGTTTGAAAAAAAGTGATTTCGATAAAATCGCGTTTAAAGTTTTACAAGCACTTACCAAATTCGGTGAATGTCACATCAGATTTGCATTTTTGTCACAAAGCTTAAGATATAGCGGAGAACATTGATCAAAAGTTCAAAATTCGGTAACCAAAGCCTTCTTGTACTTCAAAGTTGTCAAGATCGATTGCTCAAAAAATTTTCACTATTGGAACACACGGAGAGAAATTTCTGTGACATGATAACATAAAACGGTGACAACAAAAATCGTTACGTTGGCTGACAAAACAGTTTTGCTATGCTAATACATCTTTTTGCTGGGCTAATCAATCTTTTTGTTTGTCTAACAATACGACTTTTGTTGTTACCGTTTTATGTTGTGGCGACACAGAAATTTCTCTCCGTGCAACTGCATATTGTTTTTATGATCCTAAAGTATAAGCCAAAAAAAAATCAATTTTTCCAAAATCCTAGACTAATGATGTTACCCCATAAAAACCCAAGATTTTGTAATTACAAATACAAAAATTGCGATTTAATTTTTTTCTCTATATCTATAAGCAAAAGTTAATTACAGTAAATTTCATCATAGCTATTATATTTGTCCTCGATTCGATTAATCCTTAATTGTCCGTTAAATAACCATTTGACACTTCATCGTGTGGAAAGCCACACGTCCAGCGGCCAAATAAACCTTTGAGAACACATTGCGAGAGCGAATCAAGCTGCCAGTAGCAAGCGGCAGCAGCAGCAGCAGCAGCAGCAGCAATGCCATAGGATAGATCGGGTGTTCAATCCACGTCGTCGCCGTAACGACGGCGTGTCGCGCGGCACCGCGGGGCCTGATGCGGTAGCTGTCAACCCGACGTGAACAGGACGGGAGTCACGACAGTGAGAGAAGCCGAAGTCCGCTATGCCCTCAGTCAGAGCGATGACGAGAAACGAAAGACGCCAGAGCGAAAGACGACGAGGCTGTCCTCTATCCCCTCTATAACCTCTATAACTATATAAACACACGTACGACCGCTAGTTCACAACGTCAGGAGAGTCCAATCAAGAAAAGAGTCTTCCGGAACTTTGTACGTCGGTCGTGCAACGAGCTTGGTCCGTATTAACCGACACGGCGACTCTGACAATGCGGATAACTCACGAAATATCGTGTTATCGGACACGCGAATATCAAATATATAAGAATAAGTCGAATATTTTCGTCGTTTAGCCTCGTGTGCAGTTATTCGTGGCTCGTAACTGAGGCTTTCGTGTGTACGAAATTCCCACGGGAAATAAGAAAGAAATAAGAGAAGAACAAGGCTTATCGTTGAGACTGTGTTATTATCGTTATTGTTATTATTGTTGTTATTATTATTATTATTATTATTATTATTATTGTCACAATCATGTCTCAAGTTCGCGTGTCTGGTAAAAAGTCGAACAATTGATAAATATTTACTAGGCGAGTATCGGTTGTAAACAAGACAATTATCGATTCCTTGACATCTTTTATTTATTTTTTTTCTTTTTTTTTTTTAAGAGAGGGAGCTTAACCTATGTCAGGTAAAAAGTGACTGTTCTTTTTCTTTTACTAGTGAAGGAAAATCGCAGGTACGAATTAATAAAATGAGGATATTTACATTTGTGAAAATAAAGCAAATGTTTTTTAAAAAAAAAAGAGTTTGCTATATTTTTTTTGTGATTTAGGGAAATTTATCGGTTTTTAATAAAGACATTTTTCCGTCTAATATCGGTTTAAAAAAATTAAATAATTTATATATATATAAAATATACAAATATTAAATTTAATTAAATATTTATAGTGGTTATAGTATTTATTTCTCAATATTATATTACAAGTTGTAAAATTTATATTTATAAAAAAAATATATATGTATATATGTATACTTTTTTTTAATTTCGCTGTCTGCGAAAAGTAATTTGAAAAAATACGTGCATAGAAAATAGCCGGACATTTTTTTTTCCTTCTTTGACTACTTTGCTGCTTTTTCAATGAGATAACCCGATGAAATGTTAAAAGGCGCCCGCGCTTTCCGATGGAAGGTACCGAGGAGGGAGACCGATACTTATTTTCACGCAGCAGCAACTCACGCGGCGAAAAATGAAAAAGATAGACCTCCCAGCATGACCCACACTCTGTTTGGTAGCACACGAGTGTATGTATACTTATATGCCCTTAAGCGTACTTGTGTGGGGTGTGGCTATGTGCTTGCCGCACCGCGGGCATAATTACGTTCGACAGGCGAGTTTGACGTTTCGAATATCTCTGAACGGTAGCGAGACCTTCTCATTATTTTTTGTGCCCCCGCGCGGTAAAGAATTATTATTATTTTTTTACCCGTTGACGTACTTATCGAAACCCCGCCCATATTATTAGGAAGCAAAAAAAAAGTTTTTTAATTTTGCAAAAAATTCAAGCGAATAAAAAATTTAAAAAAAAAATTGTTTATGGTAATTTATGTTTTTCAATCGCTATTCGTAAAATTTTTAACTGATTTCACTAAAAATTATCACAATTCGTCAATGTTACTAAACGAAAAAAAATCATTTCTATTTTCCATGATAGCTATAGTAGTTTTTTAAAATCAATTGGACAAGTCACTTTTTTTTTAAATTACAATAAAAAGTTTTGAAACGGGTGCTTTCGATGGTGGAATATACCACTTGAGAACGATAGTGAAGGCCAAAATTCGATATCTTAAAGAAAAAAAAAAATTTGTAGTTGGATTTTCCGACCGGAAGTCGGACCTGCGAATTCTGGAATCACAATCGGAAAAAAGTCACTTTTTTTTTTTTAATCGCATTAAAAATATTTGAAACGTTTGTTTTTTGTGGTGGAATATGCATCACAAGAACAATAGTAATAGTAGTCCAACTTAAAACCAATTTGGCTTTAATTCTCGCTTGTTAATTTCCCTAAATAACCACCAAACAACTTCGATTTCCCATGATAGCCATAGTAGATACACTTTTACTTGCCGAATGGAAATTTTTCAAACCACATTTGAAAAAAATGAATGTGACAGATTACTAAATCTAGTGAGTTTTACTATACAAATAATTACTCGTACCATAGTTTAGTTGCTGGTTGCATTATTTATCGGTACAGCAACCATGAAAACATTGTTGTCCTCTCAGGGAAATTGCAGAACTGACCATTAATTTTTCTGAGTTCAATTTCATTTCAAATTCTCACAACTCATCAATATCACAGTTCAGAATCGAAATCTATTCGATTTCTCATGACAGGTACAGTAGTTTTTTTTCTTAACCCCCAAATAGCTGAACAAAGAGAACCCAAGAACATCGCGTATCGTGCGTGACGAAAGATTGGTCAGAGTTAAGAATTCTCGAGGAACAAGTTGCAAGACGTTGTTTTGGTTTAGACGGATCGTACAGTTCGAGACTGTGGCGTGCTTCTCCTCCTCCTCCTCCTCCTCCTCCTCCACCTCCTCCTCCTCTTCTTCGTCCGAGTCTGGAGGGCAGGAACGCGAGGGTCCTCATTTTGGTCCCATCCTCTCGTGCCTCAACGTAGCAGCGGATCTTGCACGAGGTTTCGCGTAGAAGGAAGCAGGAAAGCTTGTGTACAGTATAGATAACTAAAGGGAGAATGAGGTTAGGTTGGGAGGGGTCAGAGGCGCACCAGAAGCAAACGCAAGAGCGAGAGCCCTCTATGTGTATAGAGCGTGCACTGTGCTGTACGTACTCCTCAAACTGAATGTATAGACCCACGTACATATCGGCGCACACATACACAGGTGCATTATTTCAATGTTGGCAGTAATGCCTGTTATTAAGCGATGATAATGATTGGTATTATCGCCGGGTTGGGAGCAGGACTGGTAGCAACGGATATAAATCATCCGTTACTTCCTTCTCGCTGCCAGGCGCGCGCAGTTTTGCTCTCTCGTTTTCTCTCTTTCTTTCTCTATCACTATCTCTGTCTCTCTCTCTTTTGCTCTCTCTTGGATGTTCGACGCCTCGGCACATCGGCGCTTCTTCTGCTCTTCTACTCTTCTACTCCTCCATGCCAAGAAGCTGTAAATAACGGTCGAGTCGCCAGCGAATTTACCTTCTAGGTTATGTTGTATATGCACTTAGTGCTATGTGGGCCGTAGCACTGCAATGACCTCGATATTAGAGCCCCTCGAGCGCCCTTCAAAAGCAATCGGAAAGTTTTATTTTGCATTCTTTTGATTGTGGACATTTTGACACAAATTTGAGACTGTTGAGGAGAGGTGTGTTGAAGATACGAATGTTTCACATGTCGAGCTTCGCACAACGCTTCATGCAGCTAACTACTGTTTGTTTTGTCGGTTGCTAAGACAACTGTTCATTTTAGAAACAAAAAGAGAAATAGTTTCGTCTATTAAAAATGTTAACCGAATATCGTGCCGTTATAAAAATCGCAATAAATACTATTTAATAAATTACGGCCTCGTTAGTTTGAATAAGGAAATCTGGTGATAATTAAGGTAGTACAGTGGGACCCCGCGTGAGATTCAGAGAAAATTGAGAGAATCTCGACGGAATAAAAATCTGAAAAAAAATCAAGCATACAGAAGGTGCTGAAAAGATTGATCTTGCATTAAGATAATTCTAAAATGTTATTAGTAAATTAAAGAAAAAAAAATCCGGCAACATAACTTTTTTTCAAATGAAAATAGTTGGATATTTTTTCTGAATACGTATCAATTTTTTAAGAATTTTAGGTGGTGTTTAAAAAATGTGTTTTTTAAATTTTTGAAAAATGTGTGGATTATACTCAAAGAGTGTTCGGACGATTGATCAAGTAGATTTTCAAATACAGCTTAAAAACTTTGAAATAAAACACAATTTCCAAACATTACATAAAATCCTTCAAAAATTTATACGTATTCAGAAAAATCAACAAACTATTTTCATAAAAAAAAGTTAGTTTGCTGGGGAATTTGTTAAACTATTTTTTTCATTGTTTTGTTAATAAAATTTTGAAATCATTATTATTATTTTGTTGTAAGCCTGGGTAGTTTTGTTCACCTACAATATTGTTTCATTTTGTTTTTATACTCTGCACACTTTTATAAAAGAGACTAAAAATGACTAAATAATTCTCAACTAACATGTAGCATTAAGATTTTTCAGTTAAAAATTGAAGAACTTATGATTTATGTAAGAATTTTATAATTCCAAATTCATTTTCAACGAAAATTTACCGTATAATCAGCAAAATGTCGTACTTTCCATTTTTAATAATTGTAATTAAATATAATAAAATTATATTTAATATCAACACAATAATAATAATAATAATTCCAGTAATAATTTAAAAACTAGTTGCAACATTTTTTTTCTTCATTAATTTTTTTCACACTAGAATTGAAAAAAAAAAAAACACAAAGTTGTGTAAACTTTTTGCATTTTTGCAAGGAATTCCAAGAGGACGAAATGGCTGTTTGGTAAGACCGTTGGCCCGTTTTATGGTGAGGGGACAATAAATCATGTGGCGCGTCGATGATCGAAGCGATCGATAGTCGTTTCGATTCCTAGAATGGTCCTCCTCCCTGTAAACGAGCTTTGCGGCCGTTTCCCTCTCGCTCGTGTCCGACGAAATTTCGTTCGCGTTTCGAAGTGTTCTAATCCATGCACCGGCGATCTCAACTGCTGTCCGTGTCTTCTGCTATAGACACACACAGTATGGTTAGTGGGTGAACAAGGATATTCCGGCATACGTAACTAACGGTATATATAAGCTGCTGGGTGAAGGGGTTGAGAATACTACAACACACGAGTAGTGTAAAGCAGCATATAGCAAAGATAGAGGGTGAGGGTTGCCTGGGCGAGAAACGCCCACGCGTATCTCGATCTAATAAATTCAACATTTCGCCGGTAAATCCGAAGCTCTTTTCTCTTTCTCTCTCGTTCTTCCTTAGAGGTTCGCTAAAAACCCGGGATATAAAACGCGAGATAAAAATACCTGAGTCTAGAAAAACAAAAAATTGTTCGTCCTTCTGCTTGTCTTAAAGGCGTCACGATTGCAGAAAAGTTGGCAAAAATTATTATTCATAATAATTAAATAATTATAAGATAAACAAATTTTTTTTATAAATAAGTTCTGGATTGGCTAAATTTTATTCAAGACAATGACATAATTAATTGATTATTAATTGCAAAATAATTTTATTTCCAGTGACCACTATTTTTTCAGTCAAGTATTTATCGACATATTTACTCGTCCAGAAAAATGAGTATTATAAAATATCTAATTTATAGAAGTTCATTTATAAAAATAATTTTTTTTCTTCAGGAAATACAGTACAATGTCGATACAGATTTACTGAAAAACGGTTTCTGGTTATTAATTTTATTTTATTCAAGATCACTACATAATTAATTATTAATTGGAAAATAATTTTATTTCCATTGTCCAATTTTTTTTTGGTCTGCATATTCATTCTTGGAGAAAAATATGTATTATAAAATATCTAAATTCTAGAAATTGATTTATAGAAATAATCTTTTTTCTTCTGGAAATACAGTACAATGTCTATACAGATTTACCGAAAAACGGTTTCTGGTTATTAATTTTATTTTATTCGTGATTACTACATAATTAATTATTAATTGGAAAATAATTTTATTTCCATTGTCCAATTTTTTTTTGCTCAGCATGTTCATTCTTGGAGAAAAATATGTATTATAAAATATCTAATTTCTAGAAATTAAAAAGAAATAATTTTTTTTCTGCAAATATAGTACAATGTTTATATAGATTCACTTAAAAATGATTTTAAAAAAATAGAAAATAGTTCGTCTTTCTGGTTATCCTAAAGGGGTCACAATCGCAGAACGATTGTCTAAATTTTATTCAAAATAATTTAAACAAAACATTACATATTTACTAAATAACCAAAATAAACCAGTTTTATTCATAAATAATAAAAAAAGCACTATGTTTTGAAATATACCTGCAACCATAAATTATAAAAACAACTTTATAATAAACTTATATTACATGCATTCTCACCAAAACTCTAAAAAACAAAAAATAGATATTACCAAACTATTCACTTAATAAACACTCAAATCTAGTATATTTGAAAATACCAAGTTACACAGCTTTGTAATTTAAAAAAAAGTGTTAATCAAAAACCGTGATTTCGTCGATTTCTCGAAACGAAATACCAGAAGCAATCATCATGGGCACGTGTCAGTTTTCTTGGTACTCGGTGAAAAGAACGTAGAAGTGAGGACGAGAACGACATCCTCGTCTTCGTCGTCCACGAACAAGAAGAAGAAGAAGAAGAAGAAGAAGCCAGCAGTCGATCCGGTGGTCCGATACAGAAAGGTGGTAACCGTCGGCGTGTTCCGAGACACAGCTCGTTTCCCCGGCCCTTCTTCGGGGTTACCGAACCTTCTCTCCAACTCGCGAAGATCGCGCGGGCCCTTCACCCCCCTACCCCCACCCTTTTCCAACTCTGGCTAAGAAAAGGAAGCGCAGAAGCTCATGCAATGGTCTCGTCGTGAAGGGCACCATGAAAAACGGGGGAATTCGCAAAAATGAACAATTATAGGAATCCGGAGTAGCGGGAAAGAGAGAAGAGCGCAAAAGTCGAAGAGTCGAAGGGAAAAGGAAGCACGAAGGGCAAGGGAGGGTTATGGGGGTGCATGGATCGTGCGCGGATCGTTTGAAGTAGCAAGGCGTCCGAGCGGTTCGCCTTTCTTGCTTCTCTCTCTCTCTCTTTCTCTCTCACTCTTCATCTTCTTCTTCTTCTTCTTCTTCGTCTTCTACGTTGCTTCGATTCTCTTCTCCCTTACACTCTCACTTTTTCCCTTCCACGCGGACGTTCTCGTTCCTTTCCTTGGCATTCGTTTGTTTCGTGCGCCCGGCTCGTCGAGGCTCGGGCCTCGGCCACAGAGCAGACCGAAAGAATGAAACCTCTTCCTCTTTTGCGATGCTCGCGTACCGCATAGTTTTGCTTCCCGCGGAATTGCGCTACAGGACTTGAGACCGCTATATTCCACGATTTAACTGCCAGGGAATTTACTAAATTTCCATAAGATTTTTCGTGAAACGAGATACCGGCAATTCGATCGACTTCACTGTTAGAAATTATTGTATGAAAATTAATATAAAGTACTGAAAGTCTTTTTGTGGATACGTGTATATTAAATGTAATATACAAATATTAATTATTATACAAAAAAATTGTTGTCAAATTAATATACAATATACTAAACACTTCATAATAGTTGTGTTTGTAATATAATTATTGGAATTTTATAACATATCTGTATATTAAATAAAATTTAAATAAATCGGTATATTAAATTTTATTTAATATACCGATATTAAATTATTTTTAATTTATTCATTATTGTATTTAGATTAAATAAAATTTAATATACCATATCTGCAAAAGAACTTTCAATAAATATATTCATTTTCGAAATATTTTTAACAGTGTTTATATATAATGATGTTCGGCATGGAATTATTGATCATGATACAAATTGGCAAATTTTATCGATTTCATAGTGAGCTTTTTTTGTTCTGATGTTAATGGTAATTTATTGAGAGAGAATTAAAGCGATAAGTATTTTTGACTTAGAAATTTCACTATAAAAGCACATGATTATAATGCTTGGTACTTTGCTTGCTTGGCTTCGTACTTTGCTTTATTATCAATTCTTCACCGATTTTTTTTTCTTTTTTTTCTTAAATTCTAATGAACCTGAGTGACGGGCCATTTCGACTATTTTGACGTGTCGTGATCGCTGGGTGGTCTGGAGAGGAGCGTGCACGCGAGAAGCCTCGAGGTCGAGTTGGCGAGGTCGTTTCCGGAAAAGAGAAAAAGCGAGATTGCGTCTGCCAGTTGCTGATTTATTCGTGAGGATGATAAGAATTATATTTAAAAACATCAAAGCTCTCGGATGTTCGTGATCAATTTGATTTTTCTCAAACTACATGAAAATGACCTGAGTTTTTCTCACAAATAAGCATCGACAAAAAGAAAGAAAAGAAAACCCAAAGAATTTAGTGAAAAAATTAATTTCCATCATTGTATCGAGCGAAGAATATATCTAAAAAATCAAATAACCCAAAATTTGCTTCGACCGTTCACGTTTTGACCTAACCCAACCAAACTTTACCTAACCTAACTTCACTGAATCTAACATAACCTAATTGAGCTTAAGCTTATCTAATTTGATTTTAGCTGATTTTCCCTTGCCTGACTTGGCCACCAACCAACATGATTTAATTTGACCTCACTTAACATGATCCCATTAAATACGACGTCAACTAACTTGACCGCACTTAACTTGATCTTACTTAATATGATCTCACTTAACTTGACCTCGCCAAATATGATCTTGACTAACTTGACCTCAATTAACTTGATTTCACTCGATATGACCTCAACTAACTTGACGTCACTCAATATGACCTCAACTAACTTGATTTCACTCGATATGACCTCAACTAACTTGACGTCACTCAATATGACCTCAACTAACTTGACGTCCACCAATATGACCTCAACTAATTTGACGTCCACCAATATGACCTCAACTAATTTGACGTCACTCAATATGACCTCAACTAACTTGGCATCACACAATATGACTTCAACTAACTTGGTGTCACACAATATGACCTCAACCAAGTTGATGTCACTCAATATGACCTCAACTGGCTTGACCAAACTCAATATGACCTTATCTAACTTGATCTCACTCAATATAACTGACGTTACTTGTCCTCACTAAATATCACGTTACCTTACTTGTCCTCACTTAATATCACCAAACCTAACTTCATCTCCCTCAATATGACATCAACTAACTTGACGTCACTCAATATGACCTCAACTAACTTGACGTCACTCAATATGACCTCAACTAACTTGGCATCACGCAATATGACCTCAACTAACTTGGCATCACACAATATGACCTCAACTAACCTGATGTCACAGGATATGACCTCAACTAACTTGATGTCACTCAATATGACCTCAACTGACTTGACCTAACTCAATATGATCTTATCTAACTTGATCTCACTCAATATAACTCACGTTACTAGTCCTCACTAAATATTACGTCACGTTGCTTGTCCTCACTTAATATCACCAAACCTAACTTGATCTGACTCAATATGACATCAGTTTACTTGACCTCATCGTTTTCGGTAGGTCATTAAATCAATCAAAAACCAAGCGATCGTAATATATCTAGTTACAATAACGTGAAAAAATGCATTTTATAGGCCCTTTAGATTTTCTAGATCCGAAAAAAAATAGTGTAATTGTTGTTTGAGGTTAAAAGTTGTTAAGACTCACGAAATAAATGACGCGTTTTCTTTTTCTTTTTTTTTGCCTCACGAAATGCCGATAATTCTGCAGGATTATCAATTGTTATCGAGCGTTGTCCTTGAACGATTTCTTGACGCGAGGGCCGCATGACCGTCAAGGCAGAAGAACGCGATATATATGCGTGAAGGCCCGGTTCATTGCGTATTCAGGTAGCGCTTGCGCCAGTTGTCACCGCTGACACATCGTTCGTCAAGCCTCTCTGCACACAAAGCTCGGGAGAACAGCCCGAGCGCGAGCGAGTGAAAGAAAAAAAAACACACATACACAGCAAAAAAAAGCGCGCGCTCTCTGTCAGCAACGAGCTCTGTTTGTGTGTCTGTGAAACAACAACGCGGTCGACCCGCGCGCAGCCTGTGGAGAAAGAGAGAAACGCTGTAACAGGGGGGACATCTCAATCGAGGCATCGGGAATCGATCGGCATCGTCCAACGTCTTGTTCTCTTCCCGTTCGCCGCACAGATCTTGATCCTCGTGTGATCCTTCCTCATTGTGATTCCTCACGATACAGGATTCAATGTTTACACGACATTCTGTTTTACCGCGACGACGAGAATTGCGATTTTTGAAGACTTGGAATAAAAAATTTAATAGATAATTTATTTTCATGCTTTTTTTTCTTTTTGTTTTTTTGGGATTATGTAGTCAAGTAAATGAGCTCGTTTGGCTTTTTGGTCAGAGACGTAAAGACGCAAATGCTCATGGAGTTGAAGCATGTATATATGTATATGTTCACGATCTCTGCAGTCTCTCTCTATCGTTCTTTCTCTCTCTCTTTCTCTCTGAGAGAAGAAGAGACGAAGGTGCAGAGAAAAGAGCCTGTGTATTCCGCAGAGGCTCGGAGTGGATCGCCTTGGAGCCCCAGAGACCCGCCCCGCCCACCGTCTCGTCGCTGGACCCTCACCAGCCCTTTACGAACGCGCCTTATTTCCTACCTTAGCCACCATATATAATACACACCCGAAATACTGTGTACATGGTTAATCTGAAACTTGAAGCATTGAAGGATTAATTTCAATGTTTATCAATAGTGAAATATCAATATCTTACTTCAAACCAATTTGCACCAATTTTGCAAACTTTAATGTCCAAAAAAGTGGTATTATTTTGCATTCCATTTCCATTAATTTATTTCCAGAAAACTAAGGTGATTTGTATATTAATTTTACCATCACAAATTAAATAAACCGTCACAAACTGAAAATTAAAAATGTGTCAAAATTGCAGATTTAAGGAAGTAAACATGATCCCAAATTATCGAAAAGTTAGAAAACTCCTGAAAAACAGACCGTCAGATGGCGCTCTATTCGCCCGCGATGAAAACCTATATAGCAGCACTTTCCGCTACTAGATGCAGACTTTTGCGTTAACCAGTCAATAAAAAATACATTGTTGTTGTGTTTTTAATTGCAATGTTGTGATATTATTTATTTATTTACAGTAAATATAAAATCACCAGTTCACTCCTCCAATCCCGGAGGCGGCACTTTCCGCTCAAAAATGGAGAAAAATCAGTTTAGCTTCGTTGTATTCATGGGAAATACCACAATCGACGTAACACCTACCGAAAATATAAACCAAAGTCTAATAAAGTAAAAAAGAAAAAACATTACAAGTTAAATGTTAAAAATGCGTTAAAATACGACCTATAAATGGTTTAAGAAAATCTATTAAGCTTCCAAATTCATAGAAAATGTTTACCGAACGTTGCCTAGTATCATGAGCACTCAGTGGCTTCGAGCTAACCACGAGTTCCCATTGAAGCCGTTCTCTCGCCGAGCCACACATAAATAGTATAGCTCAGGCGGCATAGAGCCTATCAGATGCCCTTTGTCGATCCCATCGTCGTTGTTGTTGATTTTTTTTTCTTTCGCTCTTCATTCACCTTTTTTTTCGTCCTTTTTATTGTTATTTCCGAATTGGATCGGGCGGAGCTATCGTGTTACATCGTGTGGTGTACCATAGTTAAACATATTCGAGCATAGACCTCAGAGTTCCATTTCGGTGGCTACCTAACCTCTCCAACATTCGATCTCTTTCCTCTCTCTCCATCTTTCTATTCCCCGCGACGTGTGCGCCTCCTATAGGCCCAATTTTCTCGTTTACCGCGTGACGCCAGTCCAAATATCAAATTAGCGCATTATAACCAACAGTCCTCGTCTAAATAGCCCGTGAATTCTTGGAAAGCGATAGCCACAGGCAAAACCAACTAGTTCACCACGACTGTCATCATAATTTGTGCGGTTTTCATGCTTCGTTAATTCATTCGGTTACGACACTCGCAAAACAATAGTTAGGGTGGGCATAGAGAATAATGGCACTGTGCAAAAACACAGTCGTAGACTGAGAAACGTTCAATTTGGAATAATCTGGTTTGGCTTTCACTCTCCATGAAGTAGGATAGACGAAAAAACGTAACGTCAAGCGGAAAAAGGAGCGGCGATAAATCGACGAATCGCTCAACGAATTATCCGCCATTCGGTTTCCGCGAAATTTCAACGGGATACGAATAAACGTTGATTTTGCAACAAACAATCCGCCCACGTAATTTTTATCGTCTCTACATGTGCTGCAGGGTTCTCAACTAAGAGGAGGAAAAAGCAATAGTCTATAGCTGGCTATACTATGCAGATATTTCCGTGAAGTGACAACCGCGTTTTTCTCGTGGCCGCAAATATAAATAATCGCACGTGTAAATAAATAATGGCACGAGTAAACATTTGTGTGGCATAACTTACTGTAACTCAGTTTTACTATATGAATTTTTTTTCTCTGTCAAGTGAAATAAAAAGAAACAAGTCTTAATATTTCCGTACTGGGATTTTAGAACGTCGACGAAAGTCGTAGAATCGTTTTGTCGTCGCCGTAAGACGCATTTAACTATAACTCGCATTTCGTTAGAGCTCTCTGTACAATTTTACACGAGAGAGTTGGAATCGTACGTAGCGACGCTCTAAAGCTTCGAACCAACCGATCCAACAATTTAAATAGCTAACTTTTCTTGTCACCACCGACGACTATGACGATGGACTCGAGGCAGCAGAGACTACCGAGGATCGATAAGCACTGTACACGACGATTAGAACTCACTGCTGCTATGTAGAGTCTGCTACTCTATTATATCTATATATATATTGTATATGAGACATTCCCTGTCAATTTTGCTGCTTTAATCTACCCTTTTAAATATTACGCAGAAGGAGAAAAATTGTGATTTAACCGAAACAATTTGGGTGGGACGAAATTATGATCGTGTTTAATCTAATAAATTTCCATAAATTCTGTAAAGAATTACGTAAAGTTAAAGATATCAAATTGTCGAAAAGTAAAATGGTTGAATTATTTTGATGAACTTTTTTTATAGATTTTATAAAATTTGAAATTCATCTACTGTTTTCATATGAACAATTTTCATCTTGTATTCTTTTTTCCTATTTTTCTTATCAGAGATATAAATAATTCTATTTACAAAATGCAACGCCTGAGATTGTGATACAAAATTATTACCAAAAAAGACTTACATAAACCTTCATATTACAAAATACTGAATAAAATATTTAATTATTTAAATGCTTGTGAATAAAATGAAAAACTTAAATATTTTGCAGATGGCCAAATATGATACAGTCAGTGAATGAATAAGTTGCTGTAAATTCTGTAAATTATTACGATACATAAAAGATTTCCAATTTCTTAAAAACTAAAACAATTGGACTATTAAAAAAAATTGTGCTTTATTTTTTTTATTTAAAATTCAATTGCTGCTGCATTTAAAGTTCAATTTGAAAAAAAAAATCATTTTCTCCTCGTATTTTTTGTTCCATTTTTCTCTCCAATATCCAAATCACATAAACAAAAAAATACAACTTAATTCATGACAAAAAAAATTGACGAAAAGTACTCTTAAGTAGCAGTAAAATCTAAAGAATTGTATGAAATTTCAAAGAGGGTTGAAAAAAGGTTAAGCTGACAGGGAATGTCTCATATACGATAAGACTATATATTATGTATGATTCTGGAGTTTCTACCCCTTTACCCACGCAAATACGGAACGACGAGGACGTCGTTGGCGACGACAACTACATAGAGTAGCAATGTCGAGCCAGTTCACGGATTGCTCGTTATTATTAACCCGGCAGCAACTCAGACTCATATGCGGTCGATAATACACGCGGTTACCCCGTAGGAATTAGACGTGCCATATCCGATGTCTGTAGCTTTATTTGCCAGTGAATTTCAATATGAGTGTGAATTGTGACCGATTTAATAAATGATGATATGATGCAGCGGCAATGATTTCGGTCCATAAATAAACAAATAAATCTTTAAGTTTCCACTCTCATCTGAGTCTTCTTCAGAAATTGTTTTGATATATATAATCAAATCAGCATCAACATCGATGTAGTTAATAATCGAGAAATGTATATGAAATACTTTTGTGACTGAATGATTAAGGATTATTAAGCCTATTGAATATTAGAATTTATTGAAAAAAAAAATTCATTCAAATAATTTATAATTACTCGAGAAATGTGAAAATTTTAAGTTTTGGATAATGATTAACTATAGTTATCTCATACAAAAAGTATTTTAAATACAAACTCGGTGGGCGCCAGCTAATTTTTGTTTCACCGGTATTAACGAATCGGTATGCCTCAGGAATCGTGATGAGGGGGACAGCTACAAAACGCTTCCAAACGATAACGATATCGGTAGCAAACATCCTTGTGAACGTAATTTCGAAGAATCACGTGACAACACCTAACCCCGTACTTATTTTTCGTAAGAAATAAGTACACGGAACGTGATGTCATTTTTTATAGTATAATAACGAAAAATATATGTTACAAAAAATTAAACCTTTAAGGATCAATATTCTTAAAAATGTAATTAGAAAAAAAGAGGTTATGTGCGTCTGGTCTGTAGCTTCAGGCTCTTTCGTAATGTAAACCTAATAAAACAAGTTGCGTACAAGTACTTAATAGTTCGGATCCCAGGATCTTTAACAAAAGACAGCTACTTAAATGCGTTCAGTGTACAAAGTTAACAGTCACATCAACTGTATTCCATTTTACTACCCTTTTAGTGATTTCTGAAAGGTTGTGAAAGTTCCTTCGCAGTACTTAAGTCAAACGTTCCAATAGGTGGACATGTCCCAGTGTCAGAACGCCCTGAGTGTGCAAGAGAGATGGGAATACGATTTACTATATATGTCCAGCAATTGGCACGTTTACCTTATGTCTATTTTAATGGCTCTACATATATTTCACTAAAGAGAACCGTTACGTGTTTTTTACGCTGTTAAAATGCGCAAAAATGATTAACAGTATGTAATGAATGGCCAGATTTCTATTTCTTTCCACGTTTGTAACGGAAGATTTGACATTTGTTGTTCCTGATTTACATTGAACATTTTCGGCACATGAGAACAATATCTAAGGACATTTTTTTGACGAACAATAATCTCTATATTGTAATTTTGAATTGTGTAATATAGATACCAGTCACAAATAATTTAGTAGATCGAATACATAATTACTGAGTATAAATAAATTAAATTTCGGCTCCAGTAAAAAATATCAAATGAAAATTTCGTTTAATGCGAAATATCCTACCGGAAGAAATAACATCGTAAAATTTGAGTTTTGTAAAATATAGACATTATTTACAAATAACATAATCAATAGAACGAATACATAAATACTGAGTAGAAAAGTAATAGCAGAGACTTAAGTATTACTTATCTTTACCATAGAGTTGCCTCCTGGAAGAATTATATTATGTTCGCCTGCAAATAAGCCAAATGGTGTGGGTTTTAGATAAATGGCAGGTTAGATGAATGCATTTAAACAAACAGAAAAATCATGAAATACAAAGACTTCTTAGTAGTTACTCATCAAAACGAAGACCGATCGTGCAACGTTACGTCTAGTCCTCGTCGAGTCTTTCTTCCACGATGATCCGTTCGCAGTTCTCAGCTTATCCTCTTAAAAAAATTTTTTTTCTGTATCCAGTCAAAAATATCAAATGAAAATTTCGTTAAATGCGGAAAATCCTACCGGAAGAAATAAACATAGTAATATTTGAATTTTGTAAAATAGAGACATTATTTATAAATAACATAATCAATAGAAGGAATACATAAATACTGAGTAGAAAAGTAATAGCAGAGACTTAAGTATTACTTATCTTTACCATAGAGTTGCCTCCTGGAAGAGTTATATTATGTTCGCCTGCAAATAAGCCAAATGGTGTGGGTTTTAGATAAATGGCAGGTTAGATGAACGCATTTAAAGTAAACAGAAAAATCATGAAATACAAAGACTTCATAGTAGCTACTCATCAAAACGAAGACCGATCGTGCAACGTTACGTCTAGTCCTTGTCGACTCTTTCTTCCACGATGATCCGTTCGCAGTTCTCAGCTTATCCTCTTAAAAAAAAATGTTTGTATCCAGTCAAAAATATCAAATGAAAGTTTCGTTAAATGCGGAAAATCCTACCGGAAGAAACAAACATAGTAATAGTTTAATTTTGTAAAATAGAGACATTATTTATAAATAACATAATCAATAGAAGGAATACATAAATACTGAGTAGAAAAGTAATAGCAGAGACTTAAGTATTACTTATCTTTACCATAGAGTTGCCTCCTGGAAGAGTTATATTATGTTCGCCTGCAAATAAGCCAAATGGTGTGGGTTTTAGATAAATGGCAGGTTAGATGAACGCATTTAAAGTAAACAGAAAAATCATGAAATACAAAGACTTCATAGTAGCTACTCATCAAAACGAAGACCGATCGTGCAACGTTACGTCTAGTCCTTGTCGACTCTTTCTTCCACGATAATCCGTTCGCAGTTCTCAGCTTATCCTCTTAAAAAAAAAATGTTTGTATCCAGTCAAAAATATCAAATGAAAATTTCGTTTAGTGCGGAAAATCCTACCGGAAGAAATAAACATAGTAATATTTGAATTTTGTAAAATAGAGACATTATTTATAAATAACATAATCAATAGAAGGAATACATAAATACTGAGTAGAAAAGTAATAGCAGAGACTTAAGTATTACTTATCTTTACCATAGAGTTGCCTCCTGGAAGAGTTATATTATGTTCGCCTGCAAATAAGCCAAATGGTGTGGGTTTTAGATAAATGGCAGGTTAGATGAATGCATTTAAAATAAACAGAAAAATCATGAAATACAAAGACTTCATAGTAGCTACTCATCAAAACGAAGACCGATCGTGCAACGTTACGTTACGTCTAGTCCTCGTCGAGTCTTTCTCCCACGATGATACGTACGCGGTTCTTTGCCTATTCTCTCTTCGAAGCCAACTCTCCGAATAGCCTTCGACGGCGCAGTGACTCAACATCGACGTAAACTATGCCTCTCGCGCGAAGATACTTTCCCAAGCTACGCGCTTGGTGCTATCATAGCTGCAGTTTACGCCGTTGTTGCGGACGATCTCGAGTTATGGGTGTTCGGCTGCTGTTGCTGCTGAGCCAAGCCAAGTTTTAGCTCGCACTGCACTGCAACTTCGCTCTTTCCCTTGAGCACCTTGGCCGCGCCAAGTGAACAACAGCGAGAAAGATTCGAAGGCGGTGTTACAGCGGAGAGCACAGTGAGAGTGGGAAAGCGAGATATACGCTCTCACAAAGGCAGGATGCCGCGAGACTGGTGCGGTATACGCGACGACCTCAAACCTGGCGAACCCCGGCGACCTCAACGCTCGCATATACACACTTTCATATACATATCTGTCTTTCTCACTTGTCTTGCCATTTGCCAGCGGCTAGATACCTTCCAATATTTTTTATTAGGCTTCGCATTAATAAAAAAATAATTTTTTATGTTAAAGATTTGGTAAAGTGGACAAAGTTTTTTGGAAAACTGAATAATTTATTGTGGCCTAGGCAATTATTGTTTTGCTTGAATCTTTTTACTTTTGTCACTAGAACTAGATTTTTTTCAATATTTTTTTTGGATTTTAGATAAATGACAGGTTAGATGAATGCATTTAAAATAAATATAAAAATTTTAATTATATTTAAATAAAGGCTTAATTAGCGGCTAGATACTTTCCAATATTTTCTACTAGGCTTCGCATGAAAAAGAAAAAACAAATTGAATTTTTATGTTATAAATTTGATAAAGTGGACTCATTTTTTTGGTAAAATCAATAACTGATTGTAGCCTAGGAAATTATTGTTTTATCTATATCTGATTTTTGCCACTGAATTAGATTAGATTAGATTTACTAGAACTAGATACATGCCAATCTTTTTTTCAATTAATATCTTTTGTTTAAAAAATGGAGTATTGGCGCAATAAATTTGATAAATGAAATAAAATATTTTGTTAAACAGAATCATAATTTATTTTTCCATAGAAACTAATAATTTAGTTGATATATAACTTTTTGCCAGCATCTAGCTATTTTTCAATATTTCTAACTTGCTTTCATATAAACGAACATAAAATGTTCCATCATAAATTTTACAAAAAAAAAACAAAATCCCTGGTCGATTATAATAGTTATTAATTTTTCCATAAAATAATTAGGTTCTCCAACTTCCACATAAAGTAGCAATCAGCGCACCTGATTCCTCGAAGATTATTAAAAAAATCGTCACGATTTTATTTCGATCATAAAATTCTTCGTCAATTACGTTTCATATTTCCCCAGAATCTGACCTCGTTGTCCCGCGAATAAAGATTCGCGGTTGGAAAGTAAAGGGATCGATCCTGTGCCAGGACGTGGCTGGTGGGTACCCCCGAATATACCACTGACAACCGTCGAGCCAGTAGACATACGCTAAGAATAAAGCGCTCGAAACAGAGTGAGAGATATGGAATAAGAGAAAGACCAGAGAGAGAGAGAGAGAGGGAGTTTGCAGGGCCAAGAGACAGCAGCGTACCGTCTTAACGCCGAGCAATTTCGCTGTTTTGTCAAGGCTGACACGCACGGGGAGGCCAACGCGACAGGTTGTACGCGGCGCTTCCCTCTTCGAGCAAACGAAGCACGAGCAACAGCAGCAGCAGCAGCAGCAGCAGCAACAATAACAACAGCTCTCGGCCCTTCCTTCGTTGGAGAATCCGCGCACTCACACGTCCAATCCACCTCTATCCATCCGTCCTTCGGCATCGCAGTTTCAGGGAGCTGAAATTCTCTCGTACAGTTGATCGTATTATATACTTACGTACCTACGTACGTAGCGTTTCGTACGCTTGCCGCTGGTGGTGCTTCTGGTGCTTCTGGTGTATATAAGGCAAAGGGGGCGGTAAGGAAGAAGAAGCAGGCAGCTCGAACGCGAGGGAAAGACTGGCGGCGTAGAGACATACGGCGGCGCGGAGAAATAATGACAGGCCGCTCCCCTCTCCCCCTTCTCGCTCGCGCAGTCGACCGCTGCTGCTGTTTCTGTTGCTGCTGCTGCTGCTGCTGCTGCGGCGCTGCTGTGCTTCGTCCGTTAGTCTGTCCGTGCGACTCTACATTCGTTCGACCATCGCGCAGAAACACTCGACGATCCTCCGTACGACGGACGAACGAACGGACGGACGGACGGACGGGCGGGCGGACTGACAAACCGACAGACAGACAGACAGTGCTCGATCCGGAAACGGGCTCACGGAAACTTTTTCACGACCCCGCCGCCGCATACTCGAACGCGAACGATGCCGCCAACCCCCTTTCCTGTATATATATTCGCCTCTCCGCAATGCTCTGACCGTCGCGCCGCTCGACTCGCCGTTGCGTGAAGAACAAATAAGTTTGCAGTGTGTTTCACCGTTGCCGCTATAGACGCACTCGAAAAACGTCTATAGGTAAACGCCACTCGGCATAGCTATACACCCGACATCCCCAAAGCGGATGTGGAAGTTGACTCGGTTGTGGCTTTGAGAAATAACAAAACCACGTCAGGTTCACATACGGACAGCGGCTACGTAACCTTTATAAAGGGATCAGTCATTTGAATCAGTCAAAAGGGCGCATTATTGCTGTTTATTTGAGGTCAAATTGATGCGGTATAATTATAATAAACAAGAGAGAAAATACTATTGTATTCGCTGTTATTATTATTATTATTATTGGTATCTTTAGACGCCCGATATACACATAATTTTCAATAAAATCAAATTTAAATTACTGCCCCAAATTTTATTCAAAATATATATTTGTGTTTTTTGCTACGTAATGATAAAAAATGTTATTATAAAAGATAATAATTGTAAAATTATTTCGCCGTAAATACGGTGTAATAATAATAAAGAAAATACTATTGTATACGTTTTATCATTATTACAGTAATAACCTTCAATTAGTTGTGTGGTTGCAATAACGATGAAAAAAGATTACTATGAATAGAAAAATAGTCACATTTCTTGTTCCCACTGATAAATAATTAACTTAGCATCGTTTACAAGATTAATAATGTTAATCATTATATTTTTGAGTTGCCAAAAATAATGATAATTATTATTATTTCAAGCAACGGTTAATTTGAATATTTATTGATAAAAAAGGGTTGATGCTTATTTGATACATTCGTTTTTATTACTATTACAGTAACGATAGAAAGATAGCCGCATTTTTTGTTTCCACTGATAATTTTCTTAGCACAACCTAAAAGAATAATAATATTAATAATAATCATTTTAAGCTGCGGTTAATTTAAATCTTTATAGATAAAAAAGTGCAGGTTATGCGCCGAGTTGAGTGAAGGGTTGAAGAAGCTTATTTGATTCATTCGGTTTTCCCCCTTTCACTCGACACGTTATCTATCTCCTCCATCCCCCTGAAGAGCTGATTCCGTAGTAATTTTTTTCTTTCTTTTCCTTTTATTTATTTTCATGAAGCAGACGTTATATTCTTGCGCTCGTGTTTCTTTTCCCTTTTTCGTGGAGGCTTTCTTTATTTCTCATTGCTTCAACCCTCTTTCGTGACGCTGTATATGCTTGCCGCTTCGGAGTATTGGATCGCGAGCCGTGCGCGCATAAATATTCATGGGTTAGCGCTCGCGAGATCCTCTAGTTTTCTGTCCCAGCACGAGGTGCTGGTGAGTCGAAACCCAAGTGGAAGAAAAGGTTAGAAACATTGGCAGGGGGTTGAGGGTGAGTGAGAAAGAAGGATCAGGATGCTAACTGAGGCGCAAGAACAACCCAGAGCTATATTAACGGCAAGTTTAATCGTCGAGCGGCCTGGACCTGTCATGTTCCACGCGCGCGGGTCAGTTCAGCCTCGCGAGGTCAATTAGCGCAGCTCAACACTCCATTGCACCCTGGCGCTCACTTCTAAACTACCGGCAACAACAATCATACGTCATTCTCCCATCGTAACTGTTGCTGATGATAATACGAATAGCTGGGAAAAATCTGGAACATATCTGTCACTTCGTTATTTAAGGCGGTTATATGGTTATGACCTTAATTTTTAGATACATCACTGAATTTTTTATGTGTTGTAAAGAATGCATAGCGGAACCTGTGTGCAAAAATTCAACCAAGCTTACCGATTGTTTACGGGAAATAAATAGATCTAAAGTCCAAAGATTTAACACAGTGTCTTATGGAAAAGATGTTATGGTCGCGCCTTTATTCGATTTATTTGGTTTTTGTGATTAGAATTTTATGGAAATAATAGCGTTATATGTTCCGAAGATTTAGACGATTGATTTCGTCGAGGAAAAAATTTGGGTTACCGGATGTTTAATGACAATTTTATTGTTATTGTTAAATATTCGTCCGCACATGTAAAATCATACTCAATCATGTTCTAATTTTTTTTCACTTAAATAAACACTCTCACCGTACTATTTTGATTTAAAAAATGTTCAAAACTAACTTTCATAAATTAAATAAGAAAATTGTGTTTTATGGAAAAAAGCAAGTAAATTTTATTTCAATAAAAAATATCAGCTTTCCTTTTTTTTAATGGGAACATATACGAGTTCTGTCACTCAACCCTCGCTGATTGTCCATCATGCGTGTTGCGATACATCGCGGTTGATTAACTCCTCGAACTTTCACAACCCAAAAAAAAAAGTTGCACAATCCATAGATTTATGTCCGCAGCAGGTAAACTGAGAGGAAATTATACGACGTCTGGCGTCGTGATAAGTCAACTTGCGAGCGTGCTGATGGGCCAACTTTGCACTTTTTTTTTCTTCCAACCTTTTATTTTTAATCTACAAAACGCAGTAAGAAAGTTACTAGCTGGGGTGACTACTCCGTAAAACCATTTAAAAGTCTGAGTCAACGAGTGCATTAAAAGTTGTCACTCGTTAGGCTCTTAAATATTCACCAATGCAACGTGTATCCTCGCCCTGCTTTATTCTATTCTGAACTACGTTGTGCATTGCAATAAAATTTATATTATTTACTACAAACTAGACTAAACTTCTTTTTTTCTTTTTTTTTTTTTCAAGAGAGTATAATGCTTGCACGACACCTGACTGAAATAATAGTTGTCCTCGTCCGTAGCGGACGTTGTACGACTATACACAGCGGGAGCAGTTCACTGGCGGCCGCTGAAAAGGGTTATACCGTTGCCGCAGAGCGAGTACCACCGTGTTCTCCTCGGTAACGAGTTTCCAACTAGTTCGTCACGCGATCCCCTTTCTTAGCTCGCTGACGATGTTAACCAAAGCTCCTTTGGATAAACCGCGCGAATCGCTGGGTCTAGCGAATGCCAATACGATTTCGCTACCGAGGAAAACCAAAAATCACATGTTGATTTAACACTTTTCATCGGTATACGAAAAATGAGCATGCTAAACTTAATTATTTAATTTCACAAACGTATATAAAATAATTTACCAACTCGACATTTTACAAAAATTATTTGTTGCTTTCAGAAAAAAAAATATTTGTAGACTTTTGAGTCACCGTAGCATATCTAATATTTTCGAAACATGGCTATTTTTAAGAACACCTTTTTTTGTTTTCATCGAAAAATTTCGAAAAAAAATTGCAAACCGAAATTCTATTAAAAATAAATCCTGTAATTCATTTTATGATAGGAATATGCATTCACATGTAATAATCTGCAAAGTATATTCTTCAAAACTGGAATTTTTTTCTCCATTTCGTTTTGGGAAAATTCTCAAAATAAATAAAAAATATTTAATTCAACGAGAAACTGTTTTCAAAGGGTTTAATTTTTAAATAATAATCGAGAAAAATAATTTTTGTAATATTTCGCGGAATTTCTAATTTTATTTTTCACAATTATTACTTGATGAATATTTACTTTTTCTCGGAAAGAATCGTGAAATTTCTATTTGAAAAAAGTGATGGGGTTTACAATTGTGACGAGGAGCAAAATGTCACGTGCGCAGAATGAGCGATTCCTACAGATGCAAAAATGTAATTAAAGCCGCTCGTAATGAAAGTGTATGGCTCGACTGATGGAATCAACACAGAGTCTCTGGGGAGATCACTCGCAATGCTCTCGGTAAATGACGCCCGAAGGCCACACGAGGAATCTGGTGCCCCAGTCACTGGCTATCCACACACATGCTCGTTTCCAGATTCGTAAAAATTCACTTGCAAATTCAAGCGATTTAACACACAAAATATCGACAATTATTTGTACAGAATATCCAGGCATATTTGTAAGAAAATATATAAAAACTGTACTGAAAAAAAGTTGACATAAATTCGTTAAAAATATATTAATTTATTTATATGGGGTAATAAAAAAAATCAAGTAATTTATTTTGTTGAAGTTTTACTAACATTGAATATAATTTAAATTTAACAAAATCAACGTTATATTCATTATTTATTACAATAAAAAAACTATCTTTGTATACATTTTTTACTATTTCAATTACGATTTTTTTTTCATTTAATTGTGGGATGATATAAATTCAATTAATGCGGTAGGTATGAACTTGATGTTGTCAGGAAGGATGACAAGCCGCAGGAATTTTTTTTTTTTTTTTTTTTTTTCATCGTCACGTTGAAATCCTCAGGAATCTCGAGGCGGATGGATATCCACGACGTAACCGCTGTTGCGGCGTCGGCGGCTCCGGGACACTGAGGTATCGTCTGAGAAAATTGGAATTTTCCTTAGCGATGACTTCGCATAAATTAATCGCGTAGCTCGTATCGTGATTCAGTGAGGCAACGATCAACGCGCTAGCTCGTCCATAACTCTTCCGCGAACTCGTCTTTTCGCAATAATGATGCTCGTACGGTGTACGTTGTTCGTTCCAACGTGCGGAATATATGTGTCATATATTGTCCCGGTAGTACGTGGAGTAGCCGCGAGATTATCACTCGAAATAACTGCTACTTGCTGGGCTCGCTGTGCTGTACACATCCAGATTCAGGTAGTAATTAGACAACGCTTCGTTACTAATAAGACGTGTAATTTCTTCTGTCCATTCGACAAACATGATGCGATGGATTAGTGATGATGTACAATTGACTAATAAGTGACGCTGAGGTGTTGATTAGCTATACTTTTGCGATGTTTATAAAAGTACCTCCCGAATATATCCTCCAGTACGTTTTCAATAGCTCTCGAATATGTTTTCAATATCAATCCAATATCTTTCCAATATCTTTGCAATATCTTAGCATTATCTTTCCAATATCTTTGCATTATCTTTGCAATATCTTTGCAATATCTTTGCAATATCTTTCCAATATCTTTCCAATATCTTTCCAATATCTTTCCAATATCTTTCCAATATCTTTCCAATATCTTTCCAATATCTTTTCAATATCTTTCCAATATCATTCCAATATCTTTCCAATATCTTTTCGATACCTTCCCAAAACCTTCCCAATACCTTCCCAATACCTTCCCAATACCTTCCCAATACCTTCCCAATACCTTCCCAATACCTTCCCAATACCTTCCCAATACCTTCCCAATACCTTCCCAATACCTTCCCAATACCTTCCCAATACCTTCCCATTACCTTCCCATTACCTTCCCATTACCTTCACAATACCTTCACAATACCTTCCCAATACCTTCCCAATACCTTCCCAATACCTTCCCAATACCTTCCCAATACCTTCCCAATACCTTCCCAATACCTTCCCAATACCTTCCCAATACCTTCCCAATACCTTCCCAATACCTTCCCAATACCTTCCCAATACCTTCCCAATACCTTCCCAATACCTTCCCAATACCTTCCCAATACCTTCCCAATACCTTCCCAATACCTTCCCAATACCTTCCCAATACCTTCCCAATACCTTCCCAATACCTTCCCAATACCTTCCCAATACCTTCCCAATTGATTTATTGTACATTTGAAGTCAGTAACTCACTGGACGATACATTCGCCGCAATTGATACGGTTTTGTCATTGTTACTCTCATAATTTGACATTGCGACACGTGTAGCGTATAGCTCGCACATGTCCATCCAAGTATAGGCAGTTTGCAATGCGTCTCCAGAGAAAATATCGACTTATCGACGCCGGTGGCCTGCCGCTACACGCCACTCCCCTGTAAATAATTAATAAAGTCATCAGGAGACTGCGGAGCGTCGTCGTGATCGATCCGCGTTCCACAATCACAATTTTTTCTTTTTTTTTCCCCTTCAGTCACTGCAGTTCTCAACGCTGACAGTCTGTTTTGCACTAATTCATGGCCAAGAGAAGACACGCTCTTGCTACGTTCATCACAACGCTTCGTTGGTGTGCAAAATGAGTTTACAGAGGAACTCTCATGTCGTTCTGTTGCTGCTGTTACCGATGCCGACGATGCACGACGCTTCATTGATTGCTATTTACATGCGACCATAAACAAGCTATTATGTAATCCACCGCGAGCATAATCTCATACATAATTTAACGGGTGCACTTCGGGACGAGCTCTCACATTGTGATACCCAAGAGTCACTGCTGTGTACTACCCCCCACGTAGGATGGACATCTCCGCAGCTTCTGCAACCCCGAAGTCCGGTTTTCAATCATTTCATTTTAGACATTGAAAATTGATTTACGACCCTTAAGATTTTCCGCACATTCGGTTGATGATAATTTATAATTCCACTTGATCACAATTTCAACGGAATTTCAAAATAACCAACGTCTAGGCGGAAACAAAAAAAATTGATTGAATAGGATACAAGTGATAAAATTGGTTGGGACAATAAACTAGTTGGCTTGCAGAAAAAAAAAGTCAAAACAAATAAGTTGGATGGGCCGGCAAATTAATTGATTGGCAATTAACGAATTGTCACAAGCACACGGAGAAAAAAAAGTAGTTGGACAAACCAATAAATGGGTTCCGACAACCACTCGAAAGAGTTGAAATAGCGTCACTACTCAGTGGGTTATGACAACTACTCAGTGGGTTATGACAACTACTCAGTGGGTTATGACAACTACTCAGTGGGTTATGACAACTACTCAGTGGATTATGACAACTACTCAGTGGGTTATGACAACTACTCAGTGGGTTATGACAACTACTCAGTGGGTTATGACAACTACTCGTTGGTTATACGAACCGCTGTGGTTGGTTATAGGAACTCGCTGTTGGTTGCGCCACCTATTGTATGGGTGAAAACAGCACTGCGATTGGTTACAGGAGCGAGTTAGTTGCTGCAACTATTCAGCGGTACAGCATATGCTGGAGATGGTTCTCCCAACTACTTTTTTCTTTCAGTGTAAATAATTGTCCATCCAAACAAAAAAAATTGGTTAACCCAGCGCATTTTGAACCCCAGCAACTTTTTCCAACATCATACTAATCAAATATATTTCCAATACCTTTCAATGTCTTCCAATACATTGCCAATACTGGAATAATAATATCTAATATTGTCCTATTCATTGTATCGCGATCAGATTCTTAATGGTCGACATTTTTCCACGAATATTCTGACAAAAGTATTCATCCAGAGTAAATTAAAAAATAACACCATTGTTGAAGCACCAGAATTGATCCTGACGCAACTGAACCGAAGAATTCATAGTAAAACGCATTATATTGTGACTCTAGGTGACCGGATGCTCTCTAGCTCGCGCTGCTGAACATCTTACGCAATAACGAATCCTCTGTTAGGAATTGGCGGCGATTCTGTCTCTCTCACAAACATCCCTCCCCTCTCCCCCTCTATATATATATCCATCTCTATAAATGCCTGTAGAAGTTTATATATTCGCTGGTCACAAAGTCTCAAGACAATAAAAAAGGCTGTAAAGTAGAACTTTGCGAATTGCTTCCTCATTATTGTTGGATTTTTACAAATCTACCTCCACGAGGAAGTATGTTAATCTATTTTGGCTTCCTCATAGAGGAAGCTTTGCAAAAATCAAACAATAATGAGGAAGCAATTTGCAAAGTTCTACTTTGCAGCTTTGTTTAAAAAAATTTTAATTGGCATTAGTTTTGAACCCCTTGATAGATTCTCGCCAGATTCGAACTGATGTTTGGTGTACCCACACTCTACTTGTGGACCAAATTTGAGCCCGATATCTTAAAAATTGAGGAAGTTAGTTAGTAGAATTTTAAACCCCTTAACGGATTGACGTCAAATTCACTCCCAAACTTTATTTAATAACAGTCCACTTGTGGACGAAATTTGAGCCCGATATCTAAAAAAATGCGAAAGTTAGAGCACGAACAAAAAATTTCAAAAAACTAAAAAATGCAATAAATTGTGGACCCTTTAACGGATTGATACCAAATTTAATCCCAAACACTACTTGATAACAATCCACATCTGGTCCAAATTTGAGCCGGATATCATAAAAATTGCGGGAATTAGAGCCCGAGCTGACATTCTCCAAAAAATTCAAAATGCCATAAATTTTGAACACCTTGAAGGATTAACTCCAAAAAACGAATAACTCCAATCCCATACACTGAGAGAAAATGATGGTATTAGTAACTATAAAGTGACAACTATTCATTTTTAGTTCGTACGATCAATTTTTGTATAGTTGTCACAACTATCAAATAATTACTATAACTACGAAATAGTTACCATAACTATTTACATGATTACCGTAACTATGAAAATAGTTGTATGGACTAAAAATTAATAGTTGTCACTTTATAGTTGGCTGTACTATTACGATTTCTCTGAGTGTACCTTGTTTAACGACAGTTTACTCGTGGTTCAAATTTCAGTCCGAAATCTTAAAAATTGCAACGGCTATCGTGCTAACAAAAAATTCTGCACATACACACACACACACACACATACAGACATTTTTTCTAAACCACTTTTCTCGACGTTTTAGACCATTCTGAGTGTCCTGGCATGAAAATCTCGAACAAAAAAAATTTTTATGAAAACAAAGATTCCTCCATGAGGAAGCGAAAAAAGAAACAACTTGCGGAGGCTCAAGATAGGAGATTGTTGAGCGAGGCGGACACACAACGTCACTCGTTACTAGTGGCCAATGGGTTTACGTAAGAATTCCGCTTCCCGGACTCTGACGCTAGTATCACGATTACTCGTGCGCTCGCGTTGAAAATTCAAGTACAACGCAATGCAGAGACTTTTGTCGCTGTAAGGAACAAGCATGAAGTGAATGTTCGGTTGCTTGGCTGACGTCGTAGAATTTCTTTGCGATGAAGTCGTAAGAGCGAGTGTCTAGTCGCAAAGTGTTTGTTTCGAGACTATTCGTGAGTGTTTTTTTTTCTTTTTTTCTTTTCTTCTTCTTTTTGTGGGTCGAGGAAAAAGAACGTTTGTGTTAGGAGCTCGGGCACGCGTTATTATTGATGACGTTGCGTGACGTCGAGAGACGCCAAAGAGGCACCGTGCGCCAAGAGCCACAGGTGGTTCCCAGAGAATTCGTTCGCCACCCTGATGCCTTTCTCTCCTATAACACTTATGTATTCCCTTTCTGCCCTTCCATTGCTTCTTCAGCCTTTCCTCTCTCGAGCTATGTCTCGATCAACGAATTCAGTATTTCATTTGACTTTCTCCCTTTTTCGCGGCGCGCTTCTCACCGCCGCTTCTCAGCTTTTTGGGGGAACAGGTGCGTCACGTCCGATGGGCTGAGCGGCACCTCCTTCGATACCGGTACTACTTCGTTTCATTTTTTTTTCGTCTTCAATCCAGGAAGGCTGATTTTGTTTTGATGGATGTGTTATCGATGCATTAATTTCGAAATCAACGGAGTACGCGTCAAATGGGAGACTAACTATGTTTTGGTTAAATGCAACACTACAGTTATCGTCAATTTTGTTAACTTCAACTTTCCGTTGGAATTCTCCGACCGGAAGTTGGATTTGTGAATTCGGAAATCAGAAATTGAAAAAAAGTTACTTTGTTTAAAATCATGGTAAAATAGATGTAACCGGTACTTTCTGTAGTAGAATATGTGACTTGAGAACGACAGTAAATGCCAAAATTCTATATCTTCAAAAAAAAAAAAACGAAAAATGAATTGAAACAGTAAATTCTGAAATCAGAAATGGGAAGAAGTCACTTTTTTAAAATCATGTTAAGGAGGGTCTTCTGTTACTTGTGATGGGGAGGCTGAAGAGCGGTGAGACGTGAGACGGAGGTAGCTAGCCGTGTAACAATGTTGCGTCGGAGGCGGCAAACTCGTGTAACACGAGTTATACTTATCACTTTAATTTCAACAAAACGGTACAGACGAATGTTTCGAAAATTGGATATGTAGTTCTGGAAAGTACGTCGTTTCAAGCGGTATACGTTTCCAAAAGATGACATCACTACTTCTATTTATTTTACACGATCGAAAATGCACTATTTTCCATAAGCCCAATGTTAAATCTCTTAACTTTGAGAATTAATATCTTTAAAACGGTGCAGACAACCTCATGAAAACTCCACAGTTTGATGAGAGGATTACTCGTGAACATGCTGTCCAAATTTCAAAACGCTGGCATCACTTCGAGATAACAGAAGACCCTCCTTAGAAAGGTTTATAATCGGTACTTTCTGTGGTACAATACACGGAGAAAAAAAAGTAGTTGGACAAACCAATAAATGGGTTCCGACAACAACTCGAAAGAGTTGAAATAGCGTCACTACTCAGTGGGTTATGACAGCTACTCGTTGGTTATACGAACCGCTGTGGTTGGTTATAGGAACTCGCTGTTGGTTGCGCCACCTATTGTATTGGTGAAAACAGCACTGCGATTGGTTACAGGAGCGAGTTAGTTGCTGCAACTATTCAGCGGTACAGCGTATGCTGGAGATGGTTCTTCCAACTACTTTTTTCTTTCAGTGTATGTGACTTAAGAACGATAGGGACGATAATAATTCGATATCTCTTATACAAGAACAATATCCTCAATCTGAATCTTAACAAAAATTTTGAAAAAATCGTTCGTCAGAGAATTTGATAACCGTTAGATGTTACGTACGATTTTTTTTCGATGCTATAAATTACAAGTGATAGTTTGCCAAAGTTTTATTTTGAAGATGCTTAAACCTCATACGTCACCTCCAACTGTGTCATCGACTTGGTTGAGGTTAATTTAAATAGTGCCGTTAACTCAATTGAGGTTATTTCCAGTTCTCTTTAACTCTGTTGAGGTTGATACAAACTCTGTCGTTAACTCTGTCAAGATCAAGTTTATCTCTGTCATTAACCCTGTGACAATTTAAGAGAAGGCAACGACAAAGCAAACGTACGCTCATGAATGACCCAAAGAAAAAGATTTAATAGCGATTTTAAAAAAATGCAGATTTTATCATTACGTGACATACAAGCGTGCGTACGATTGCGCAATCGTCGCTCTGTCGGTCCTTCTCCTCCATTAATCTCTCCGGGAACGGTAATTAGCGAGTGACGCTTGCATGAGAGAACGCGAACGAGCCGGGAAACCCGCGAGCTCGCGCGAGCCGCACGCGTATAGTCTTTCGTGTCCACCGCTTTTGTATACCCACACTGTCTCAACACACTGGCCATAACCTGTACCTATACGTCATTTCGACGTTACGGTAGCCTGGCTTGATTAATTTAGTCGATTATTATTTATTCGCGGTAAAACACAGGAGTGCGGGTACGTAATAAAATTCATGCGCCAGGGCAAATCGGCGATCCTTGTCTACACACTCAGCTGCTGCTGGAATTTTTGTTTCTGGTTCAACCGAGTCTAACCACCCATATGAATCGCTCCGGGCTAATTAAAACGTCTGGTAAACCCGATACGATCGATCGATAAAAGGTGAAATGCATTTGCAGCCTCCTTGCAGACCGGATTGCCATCGTAGCTGCTCAGGAAATTGTTTGTCTCGTGTACACGTGGAAACGAGATATGCACAGCCCATTCACCAGTAACTAAAAATGAAGCATTAATGAATACATTTTTTTTTCATTTAATATATGAGGACTTGCCGCAGAATACGGGGCCCGAGGGATAGAGAGTTCTGAGAGATAGAATATCTCAAGAGATTGAGGGCCCGAGGGCTAGGGGCCCCAGGGGTGGAAGGTTTCAAGGGATAGGGATACCGACGGATAATGGTTTTGAGAAATAAGGGGTTCCGAAAGATAGAAGGTTCCGAAAGATTGAAGGTTCCGAGGGGTAGCGGGTTCCGAGGGATAGCGGGTTCCGGGGGATATCGGATCCCAAGGTATAGAGGATTTGAGGAATAGGGCATTCCGAGGAATAGCGAGTTCGGAGGTATAGGGAGTTCCGAGGTTTAGAGGGTCCCGAAGGATAGAGGGTTCCGAGGGATAAAGGGTTCCGAGAGACAGAGGGTTCCGAGGGATGGAGGGTTCCGAGGGATGTAGGGTTCCGAGAGATGGAGGGTTCCGAGGGATGGAGGATTCCGAGGGATGGAGGGTTCCGAGGGATGGAGGGTTCCGAGGGATAGAGGGTTCCGAGGGATGGAGGGTTCTCAGGGATAGATGGTTCCGAGGGTAGAGGGTTCCGAGAGATAGAGGGTTCTGAGGGGTAGATGGTTCCGAGGGCTAGAGGGTTCCGAAGGATAGAGGGTTCCGAGGGATAGAGGGTTCCGAGGAATAGTGGGTTCCGAGCGATATCGGGTTCCGGGGGATAGCAGGTTCGAGGGATATTGGATCCCAAGGTATAGGGAGTTCGAGATATAGGGCGTTCCGAGGTTTAGAGGGTTCCGAGGTAAAGGGGATTTCGAGGTACAGGAGGTTCCGAGAGATAGAGGGTTCCAAGAGACAGAGGGTTCCGAGGGATATAGTAGGGTCCCAAGGGATGGAGGTTTCCGAGGGTAGAGGGTTCCAAGGAATGGAGGAATCTGAGGGGTAGGGGATTCCGTGTGATAGGGGGTTCCGAGGAATAGACGGTTCCGCAGGATTGGGGTTTCCGAGGGATAAGGAGTTTGATTCTTCGAACAAAAGAAAAAAAGACATTGTTCTGCGTCGAACAATAATTTGATTATCATCCTACTGTTGTACGGGTGGCTACAAACAAGAACTAAAAAAAAACTTGCTACTGGCGTGATCGCAAAACGTGACTTTCTCATCACGATTGTTACTGGCGTCACGTTACTGTCGTGAAGTTAGTTTGTGAAGTTAGTTTGTGAAATTAGTTTGTGAAATTAGTTTGTGAAATTAGTTTGTGAAATTAGTTTGTGAAGTTAGTTCGTAATATTCGTTTTTGTAGTTATATATGAATAAATATCTCTCTATATTATAAAAAGATCGCGCCGCCGCCTTCGCCGCCGTGTCAAGAATCGAGGGACTTATTCGGGTTAGAAGCGGTCACCCATCCAAGTACTGACCACAAAAATTCTGGGGTCTATTTTTGAAAAAATTAGCTTATTTAGGCTTATTTAAAAAAAAATTAGGTCTTTTTTTAAATTTAGGTCTATTTTTGAAAAAAAAAAAAAATTAGACCTATTTTTTAAATATTATTTTACATACTTTGCATGTGATGAAAAAGTAAAAATTTGTTACTGGTGTAAAATTTTTATCGTGAATTTACTGGGTTATAGTGATTAATAATGTGTGAATTTCGCACATTAATTGTAATCTCCATTTTTAGCTATAATTTGTCAAGAACGCGTTTGTAAATTCGAAATTCGCGCGCGCGAGAAAGCGAGCGTGACATCGCGCGCCGGCGCGCGCCTTCACATCTCTCTTTCCCTTTGATGTTATTATCGTCGGCATTGCGATAGTTTGACAGTCGGAATTACATTTTATTTGATATTTCCAACGTTTCGCATATTATGGTGTGTATGAGCAGCATTTGGAATTGGTATAAAATGCTATACGAGTGATAAAATAAATTAAAAAACTATGATGTGATGAGTGCATGAGTGTTTATAGTCTAACATCAAGAGTGATGATAACCTCAAATGTGTTTCTCTTGTATTTTTACATTCTTTTTTTAAATTTTAATCTAACATATGGTGTAAATATTCATAGTATGTTATCATTGAAAACTGCTCAAGATCATTGCAGTTCTTTTTTTTAGTGAATGTGTAACACAATAACACAAGAAAGTAACATATTTCAAGCAATACATTTTTTACAACAGTTTAAGATGTCTTATGTGGGTGATTGAAAAAACAAAATCTTCTATATACTAAATCTCTTGTTGTTCATTTTTTATTTGCTGGTAATACTATTTGTATGTATCACATTGAAGCATAATATCTTTTATATTAACTTGCGGTACAAAAATAAATAAAATTTTTATTTTTTTTTATTTTGTATTTAAGGTAAAGTATCAGAAGCAGTGGAGATTTTGGATTGGATTTCAATACCAAAACCAGGATTTGAATGCAGAAGACACACAAAAAATTTCATTTCAGTCCATAGATGTTTTCAAAAGTTATTGTGTTTCCGGACGGCACATACAGACGCCAGACAGACAGACAGACAGACAGACAGACGGACGGACAGAAATGAGGTAATGTGTTTTTTGGAATCTAGGACACTCAAAACATCTATTTCCATCAAAATCTGGAAGTCGAATTTTTTTTGGATTGCAATACTTTCTCTTTATCCATACTCCGTATGTGATGAGAAAGTAAAAAGATTCAATCTACACGGAAAAAAGTCTTAGTTGGAACAACCAACTGCTTGGTTAAATATGCGCCAGCTGATTAATTGGTTAGACCAATCAAATTGTTGGTTATGCCAGCCAAGTTATTGATTGTATTACAATGAGCTTGGTTACGCAAACCAATAACTTGGTTGGTCTAACCAATTAATAGGCTGGCGCATATATAACTAAGTGCTTGGTTATTCTAACCAAGCATTTTTCCCGTGTATTGCTTAGATTTGAAAACTACTGCAAGTTACATTAACCTGTTAGACGACAATATTTTTTGTTAAATAAGATGTAGTAAAAAAATAATAAATTTAACATCCGTTTAACAACACGAGAGTACATTAAAATGATTTCTCGTCGTAAAGACTTTACACAGAAATACCAAGAAATATCCCCATCGCAAGATAAATTAAGGAGCCTTAGAATCGTTCAAGACAGCCGATAATCCAAAGCAGTAGTAGCTACCGTGTAGAAACAGCAGCATCCACCGGTGGATTCTTCGATTTATCGATTCAATTCACTCGAAACGATTGTAAGCTACCAACTTGCGCGGGAGAACGCAGCACGATAATAATTCACCGCCTGTCTCATAAACGTACATTAGACGACGTCAGAGCTACACACCGAGCCGACGACAGCCAAGACTCTGTCAGGTTATGTACTCAGAGAAAAAGAGACAAACAGAATAACGAAACGGAAAAAGAAAAAGTGAAGAGAAAAAAAAGCTGTGTATAAATCTCTCGAGTGACTCTTTAAACGAGAGATGATTCGTCTATGTTGCCGTGAATAGATAATAGGGTTCCTAGACTTTGCCTCGGAAACTTACTCTCTACTGCAGTTAAATTGCCAGGAGCAGTCAAATATATATATATATATGTATATAAATGTACAGTCTTTGGTCGGTTCGTACGATGCCACCATCGTTGGACGGATACATGTGTAACCGCTTGTCGCTTGAATATTTATGACCGACCTCTCTTCGACTACGTGTATATAGATATATTTATTTATGTGTGTAGAGGAGCACAACACCGCGCGCAATGAGAAATACATACGTAGAGGTGAAACACGTACGCGGCAGCAGTTGGAATTCTGGAAAAAAAGAGTCCGCGTTCTGATTTATACGCGATCGAATAGGCGGCTTCTCGCAGTGCCGCTCAAACGCGGCGCCTGTGCTGCCACACACTCTCGGCATCACTGGCTAACTTCAGATCGTGCTACCCCCTCGGGCCTCTCGGCCCCAACGACGACGACGACGACCACGTCGATATTTATCCGACTCTGCTATTTATCCGCGTTTCGTCACGAGGCCGAGTGCTGCCTCCTGGAACACTACACTTTGCTCTCCGACGACAAATCGACTGGGTTTCCACCTTTCACCATTTCTCTTTGTTTGTTTATTTAAGACGAGGGATTTAGGTCAAAATTAGTTGATGCTTATCTCACTTGTTTGGTTGGTGGTACTATGGATTAATTTATATGCTATTCGCACCTTGAATACAGAGTTTTTTTTATAGGTGGCGAATAAATATGGCTATTTTTAGTAACCTACAATTTGTTTTGTTTCACTATTTTATGAGCGAATTGATAGGGCCAATATTTCGGAATAATTACCAGCTCCACCTTTCATCATTTCTCTTTGTTTATTTATTTGAGGCGAGGGATTCAGGTCAAAATTAGTTGAAGCTTATGTCACTTGTTTGGCTGGTGGTATTATGGATCAATTTATATGCTGTTGACACCTTGAATAAAGAGTTTTTTTTATAGGTGGAAAATAAATCCCACTATTCTTAGTAACGTACAATTTTTTTTTGTTACACTATTTTATGAGCGAATTGATAGGGCCAATATTTCGAAATAATTATCAGCTCCACCTTTCATAATTTCTCTTTATTTAGTTATTTAAGGCGAGGGATTCAGGTCAAAATTAGGTGAAGCTTATGTCACTTGTTCGGCTGGTGGTATTATGGATCAATTTATATGCTGTTGACACCTTGAATACAGAGTTTTTTGTTATAGGTGGCGAATAAATCTGGCTATTCTTAGTAACCTACAATTTTTTTTTGTTACGCTATTTTATGAGCGAATTGACCGGGCCAATATTTCTGAATAATTATCAGCTCCACCTTTCATCATTTCTCTTTGTTTATTTATTTAAGGCGATAGATTCAGGTCAAAATTAGTTGAAGCTTATGTCACTTGTTTGGCTGGTCGTATTATGGATCAATTTATATGCTGTTGACACCTTGAATAAAGAGTTTTTTTTATAGGTGGCAAATAAATCTGGCTATTCTTAGTAACCTACAATTTTTTTTTGTTACACTATTTTATGAGCGAATTGATAGGGCCAATATTTCGGAATAATTATCAGTTCCACCTTTCATCATTTCTCTTTGTTTATTTATTTAAGGCGAGGGATTCAGGTCCAAATTAGTTGAAGCTTATGTCACTTGTTAGGCTGGTGGTATTATGGATCAATTTATATACTGTTGACACCTTGAATACAGAGTTTTTTGTTATAAGTGGCGAATAAATCTGTCTATTCTTAGTAACCTACAATTTTTTTTTGTTACACTATTTTATGAGCGAATTAATAGGGCCAATATTTCGGAATAATTATCAGCTCCACCTTTCATCATTTCTCTGTGTTTATTTATTTAAGGCGATAGATTCAGGTCAAAATTAGTTGAAGCTTATGTCACTTGTTTGGTTGGTGGTATGATGAATCAATTTATATCCTGAATGAAGAGTTTTTTTTATAGGTAGCGAATAAATCTGGCTATTCTTAGTAACCTACAATTTTTTTTACACTGTTTTATGAGCGAATTGGTAGGGCAAACATTTGGGAATAAATATCGGCTGCACCTTCCACCATTTGCCTTTGTTTGTGTATTTAAAGCGAGGGGTTCAGGTTAAAATTAGCCGATGGTTATCTCACTTGTTTGGTTGGTGGTATTATGGATTAATTTATATGCTGTTGATGGCTTGAATAAAAAGAGTTTTTTTATAGATAGTGAATAAATCTGGCTATTGTTAGATTAATGGGTTTTTTTTCAAATTTTTATTCCCGATATAAATTAAGACAGTGACATAAAAAAAGTTCCTAAAAGAGATGAAAGTCAAAGTTAAATCTAAATTAGTTAAGCGCAAAATAGGGTAGGGATAAATAAAAATATATGTTTAAATTGCATCGAAGAAATGCACAAAATAATACTTATGAATAAAGAGAATTAGTGAACTGAACTGAACTGAACTCAGAGAATTAATGAACTGAACTGAACTGAACTCAGAGAATTAATGAACTGAACTGAACTGAACTCAGAGAATTAGTGAACTGAACTGAACTGAATTGAACTCAGAGAATTAGTGAACTGAACTCAAAATCAGTCGGACGATTGTTGATGCTTATCTCACTTGTTTGGCTGGTGATATTATGGTTCAATTTATATGCTATTGATACTTTGAATAAAAAGAGTTTTTTTAATGGATGGAGAATAATTATGGCTATTTTTCGTAATCGACAATTTTTTTTAACACTCTTTTATAGGTGAATATGTACGTAATATGTAAGATTTCGAAATAATTATCAACTATGCATGATTTGAGGCATCAGTTTAGTGTTTTTTTTAATTAGTGAATTGATAGTTTATTCCAAAACTATTGACGTTTTCCTAATTCTGAGTCTATATGAAATAGAAACTCATTATTCGCAAAACTAACATTCATTTTTTTATAAAAAAAATATTAAAGCTCTTTCTAAGCAAATAAAATTTTCATTTGAAAAATCGCATAAATTTTCTTCAAAACATATCGAACTATTTCATTCTTTTTCCTGAACTTTTATTGAGAACAAAATATACATTAACTGAATGCATAACCAAAACAATTATTAATGAAAAAAAACGAAATACAAACGATTAAAAAAAATATTAATTATTATATTTTTAAAAGTTCTTTTATCTCAAATCTAAACTTGTTGAATTTTGTCCAAGCGATGTGAGAAAGTGATAGTAAACTATAATTAAAATTTCTTTTCCCACTGAACAGGAGATTTACCATCGAACCGTGTAAATATCATTTATTATTTTTAATGTCACGACTTTGCTTATTTTTTTTTTTTTGTATAGCATCATCAATAACCGTGTCCACGTGAGATCTTAATGACAGGATCACGTGCCGAAGCATCGTATATAGTAGGTAACAAGTTCGAGTGGTAGGAACACGTAAAATAGCGCGTAAAGCATAATCAGGGAGCACGGAAAAATTGTTGTGAGCGCGAGGGTCATAGTAGACACAGTAAGAAAATAAGGGTTCGGGAGGAAAAGGGAGGGGAGGGGGGAGGGAGTAATGGTTAGGTTTCGTGGCGTGGCGAGAGGAAAATTCATCAAACGAAACGAGAGCTACTCCCTCCATCTACGCAAGAGTCGAAAATCAGTTGGAAAGGATGGATAATAATTATCGACGCCTCGTCGAGAAGAGCCTTAAGGAGGATTCACGAAGAGGGGGTAAGCGGAGCCTCTGATGCCCCTACTGGTCACGGAAATTTATCGTATTCCGTATACTACCGTTTAACGAGCCATTAACGACCGGAATGGTTAATTACGAGTCGTCGGTCGCCCCCTCCCCTATCCCCTCACCATTCCCCACCCTAAACCCGATATTCCCTGAGAATAACATTGTACCTTAACGACTCAATAGCTGAAGTTGGTCTTCTTATATTTATCTCTCCCTCTCTTCTTCTTTTTTCCAGTGTTTTAGTCATATTGGCCTTTCTTAGAGTGTTCAAAATATTTTGGAAATTAATATATGTATTGGAAGTTCTTTTCCAGATACGGTATATTAAATGAAATTTAATATGCAGATATATTGTAAAGTTCCAATAATTATATTATAAACACAACTTTTATGAAGTGTTTAGTATACTGTATATTAATTTTGCAACAATTTTTTTATATATTAATTAATATTTGTGTATTAAATTTAATATACGTGTATCCGCAAAAAAACTTCCAATACTTTATATTAATTTTCATACAAAAATTTCTAAGTGTATGTATTGGAAGTACTTTTGCAGATACGGGATATTAAATTTTGTTTAAGATACAGATATGGTGTAAAATTTTAATAACTATATTATAAACAGAATTTTCATGAAGTACAGTATACTGTATATTAATTAATATTTGTATGTTAAATTGAATATACGCGTATCCGCAAAAAAACTTCCACTACTTTATGTTCATTTTCATACAAAAATTTATAATAGAGTATATTCTGCACCAAAGGTATCTCCTCGTTTTATTTAAATTCCTCATAGAGCAAGCTTTTTTTCATGAAAAAAATGTTTTTTTTTTTTCATATTTTCATGTCAGGTTACTCAAAATGGCCCAGAACGTCGAGAAAAGTGGTTTAGAAAAAATGCTATATCGGAAGAACGACTTTAAAAATCAAGCTGAAATTTGATATGCCGGTGGAGCACCAATCCCTTCTTTTGTAAAAATTTACGAAAAAGTTCAGACATCTTGTCAGATTTTATGAGTCTTTGAATTTTTCGAAAAAAGTCTGTGCACTCTCTAGCTATCGCAATTTTTTTGATAATGAGCTAAATAATTTTTTATGAATAAAGCTATATTAAAGGAGGATCGGAATTGAATATGAGATGAATCTATAAAAAAGTTTGGTTTTTATGGGATACTGAATTTTTGAAATTCTAATCGCTTTACCGATCATCACCAAATTTGGTACGTAGTAGGGCTGAATGTTATTTTTCTTGTGTAGAACATTTCAGTCGATTCGTTGGAATTTTATCTGAATTAGAACAAAACAAAAGTTTTTCAAAAAATTAAAAATCTCATAAAAACCGAACCGCTTTACCGATCTGGACCAAATTCAATACCAAAGATCGTATCACTTTGTTCAATTTTAATACAAAGTTTCAGTCCGATCGCTAAAAATTCGTTCGAGCTAGAGAATTTACGTACTTTTTTCAAAATTTCAAAATTCTGATAAAAATGAAATGCGTTAAGCGATTTTTACAAAATTTATACCAATTGAAGATCAGCCAGTACTGTACATGTTGTTTAAATTTTAGCTTATTCGGTCGAATACTTTATAAGTTACAGTTATATGAATTTTGGTTCCTCATAGAGGAAGCTTTGTTTTCATGAAAAAAAAAAAAATTTCGAGATTTTTATGTCAGGACACTTAGGATTGTCTAAAACGTCCAGAAAATTGATCTAGAAAAAATGTCCGTATGTATGTATGTATGTGTGTGTGTGTGTATGTATACAACTCCGAAAATTCGAACGCCGATAACTCAAGAAGGGTTTTGTATATCGCGCTCAAATTTGGCACACTAGTGTAGCAGCAGACTCTCTTCAACTGTAGCAATTTTCGACAAAACCTGTGCGAAAATTTCCATTTTATGCAATTTTGAATTTTTTGGAAAAAGGACGTGGTCGCTCTAACTTTCGTAAAATTTAGTCTATTTTGCTAAATAGATGGTTATAAGAGTAGGTGCACTCAATGCTGTTCGGTATTGAATTTGGCTCGAATCGGTAAAGTGGTTCAGATTTTATGGAATTTTGAATTTTTCAAAAAATTGAAATTATCGCTCTATTGTAACTTTTGCAAAACTTGAAATAGCGATCTCAAATTTTGTATATAAATGAAACAATATTCAGCAATTATGTATTTATAATTTAGTGACAAACGGTATGAAATTTGTGATTTTATGGAATGTTGAATTATTTTTAATAATATACGTTATCACATTTACTTTCGAAAACGCTCTAATAATAAGGAAATAACAGAATAACGAGACAGAAAAAGCGAATTCACAACATGTTTATTTATCTTATTTAAAAAAGGATGCAAAGTAGAACCTTGCACATTGCTTCCTCATTATTTTTCGCTTTTTACAAAGCTTCCTCTATGAGGAAGCCAAAATTGAATAACATACTTTTTTGCTTCCTCAGAGAGGAAGCTTTGTAAAAAGCGAAAAATAATGAGGAAGCAATGTGCAAGGTTCTACTTTGCATCCTTTTTGGCCTTTCATCCCACACATACACACATATACATACATCCGGACAATTTTTCTAAACCACTTTTCTCGACGTTTCAGACCATTTTAAACGTTTTGACATGAAAATCTCGAAAAAATTTTTTTCATGAAAACAAAGCTTCCTTTATAGGGAAGCAAAAATTAATCAGTAAGCAATGTGCAAAGTTCCACTTTGTCTTTTTTTTCTTTTTTTTTTTTTAACTCCACTCAGTCCGATCTTTCACTGGCTCGGTGCGTGCGCGTTTCTCTGTCTCGGCCGTGTTCGCACAAACGGTTTCGAACGCGCACGCCGCGCGGCCGCTTTACAGAAAACCAGTTTCTACGATCACCCTTTTTTTTAGCTCGCGCGCGATCTCGCGAGAGAGATCACTCTGACGCGTATATAGTACATATAGCCTCTGCTGTTGCGCGGCTGCCGCCGACATCGCTCGCGATTCGTCGTGTGCGCACGCGTGTGTGCGTCGACAGCGAACTGAGATCGATTCTTATACTGGTAAATCCCGGACCTCCGATAATTCGAAGGAGACGCGCGCTCGCGACACTCGTACGCGTGCCGAGTTACTCGCCCGAATAATATTACGATAAAATATCATTTCAAGCTGAGAACATTATTTATTGACGATCGAAGAAAAAGTTATTGGGCTATAAGTCAATTTTATCACGTGGATTTCTCCAATTGAAATGCGACGAAGGCTTTTTTGCTTTCTTCGGGGTGATGAAGATTGAGATACCATTGCAGATAACGCGCAAACTAGAAAGTACACACATTTTTATAAAGAAGTAAAAAAAAAGTAAATGATAGTTACAAATATTGTATAATATTACTGGGAATTTATTTGCATATTTATATCAATGAATATATATATATATTTTTTTTGTTTCATAGATTAACGACAAAGAATGTCTTGTACTAGTTTGTAATAAATTTTTACTGGACAGTTTATGAATGTACAGGATTAATAAATTTAATATGTAAGTGTTATGAAATTATTAACGAACGGTGCAGTGAAAACATTGAGAAAGTGTTAAATGTAAATATACTTTTATACTTCTATTTTACATCACTTTGATATTAAAATTAGTATCCCAGTTAATCAATAAAAATATCCAACATTGGTATAACAAATTTACAAAAATTCTTAGACTAACACGATTCCCGTGACTATAATTTATCAGAATATGAATTATTTTCAATCAGTAATTATAAAATAAATATGAGGAAGCAAAACTAATTGAATATTAGTTTTGAATTGAATAATAATTTAACATTTCATAATATCACAGTTATGAAACTATTTTAATAACATTTTCATTGAATGAATACTGATCAAATCACTGATCAAAATTAGACCTATCATAAAACTTAACATTTCAACATTTTAACAACTCTTATGTGACAATCTCCTTTTGACCATAACCTAAAAAAGTAGAAAATTGTAAATTGCTTCCTCTTCATTTTTTCCTTTTTACAAATCTGCCTCTATGAGAAAGTATTTTGATCGAGTTTGGCTTCATGATAGAGGAAGCTTTGTAAAAAGCAAAAAATAATGAGGAAGCAATTTGAAAGTTTCTACTTTGCAGACTTGTTTTGGAGCTCCAGAGACGTTTTTCTAAAAATTCAAAGTGTCATAAAATTTGAACCGCTCGACCGAATCATCTCAAATTTGTACCTGAACTTTTTTGCATATTAATCCATATGTGCACCAAATTTGAATTCCCTATCACGTATAAAATTTGCTGAATTAGTCGAAGTTGACATAAATTATAAGGACGCCATTTTTTCGAAAGTTCAAAATCCTATAAAATCCGAACCTCTTTACCGATATTCACCAAATTCGATATCTACTACAGCTGGTTATTAATTCGTCCTTGTAGAAGATTTGAGCAGGATTGGTCCAAGTTAACTTGAATTAGAACGAAAACATCAATTTTTCGAAAATTCAAAATTCTATAAAATTTCAACCGCTTTATGGATTTGGCCCAAATTTAATACCGACCATAATTTTTTATTACTTTATTTATCAAAAACTATTTAGCTCATTAGCTAAAAAATTGCGGAAGGTAGAAAACATACAGATATTTTTCGAAAAATTCAAAGTCTTATAAAATATGAAAAAATGTTTCAATTATTTCGTTAATTTATGCATAGGAAGGGGCGTTGCTGCTCTACCAGTGTACAAAATTTCAGCTTGATTGTTAAAGTCGTTCGTGAGATACAGCGGTTTGAATTTTTCAAGCCTGCCTCACACATACATACATACATCCAAACATTTTTTCTAATCCACTTTTTTCGATGTTTTAGACCATTCTGAGTAATCTGACCTGAAAATCCAGGGTATTTATTTTATTTTACGAAAGCAACGATTCCTCTATGAGAAAGCAAAATCGTTGATAATAATTTATGCCATAAAATCACAAGCATGTTGAAGCTGAGGAGGTTAATAAGTTTTCGTGAGGAAAGTAAATAATTTCTCGAGTACGTTGTGCGTCGGGATCTCTCATCATTTGTCCTCCCACCCGACGATCGTCGAGGATGTAGTGGCGCGCGCCTCACTCTTCCTCGCGGACCTTTTCTCGTGGCTTTAATGGCTTTTTAGCCGGAGCCGTAAAACGCATTAAAACTCGTACCGATGACGAAGGGGGAGGGTTCCACCTTGCCAAAAATCAGGCTGTGCATCAACGCTCTCGGCTCGGTTCGTATAATTCGTGGCGCGTATAACCAACTTCAGTGGTACTTAACGCTTAAGAATTCACGACTATGTAGCGCTGATCGTTTACTTGAGTACTGACAGTCTGTTTTCCCTCAATCATGAGAACCACTGGATGAAGCATTGTGGGCGTACCAACGGCACATCCCATATACCTATAGACCGTTTTATACAACGTATATATATGTATAGATATATATATATATACACTGTATATGGTAACCGATCCAAGCGATGCGCTGCTATTTCGCTTTTCGTGTTTAGGTGCAGTACAACCTCGGGCCACGAGACCCTCTGCGTACGTTTGACGCGATTATACTACCGACATGCAACGAAATGCGATACTAATTTTTTTCTATTAGATTATGGTGAAAAATCACGTGATAAAGATATGGGAAAAAAATTGTTGACTAAATATTTGTGAATTTGACTAATTTTTTTTTAATCTCTTTAACTAGCAACGTAGAGAGGAATAGCTATTTTTGTAGACATTTATTAGACTATTTATTGAAAAACACTGGAAGAATTTGCCATACAGTGAAATTTGGTAAACAATTTATTATACATTTTCATTCAGTTAATGGGCATTAAATGGGTTAATTTTTTTTATATATTTGTTTCAAATGTACCATTTTTATAGAATTTTAAATTTTTAACCCGTACGAATTTCTTTTTTTCTGGCATAGACAAATTTGGCCGCTAAAAATATTACAAATTACATTTTGAAAATTGAAACATTTTTTTTCTAAACCTTCTTTGAAACTTCTGTATATTTCCTTGAAACAAAAATTCACTGAGGTGCTAAAAAAAAAAGAACAAGATGTTATCTACCGAAATAATATTTCATCGAATTTTTAGTAAAGTTCTCATATGTTTCTATTTTGATTTTTAAATACAATGGAATAAACCAATAAATATGTTATCAAATAAATTGTAATTTTTTCGCTGTTTATCACAAGTAAATTTCTAATGAAATTTATTTTTCCGTTCTCACGTCCGTTACTCCATGAATATGTATTTTATTCATTTGTTTGTGCTCGTATGGATTATTAATAATGACCCGCAGAAAATATCGCGAAAACGTCAGATATCGCTCGTCATAAATGGCACGCAACCGGCATTTTAATGTATATTTACCGCATGTCGCACTCTCGCTAAGACTATACGTGGTCACAGCGGCGTAATGGAAGACGAAACGGACTGCGGGCACCTGCAGCAGCCGCTGGAACTGCCAAGAAATGAAAAAGAAGCTAAGAAAGAAAAAGCGTTTGATGGAGACGAAAGAAAAATAAAAATATGGGGAGTGAAGGAAAAATGAAAAGTATAGTACGAGGAATAGTACGAGCATTGCTTCCTCATTATTTTTCGCTTTTTACAAATCGACCTCCATGGGGATCAAGTATGTTAATCAATTTCGGCTTTCTCATAGGGGAAGCTTTGTAAAAAGCGAAAAATAATGAGTAAGCAATTTGCAAGGTTCTACTTTGCAGGCTTGTTTATGCTCTAGACATTTTTCTAAAAATTCAAAGTATCGAAGAATTTCAACCGTGTAACCGATTTTTTTCATATTTGTACTAAAAACTTGTACCATAGTAGTCCATATGTGGACCAAATTAGAACCCGGTATCTCGAAATTTGCACGAGCCAGCCCGAGAATGAGATTTTTCGAAAAATTTAAAATACCATAAAATTTTAACGGCTGAACAGATCTGCGTCAAATTTGTACTCAAATGTTTTGCGATGATAGTCCATATGTGAACAAAATTTGAGATAAATCTGAAAAATTTCAAAATTTTTTATTTTTCGCACCGGCATTTTTTTTTTTCATATTCACCAAAATCAAAATTTACCGACATATCGATAGTTCCTTTGACTAAATTCATTATTAACAATCAATAATCGTGTCATCATGTCAAAAATTGCAGCCGGATATCTCAGAATTTACAGAGATGAAGTCTTTGAGGACATTTTAAAAAAAATTGAAATTGCAATAAAATTATAACCACGCTATCGATTGTCGTCAAATTTTGTACACATCATGTTTTGATGGTAGTCCTTTTATGTACAAAATTTCAGCCCGATATCTCTTAAATTGCGAAAGTTATAGCGTGAGAACGATATTTTCAAAATTTTGAAAATGATGTAAAATTTGAATTTATCAACCGATTCGCGTCAGCTACAATCCCAAGCGTCGTTGTATGACAGCCCACTTGCGTGCCAAATTTGACAAAGATACATCTAAAATTGCGGCAGTTATCGTGCTTACAAGGAATCTGCACACACACACACACATACAGACATTTTTTCTAAACCACTTTTCTCGACGTTTTAGACCATTCTGAGTGTCCTGACATGAAAATCTCGAAAAGAAATTTTTTCACGAAAACAAAGCTTCCTGTATGAGGAAGCAAAAAAATGACGGGGAAAAAGATAAAAAATATGGGGAGTGAAGGAAAGAAGAAAAGAAGGGGGAAAAAAGAGTACATGAGAACCAACCGGTCGCGGCGCGTGGACGCGGCCGATGCATCACCGTTTCCTCTTCTTCTTCTTCAACTTCTTCTTCTTCTTCTTTTTCTTCGTGTCTCCTCATAGCAATGAGAGCATAACCGCGTCGCGACCTGCGACGCTGATTTTCTCCACAACTCTAGTTCTGCCACTAATAGTTAAGGCTAGAGACAAGCAGGAAAAGAGAATAAAAAAAAATGATACATTGCACACCTCGAGTTGTAACTGTGGTTAGACCTGCTCTGACATACGCATTAATTATTAATTAAAAGCGACAAGTGAATTTTTTAAATTTATTTTGTCGACGCGACTTATGATTATCGAGGAATTTTTTGTTGGGAGGGAATAAAATGTGATCTATGCTGGAATCTGAGACACGGAAGGTGCGAAGAAAAAGTATGAAGTTCGATTATTTCAGTGATAGAGAATTTGATGATTTTTTTTGCTGTAAAAGGAAATTGAATAGAGCCAATGGCTTTATAGTAGTTATTTACTAAGGTTAATTTATATTTTTAATTTTTGATGGATATAATATCAGTGTTTTAATGTTAAATTAATTTTTTTGTTACAGGTAAGAACGATTTGCGAGAGATTTACTAGAAATTCTAAGTCTTCGATTGAAAAAACAAGATGGTAAGTAAAGAGATGTTTAGATAAACATCAGATTAGTATAAATTGGTTTATAGTGAGTTCAATCTTCGGGGACTAATCGTTGAGATCAACTACAAAATTTTAATTAAAACATCCGGTAACCCAACGTTTTTCCATTACCACTTCGATCCTTAAACTCTCCAAAGCATGTTAGACACTTAAACCAATATAAATCTAAGCGCAAAACTCAAACAAAGCTCAATAAAAGGCTGCTCGCAACACAATTTCCATAAGAGCCTATGCTAAATCTTGCGTCTTTAGATTTATTTATTTTCCTTAAATAGTCGGTAACATATCTTGAATTTTTGCACAGATGTTCCTCTATGAATTATTAGACAAATATAAAAAATTCAGCAATTTATCTAATAATTAAGGTCATCACCATAAAACCTTAAGTCGGCAAACAAAATGTTAATTTCATAGCAGCGTAGCAATTAAAACAGTGCAGGAGGTACGGAAAACCTCGTATTTATGATATATGACTGAAAACTGACCTGACTTAACGCACTTAAGGTGGCAGAAAGAGAAAGAAGAGAAAGAGAGAGAGAGAGTAAGCCGGTTGTGTGTGGCCCCGGCGCTTGCCCTCGTTAAATCTAAATCCTAATTACTAATTAGCATGAACCACTGTCACCGTGTTCTCTCGAGCGCGCCGGCGAATTATGCTAATGGGCTTTGTTGGGCCAATGCCGCCGTGGCACGCGGCATCTCTTCTCTCCCGCGCCGCACACACAAATACCAACATGTGTTGCTTCGCGTTAACACAACTCGTGTTTAGGACTACCCTAAACGCCGTTGGCTGTAGTAGAATTACAAGGTGCCGGTATAAAAGGGCAATTCTCGTGCGGATAAGATAGCAGCTAGCGATAATACATGAATCCACGAGCCGCGCGTTCGCTCGCAATGTAGCGACCACGCTTACGTATTAAGGATGCTTTACGCGTACATTCCAGACCAAAAAGATTCGTTCGATCGAAATTTCGCTACTTCGCAAAACGTAAACATAAAAAAAAAATTTGCATATTCCTTCCTCATTAATTTATATTTTTCACAAAGCCATCTTTCTGAGTAAGCTTATTTATTCATTTTGACTTCCTCATAGAGGAAGCTTTTTGCAAAATTCTGTAGTTTTTTGAAAAATTTTTTAGTTTAAAAAAATGTAGTTTTTTAAAATGTAGTTTTTAAAAAAAATGTGTAGTTTTTTTTTAATGTGTAGTTTTTTTTAAATGTAGTTTTTAAAAAATTTGTAGTCTGAAAATTTTTGTAGTTTTTTTAATTCTGTAGTTTTTGAAAAATTTAAACTCACGTAAAATCCAAACCACTTTATTGATCATCACCAAATTTGGTACAAAGTAGCGATAAATGTTGTTTTCCATCTGTAAAAAATTTCAGTTGATTTGATGAGATTTTACGTGAGTTAGAGCAAAACGTAATTCTTTTTAAAAAATTTGAAATCCCGTAATAACCGAACTTCTTTATAGATTTATCCCAAATTCAATATCGACCCTCCTTTAACATAGCTTTATTCATAAAAAATTATTTTATTCATAGCCCAAAAAATTGCCACAGCTAGAGAGCGTAAACACTTTTTTTGAAAAATTCAAAGTCTTATAAAATTTGACAAGATGTCTGAACTTTTTCGTAAATTTTTACAAAGAAAGGGGCGTTGACATTCCACCGGTGTACTAAATTTCTGCTTGATTGTTAATCCGTTCTTAAGACATTTTTTCGAAACCACGTTTCTCGATGTTTTGGACTATTTTTCGTAACCTGATATGAAAATATGAAAATTAAAAAGAAATTCCCGAAAACAAAGCTTTCTCTATAAGGAAACAATAAAATGAACGTCGTTGAGCATAAAAAGAATATTAATTTTCTATAATAATAACAATGACGAAAAATTATAATTAAATAAATGAAAATAAAATCCTCTACATAATACAAAAATTAATTGAAATGTTTATAGAAATGAATAAGTGTTTGATAATCTCTTAAGGCTGTTTTTCAACTTCAGAATAATTTTTTTTAAATCGAAAAAATGACGCAATTTTATAACAGCAATAATTAATCTGTTTTGCATTATCATTATTAACAATTAATGTCTTTTGTAATCTTTAACTATGTGGATTTTCTGAATTTTTTTTTCTCGTCGCAAAGTAGTAATATTTTTAACGGATCAAATTTTTGATTAGGAATGTACGTGTGAAGCATCCTTAATTGCGTGTACGCACGCGTGGCACGATGCACATCCAACCGTTTCTCTTTCAACCTTGAGACCGGTGAGCTCGTTGCGCATTGTCGAGAGTTGGAATTGTAAAAAAAAACAATATATATAGACAACGAAGACAACGAATACCAGGAACTAGAATGGCAGGCAATGCGTGCGTACTATTCTGCTCCCATCTGTCTTAACTGCTGAGTAACGACTCGGTGCAGCTTGAAAAAAAAACTTGTGCATTACTCATCACTCGAGTGTCAATGCCTGTGGGGCAACATTGTGAGGCACTTAAAGTATTAGACAAGAATCTTTCTCGTTTTATACGAATAAAAATAAGAGACTTAGAACATCGTGTTGAGCCTGTCAACTATAAAGTGACAACTACTACTGTTACCATACGACATTTAAGAAAATTTATAGTCACATTCTTTCATAAAAAATTAAAATAATTACTAACTACGAAAACAATTTAAAAAATACTCGCATTGACTATTTTTACACTAAATGAAAAAACTTTTATTTCGGTTAATGTAAAAAGAAGAATATGAAATCAAATAATAATAAAATTTATTGATACATTTTTAAAAAAATCGATAACTATATTTTTCACGTTACAGTAATAGTTTTATATATAGCGATGATATAAAATACTTATCGTACTCGGAAACGCTACAAAAAATACACAAATAGTTGCATAAATTAACAATTACTGGTTGCCAAGATTATCTCGATTTCTCAGAGTGTAATATATTAAATAAGATATAAAATTTTTCATTATCAATGCTTTAAAAAAATAATCAAGATAAATATAATGTATTAAAAATCGTAGTTGCAACTACGACAGAAAATTGAGATGCGAAATCAGGAAATTTGCATTTAGAATTAGTAATATAATTAACGAGTATCCGTCTCACAAAATTGTCATTAGTCATTCATGTCTGTCCAGCGGCTTTTCGCGGTCATCATTTTATTTCTCATTTATTATACCGTAAAAGTAAATAAAATCATTGGATTTCCGGTGTAGAGTTGCCAGGCAGCAATACCTGGCAGGTAGTAACGAGTTTGATGTTAAAAATAATCGACGATGGGATCTGCCGGCCCGATAACAGATATCGAACAGCTTCCTCTTCTCGATCACCCGGAATGTAGTGTATATATATATATATTAATACAAGTTGTAGCCTTTCGAGGCTCAGTTTGTCCTCGTATGACTTAAGACGTGCGTCTCGTGTCTCGTACGTTTCTCGTAAGTGCATACAGGGCCTTTACTTCGACACGATGTACGTATAATCAGCCGTAAACAAGTTTCATCCATCGGGACAAGGTAGTAAGAGCATGTCCTTAATTATTAGATACATTGCTGAATTTTTTATATGCTAAAAAGAAAGCATAGATGAATGTATGGGTAAAAATTCAAACCCTGTTACCGGACTTTTACGATAAATAAATAAATCGAAAGTCGAAAAATTTAGCACGGGCTTTTATGGAAATAGCTCTTAGGATCGCTCTTTTTTCACTTTTACCAGCTTTTTTCGCTAATATGTATGAAGAAATTTAAGTCTAACAAGTTTTGGACGCTTCAACGATTAAAGTGATCTTGAAAAAAAGTCGGGTTACCGGACTTTTTAATTAAATTTTTATTTAGTTAATTTCACCGATTTATCTGTGAGCATAAGATACATTGATTCAGATACTAATTTATTAAATGTAATTGCTAATTAGAATGATAACCTGCAATTATATGGAAATATGTGGAATTTGTGCGAGGATTATAAACACAATACATAAACACAGGATTGTAAATTTATTATCGACTATGAAATTATAGCAGATATATTACTTTTTTTAGTTTGTATTATACATATTACAATCAACTCCATTAATTCGAAGAAAATGTATCTAATTTAATCATCTAAAAAAATAACTGTATAATTATTATGAGCAACTACAAAATTTTCTCATTTCTGCACCAATTACAAACAATTCGTATTATTTCTGTTACAATAAATTCGAATATTTAATTGGCTCAATAATTTTTGAAATTATAGCAGATATATTACTTTTTTTTTAGTTTGTATTATACATATTACAATTGGCTCCATTAATTAGAAGAAAATGTATCTAATTTAATCATCTAAAAAAATAACTGTATAATTATTATGAGCAACTACAAAATTTTCTCATTTCTGCACAAATTACAAACAATTCGTATTATTTCTGTTACAATAAATTCGAATATTTAGTTGGCTCAATAATTTTTGAAATTATAGCAGATATATTACTTTTTTTTAGTTTGTATTATACATATTACAATTGGCTCCATTAATTCGAAGAAAATGTATCTAATTTAATCATCTAAAAAGATAACTGTATTATTATTATGAGTAACTACAAAATTTTCTCATTTTTGCACCAATTACAAACAATTCGAATTATTTCTGTTACAATAGATTATAATATTTAATTGGGTCAATAATTTTTAATCATTAATTTATAGTATTTCAAATACATTTTCATTCAATGAATAACCATAAATCCAACAGTTTTATAATCCAACTCCCATTTGACTAACTGCTGATATCTTATATAAACAAATGGAGATGCCAACAGCAGACTGCAATATTCTATATACTGGTTTGGTGTTATACTATGTACTATGTAAAAGCCGTGTATATATATGTATATAAACGTGAGTTGGTATTCTCCGGCGCCCTCTGCGAGCTGGCGTTGCATACCGGGTGTTCACATCCGTGAAAACAGGCTTCGTAAATATTCACGTTTTATGCATCAATACCAGGAGAGCGCGCGAGGCTCGCCCGCGTTTTCTCTCTGCTCCCGCCGTGACCATTCTGTTTCTTGCAACACATACATACACTTGGTGTATTATCTTCTCTTTCACTCCCTTGTCGCCTTCTTTATATCTGTGCGATGCACTTACACCGTTTCAAGCAAGAAAACACGAATCAGTGAGTGAAACAGCGATTAGCTTGTCGAACCTGTCCATCACGATCGATTGGTGTATTATTTATTTAAAAAAAAAAGAAAAAGAAAAATTCATTAAGGATTCGTGTCTTCGACAACTTAATACACGGTTTTAACACCCAGTATATGATTTAATGATTTAATGACAATTTTTTTTTTATGTTAACTTCACGGCTCGACGCTTTTCCAATACGAAATATAATGTCTCACCAGATGTTTTTATAATTGATTGACGCAAATTGTACCATTTTTGCATATTATTTTAAAGAAAATATTTATGTTTAATTATATGAAAGTGAAAAGCACCTTTCGCTACTGTTGAATACCGTCTTGACGCTTATTTATAGTGTAAATTATTTATTATCACATATACAATAATAGTTACCAGCTACCGAACGAATAGATAGTTTTCTCAGTGACCGGTCAATAACTGGTGCACCCGCCTTATCGGCGTTAACTACAGTGTGAAGATCTCTCGTAACGATAAGAAATTCTCGTTTCGACCACATGCACTGGAATTTCCCTCGAATCTTGGAAATATGCAAAGCGGAAGGCGATGAGATTTTTTGAAACTATCCAAGACTATTCGTAACATCTCTCGTAGATATTCAAGAGTATTTCTATTTCAGTGCGGGTGCATTAGGGGAAAATGCTAATTACCGCAACGGCAGCGAGGAGAGCAAACGGCTAATGAGACCGCAGCTCTAACTCGTTATAAGATCTATCGATTAGAATCGCAAGACGTGTGCATTCCCCCTCCCCTTTACACACACACACTCACACTCACATGTACACACTCATCACATACTCTCATCATAGATTTTCATCACACACTCTCACCACACACTCTCATCACACACTCCCATCACACACTCTCATCACACACTCTCATCACACACTCTCATCACACGCTCTCATCACACACTCTCATCACACACTCTCATCACACACTCTCATCACACACTCTCATCACACACTCTCATCACACACGCTCATAACACACTCTCATCACACACTCTCATCACACACTCTCATTACACACTCTCATCACACACTCTCATCACACACTCTCATCACACACTCTCATCACACACTCTCATCACACACTCTCATCATACACACTCTCATCACACACTCTCATCACACACTCTCATCACACACTCTCATCACACACTCTCATCACACACTCTCATCATACACTCTCATCACACACTCTCATCACACACTCTCATCACACACTCTCATCACACACTCTCATCACACACCCTCATCACACACTCTCATCACACACTCTCATTACACACTCTCACCACACGCTCTCATTACACACTCTCATCACACGCTCTCATCACACACTCTCATCACACACTCTCATTACACACTCTCATTACACACTCTCATCACACACTCTCATCACACACTCTCATCACACACTCTCATCACACAATCTCATCACACACTCTCATCACACACTCTCATCACACACTCTCATCATACACTTTCATCACACACTCTCATCACACACTCTCATCACACTCTCATCACACACTCTTATCACACACTCTCATCACACACTCTCATCACACACCCTCATCACACACTCTCATCACACACTCTCATCACACATTCTCATCGCACACTCTCACCACACACTCTTATCACACCCGCTTATAAAACACTCTCATCACACACTCATCATACACTCATCATACGCTCTCATCGCGCACTCATACACACACATACATACAAACACACCGTGCAAGCAGGGATCACCCGTATGTAGATTAAAGAGTGATTTGTGTCGAGCGTCCCGCGAGATCTCATGAACGATCTCTGCGTGCGCGGGATATCGAGTACTCTCGCGGTTCATTCGACCTGCGAGCGGAGAAATGTGGAGCACAGAAAAAAATAGAGTAAAAGAAGTAAAGCGTTAAAAAAAACATTACTTTTTTTTGTGTTAAAGTCGTTGGAGCTTGGCAGTCACGAAGAGAAGAGCGTCTCTCTCGAGCACCACAGTATATATATACGTATGTATATATATACGTACCGCGATTTTCTCGTCTTGAGCGTCCCGCGCGAATAGTTTCGGTTTTACTACTCGACTCGGGGGATGCAGGTTGCACTATTGCAGTTTTACGTTCTCCTCGTGCGCCCGCGTAAGCGCGGATTGCCGCCACCGCCACCATCGCACTCAGAGCGATCCTCTCGTTTTCAGCTGTTGCATGGAAATCCACGCGCGCCGGTCTTGCTCTTTTACTGCGCGTACTCGGCTGTTTTCTAAGTTATGGGGAAACTTTATGGTCGTTGTATGGACTCGCCGGGTGCTGAGATGCACTTGTTTCCTCCAGCATCTCGGCTGTCCGATACTATGCTGCCGTTGGGTATATATACCCAATGGCTACGCCTACCCACGACGATCCGTCGTTAGCTCCGAGATTTCTTCGAGGTGGATCTCCTTGCCGCAGGGAAATCGCACGGCGAAGCTACTCCGGGCATTCTGTCTCGTCTTTGTACACTGGATGTTACGTTGCAACCAACTGGAGAACAAAAGAGCGAGCTGAAAGCCTCTGGCACTTAGATGTACCAGTGAATGACCGCTTTCGTCTATTACCGATAATTGGCAAATTATTCACTGCAGAATTCGATAAAATTTTACAGTTACAACTGTTGGATAAAGAACTATATGATCTGTTGAAATTGGTAACATTGGTAGACAAGTTTTTTTTCTTGTTTCAAACAACGTAAATGAAAGTACCGGTAATAAAAAAAATCTTATGCTCGCCATTAGGCGATTAGGTCTCTAAAAACAAGAATACTATTGCCGACATAAATATAAAAGAGACGGAAAGCATAATGTAGAAGCTGGAGAAATTAAAATATATTAGGAATATATATTTAAGGAGTTCTAAAGAAAATATTGTTTATTTATTGGCGGTCGCTCACTGGGACAATCGTTTTATTCTGACGTATTTTGCTTCTGCGACATTGTCAGCTATTGAAATCGGTGGTATGGAAGCGAATATAACGATACGACGTTGGCGTGACTGCTCGGAGCCATCGGGTGTACGTGCTTCTCGATTTATCCGTCACGCCTCAGGTGCGCGTAGTCTTCTTCTTTTTTTTCCTTTCTTTCTGCTCTCTCCTTTGCATCTTGAGGGTCTCCCGTCTCGGCAGTCATTCGATTGGCTGCCGAGACGCCCGGGTTTATGTCGTGTCACGCTGTAAATTGGGCAGAGATGCCGAGGTGCGTTCTCGTCGGTTATATGCTCCATAGTGTTCACCAATGCTGGGTCCTCGAAGTAATCGATACGCTATGGCCAGACCGTCGATGGCTTCTCCAAGGTCCACCCACAAATTCAAGTATGGCCGCGTAACTCGAATTAAGACGACGTAACTGGAATTAACTTTATAAACGATTTTTATAAGATTTTTTTTGTAAATTATTAATTACTCATAATTTTTTAAAAACAATCAATGTTCTTACGTTATTAAGAAGATCTTTTTGAATGAGTCTACGCTAATTATGAGTTCAAAATAATAATTTTTAAAGAAATTTATTACAAAAACAACAATTTAGTAAAAATCTTATTAGTGGTTAATGATTGTTTATCGATTTATTAGTTAACGGCGGCCGATCAAGTCTAATTAGTTAACGCAGCTAATAAATCGATAACTCAGAATTCATGGTATTGCCATTTGTTTAACCAGAATTGGCTATAACATTTTTATTAAAACATCCGGTAACCCGAATTTTTTTGAACGCCACATTAATCCTTACGATCTCCGGAATACGTTAGACGTTTCTTCCTATATACATCTAATCGTAAAGTAATAATAAAACGTAATAAATACGTGTCCTTAACGCCTTTTCCATAAGAACCCGTGCTAAATCGATCAACTTTGGATTTATTTATTTACCTTAAACAGTCGGTAACCTTGTTTGAATTTTTGCATACAGGTTCCTCTAGATGTCATCTATAGTATATAATAAAATTCAGCATTGTATCTAATAATTATGTTTATAACCATATTACCTTAAAATCATTATTTTCCGGTGGAATTTTCAAAACTCCAATTTCTTTCGGTCAATTTTCTTGCAGTTAATTCTCTTTCATCATTCTTATGATATTACCTTATGAGTCCTACTTCTATGATATATATGTGTATTTTTAGTCAGCAATAAAATAATAAATTCTCGCTCGAGGGCTGGTAAACTGTTGCACCAAAACCGTCTATATTATACGTATATATAGTCAGCCCGGATGACAGACGAACAGCGAGGAAGGCTCGTGCATTGATGCGTACGAAAAAGCGCGAGCATGTCCGGGGGCCCGGGGGCACGGCATTAGGGAAATATTCAAATAGGGGGAGACAGCCAGTGGGTGTATAGCCCACGTGAGGTATATAGCTATGCGTAGGACGGTGGCGCGCGCGTATTGTTATTCTACCGTGAAAACGGCTGACGTTGTTACCTTTTATTAGCGTAATTCGTTCTATTAACCGTTTCCCAGGAGCCTCTTCGGCGCGGTCCTCGACCGTCCTCAACGGCCTTTCCCCCTCAGCTATAGTCGATAAATTCACAACGCTCTCTACTTTAGGCTACCGACTGATTTGTGGAGCCTTCGAAGCGCCCATAAAATTACTGCCCCTTTACGTCATTTAACGAAAAAAAAGTTTTCTTTACTATTGCCCCTCTCGGTGATTAATAGACCCGCGTCTTCGTCCTGCTGATTCAGTACAGTATCATCCAATATAAAAGTACTCGATTAAATTTCATTAATCTAATTAAATAAAAAATTAATAATGAGAAAGGCATTTAAAAAAAAATTCTCTTGTTTAGTCTATTGAATAATACACCGACATTTTAATTCAGCTCATTCATCAAAAGATCATCCAACATCGCAATTGTTTATTTTATTGCAATTAATTAAGTAGAGCCAAAAAATTAAATTAGAAATAAATCTTAAAAAAAAACAATATCCTTATTTTTCGTTTTCTACGTTATATGCGAGAAATATGATATTTTCCGACATTTTAATACAACATCGCAATTGTTTATTTTATCGCAATTAATTGATCACAAAAAATAAAATTAGATACAAATATTAAAAAAAAACGACATCCTTATATTTTGCTTTCTATGTTGTATATGAGAAATGTGTTATTTTCCGACATTTCAATTCAGCTTATTCATTAAAAAATCATCCAAAACGCAATTTTTTATTTCATCGCAATTAATTAAGTAGGTCACAAAAAACAAAATTATAAATAAGTATAAAAAAAAGAATATCCTTTTATTTTGTCTTCTATGTTATATGAGAGAAATGTGTTATTTGCCGACATTTCAATTCAACTCATTCATCAAAAGATCATCCAAAACGCAATTTTTTATTTTATGGCAATTAATTAAGTAGGTCACAAAAAACAAAATTATAAATAAGTATAAAAAAAATAATATCCATTTATTTTGTCTTCTATGTTATACGCGAGAAATATGTTATTTTTGTTTGGTAAAATATATTACATATACAAGGTATATTTAACATATATTATCTTGCGCGTATTTCACATATGTAAAATACCACGTGGGTGTCCGCTGATTGACTTACACGGTCTACCTACTTTCAATGGAGTGTATCGAAACTGTTAAGTACTAAATTTACTACACTGTAGGCTAAATTGTAAGACAGAACTCTCTTGGAGTGGCAAGGTGACTCGCATGCTGACGAGTTGCAGAGTCTTCGGAGGACTAAGAGTGTACATATATATTCTATATATATATATCGTGTTTTATTCGTGTAAGAGATGTACGTATACGGGTGGGAGCTCCCGCATCGTACTTAGCCGTACTCGGTGATCGTACCACCAGATACGGATCTCTCTCTTACCTTCTTCGGGTTACATAATCTCACCTTGCCGCTAAACACGAAACAATGGCTTGACGTGAGAGAGAGAGATGAAAGAGTGAGAGATAGAGAGAGAGAAAGATGGCTATGGTACTAGAGAGGAGGTGCCGATGAGCCATGCGCCATGCAGCAGCAACCAAGTTGAGATATAGGCCTCGACACACAGTACACAGCACAGTGCGATCACACGACTCGATAACGCCGAGTACCCCAAGCGCAGGAATCGCTATAATATAACGCCAAGTACACGCCAGGATGCGACCCACTGACGGCTCTACAGCTGACAAGCTGTTTTTATAACACCTTTTACTGTACACGCAGGTTATTTTAGTCGTGAAGAGAATTAATCATATAAATCAGAAACTGGTGAGTTATAATATCTCGAATGCTTTGCATCCTCACTTAGTCAGTTTAAATTCGGAGATTGTAAATTTCTTCGTCATTTCCTTTAGATAGACACATAAATAATAATAGTTTCTGTAAGAGTATCTTTAAAAGTGGCTGTAAGAGTGTCTGTAAAAGTATCTATAAAAGTGTCTGTTAGAGTGTCTGTAAGAGTGTCTGTAAGAATGTCTGTAAGAGTGTCTGCAAGAGTGTCTGTAAAAGTATCTGTAAGAGTGTCTGTAAGAGTGTCTGTCAGAGTCTCTGTAAGAGTCTCTGTAAGAGTCTCCGTAAGAGTCTCTGTAAGAGTCTCCTTAAGAGTCTCTGTAAGAGTCTCCGTAAGAGTCTCTGTAAGAGTCACTGTAAGAGTCTCTGTAAGAGTCTCTGTAAGAGTCTCTGTAAGAGTCTCTGTAAGAGTCTCTGTAAGAGTCTCTGTAAGAGTCTCTGTAAGAGTCTCTGTAAGAGTCTCTGTAAGAGTCTCTGTAAGAGTCTCTGTAAGACTGTCTGTAAAAGTCTCTGTAAGAGTCTCTGTAAGAGTCTCCGTAGGAGTCTCTGTAAGAGTCTCTGTAAGAGTCTCTGTAATAGTGTCTGTAAGTCTCTGTAAGAGTGTCTGTAAGAGTGCCTTTAAAAGTGTCTGTAAGAGTGTCTGTGAAAGTATCTGTGAGAGTGTCTGTAAGAGTGACTGTAAGAGTGTCTGCAAGAGTGTCTGTAAGAGTGTCTGCAAGAGTGTCTGTAAGAGTGTCTGTAAGAGTGTCTGTAAAAGTCTCTGTTAAAGTGTCTGTTAAAGTGTCTGTAAGAGTGTCTGTAAGAGTGTCTGTAAGAGTGTCTGTAAGAGTGTCTGTAAAAGTGTCTGTAAAAGTGCCTGTAAAAGTGTCTGTAAAAGTCTCTGTAAAAGTGTCTGTCAGAGTGTCTGTAAGAGTGTCTGTAAAAGTGTCTGTAAAAGTGTCTGCAACAGTGTCTGTAAAAGTGCCTGTAAGAGTGTCTGTAAAAGTGTCTGTAAAAGAGTTTGTAAAAGTGTCTGTAACAGTGTCTATAAAAGTGTCTGTAACAGTGTCTGTCAGAGTATCTGTAAGAGTGTCTGCAAGAGTGTCTGCAAGAGTGTCTGTAAAAGTCTCTATTAAAGTGTCTGTAAGAGTGTCTGTAAGAGTGTCTGTCAGAGTGTCTGTAAGAGTGTGTGTAAAAGTGTCTGTAAAAGTGTCTGTAACAGTGTCTCTAAAAGTGCCGGTAACAGTGTCTGTAAGAGTATCTGTAAGAGCGTCAATAAAAGTGTCTGTAAGTGTGTCTGTAAGAGTGTCTGTAAGAGTGTCTGTAAGAGTGTCTATAAGAATATCTGTAATAGTACATATTAGTGCCTATAAAAGTGTTTGTAAGTATCTGTATGATTGTGCGATGAATTTTCACAAAATTGCACAATACTATTATGTAGATTGTTGACTATTCGTTCAATTAATGTTAAATTGAAGTTTTACTCTCAATGCGGCAAAAAGTGATGCTTGTGCGTGCGTGCGTGAATACGTATAGTCGATCCACGGTCTTTTAACCCGTTACGAAGCGCGAGGTAAAAAATTGTCCGAGTTACGGGCCCGTAGATACACGCGTACAGAATGAACGATTTCCAACAATTTTCGTAGACAATGGACCTAACGGGGAAAGGTGAGCTTAGGACGAACGAAGGCCTCTCAGGAACCTCTTATCTATGCGCACTCAACACGACAGACAACAACGACTACGACAGACGACACTTTACTTCCGTTCGGTTACGCTTAGTAAATTCGATTCTTGGCTTGTCTCAACAAACCGCGACAAATCATCTAAGCGCAACATTGTTATGCGTCCCGTAATTTCTCTGAAAATACTGTGCAAGCGCACTGAACGTGTAACTCTATGTACACAAACTTATCAGGAAATATATACAAAATTATACAAATTTTTCTCCAACTTCCTTTTTAAAAAAATGTTTAAATTCCTCTCAATAATTTATGAACTTATATTTCAACAATTTTTAATTATTACTATTAACAATATTGAGGTAATTTTACATTTTTTTTACATAGATTTTTATTTTCTTTTAATCATTACACAAGTAGAATAATAATAATTCGTGTTAGTACTAATAATTGAAGCTTTTTTTTGTTTTTGCTTTGCTAATGATCTAAATAATTTTTTATGAATAAAGCTATGTTAAAGAAGGATTGCTATTGAATTTGGGAGGGATAAATAAATAAAAGTTCGTTATTTATGTAATTTTGAATTTTTGAAAAAAAAATTACGTTTTGTTCTAACTCACACAAATTCTCACGAAATCAACTGAAATTTTCTACAGACAAAAAATAACATTCTACGCTACTACGTACGAAATTTGGTGATGATTAGTAAAGCGGTTTGGATTTTACGTGAATGCGAATTTAAAAAAAAAACTATAGAATTAACGAAAAAAGAAACGTAGCAAAGTAGGACTTTGCATATTGCTTCCTCATTAATTTATATTTATTCACAAAGCTTCCTCTACACCGAGAGAAAAGATTTCATTGACGCCAAAGAAATGGGTGGATTGATTTTTTTTTCATTGATTTCAACGAAATATTTCTTTGATTTCAATGAAATGATGCATTTGAATTTGAAAGAGAACATTTCATTGCCTGTAAATCAAGATTTACTCAGTGAGCATATAATAAAGAAACAGTTTCATTGTTTTAAGGAGACGTTTTCATTAGTTCAAAGAAACGTTTTCATTGATCTCTCTCCGTCTCGCACCTAACCTCACTTTTTTTGTTTTACGGTTCTCCCGAACGAACGGCTTCGAGTATCGAGGAGCCAGAAGCTTAGCCTATTTCTGCCATACTTCCTTACATCCTCACAAAATTTGAGCTTTATCTGCCGCGTACTTCAGGAAAAAACAGGTTTCGAAATTTTGAGCTGGTAAGAAGAAGGTTTCATTGAATCAGAGACGATATCTTTGAAATCAATGAAAAAGGTTCATTGGCTTAAAGAAATGTTTCTTCGAATCAATGTCACTACTTTTCATTGAGTTTGAGATCATTCAAAGAAAAGATAGTATTGAAATTCAAGTATTTCATTTAATTGGCAAAAATTTCCGTGAATCAATGAAACTTTTTCTCTCGGTGTATGAGGAAACCAAAATGAATAAATAAGCTTACTCATAGAGACGGTTTTGTGAAAAATGAAAATTAATGAGGAAGCAACGTGCAAAGTTCTACTTTGCAACTTTTTTAGTGTTACGTTAGCGTAGAGAAGTTGACGAGATGAGCGATTTGGGTTGCACGGTTGCCTCGTTGTCATCCCGTGGTAATTTCACGCTTTTACCAGAAGTCCAAGAGGGAGAGAGCCCCTCGAATCGTTCTCCTGGAAAATGTCGTCCTCTTGTCCGCTCGCTCGAGTCGCTTCTCGTTGTTGTACGCATCCTATATATATTTAGATATATATATATATATATATATATATATATATATATATATCTCATATACAGTTCTAGGATAGGAAGCGCGCGGCGCACGCGAAAGAGAAGCGACCGCGGCTCAAGATAGTTACGGGAGCGTGCACCTCCCTCGCTCTGACTCCACTGCGTCTATATCGTGCCAAAGATCTCAGCTTGTTCCCTTGTACAAACTCGCCTACGTATAGTACATGTACGTTAACACGAACGGTACAGGAGACGAGACTGGATTTTTCTCTCATGGCTCCCGTTTCATGATTATTTGCTTGCGCCTCATTCCCTTTTTTTAAAATTTATTTATTAAGTCATCCAAATATCTATGCCATACGAAGACAAAATAAATATATCACATCAGAAAATTTAATTTCATTTAATTACATTTTTTATATGATTTTATATGTTTTTATATGTATTTTATATCACAATTTATATTTAATTCAATGAAAATTTAATTACATTAAATTGAATCTTTTTATATGTTTTTATATGTATTTTGTATCACAAAATTTAATTACTTTAAATTATTATATAATACTATTATATTTACTTTTTTTTGCACAACGAGTTATTTGTTTAATTGCCAATGGAACGTTTTTACTACATCAGGGGAATAACTATTTTAATAAATGTCTTATTCAATTTTGAATCAGGTATTTTCGAAAAAGATAAAGAAATGGTGGTATTAAATTAGAAATGTACCATACATTTTGGTTTTGCTAATTAGGCGCAAAATGAAAAAATGCAAGATCTGAATTTATAAAAACTGTATTTTTGTTCAACCGTTTTCAATCAGAAAAGTGGTGAACATTGAAAAATTTCTTTTTCTTCGTAAATTCTAAATTTCAGAAAAAAAGATTCTTCAGCTTATCACAAAAAGGTATAATTTTTTTCAAGTATAACGATGAGTAGGTATTAAATAATTTGATTACACTTCAGTTTCAATAATAATATACTATACATTTTTTTCTACGTTAACTAGAATCACTTCGATTCTTATTTCATTTTTTTTACACATGTTCCTCTTTGAAAATGTGTATATACAATTTTTTTAAAAATCTTAATACGTGATCTCATTTTTTATAAATGTATAACGATGAGTAGGTGTGGAAGTGGAACGAGAGTGAATTAAAAGTGACTGTTGGAGTACATAGCCAAAAGTACTCGAGTCACTTCCTGGAATGCACCGAACGCCAAAATCACGTGGTCCCACGACGTAGAGAGTCTATGGTCAGAGAAGCGTGACGTAAATTCGTCGTTAGGAGCCGAAGGAAACGTCGCGTTCCAGTGACCGAGCCCTGCTGCTTTGGCCCTCCGACTTTTATTCCTGGTACCCTCCGCGCGCGCACTTATATCGCGATCTTCACTGCTGCTTCTTCGTCTTCGTTGCTTCTTCTTTTTTTTCCCTCCCTCGTTCTCTCGCTGCCTCACTACATTTTTATACGCGTTCTCGAGTCGCGTACATTAACCGACAGGAACGCGAAGGACGTTGCAAAAAGGTAACGGTGCATACCGCGCTTCAGGTGTACATACCACTTCCACAGAATCGTAAATTTTAAATGCTATAAAATCGGATCACGAATTAAGCCTACAGTGGGTTACTGAAGCAGCGAATAAATTAACAACTTTTCTCGAGTTGGGTTAGGGTATATGGATATAAAATAATTAAGCAACTTAGTTTCAACATTTTATGCAATTTATTATAAATATAATAAATGTCATAAGTTATAGTTATTGTGCGATAACTATAATTTGTTCGTGCTTTTAACTGGATTTGTATTTATGCATTGAAATTAGTAATTTTGGCAGCATTATGGTACTTAATTTTTAGTAATCGAATCAAGTGTATCGATAAATTTGAAAATTACAATTATTTACTGAAAAATTCATTAAATATTATGGAAAAGTATATAATTAAAAATGTGTTTCAAAACATTTATCTCCCAGTAATATTTTATTGAATTTGAGTGATATAACATCAGCTACGTAAAATAATTACAAGACTTTGATGATTTTATTTTGAAAAATTATAACGACAGAAAATAAATTCTCAATAAACTCGATATCTTGAAGAATAAAAAAATTAGGTCGGATTTGTCGACCGGAAGTCGGATCTGTGAATTCTGGAATCAGAAACGGAAAAAAGTCAGTTTTTTTTTAAATCATCGTAAAAAGGCTTGTAATCGGTATTTTCTGTGGTAGAATATGCGGTTCGAGAACGATAGTGAAGATCAAAATTCGATATGTTAAAGAAAATAAAATTGTAAATATTATAATATTATTGTAAAATATTAGTAAAAAGGCTTTTAGCCGGTATTTTCTGTGGTAGAATATGCGACTTGAGAACGATAGTGCGGGCCAAAATTCAATATCTTAAAGAAGAAAAATGTAGGTTGGATTTGTCGACCAGAAGTCAGATCTGGGAATTCTGGAATCAGAAACGGAAAAGTCACTTTTTTTAAAATCATAGCTTTTAACCAGTATTTTCTGTGGTAGAATATGCGATGTGCGAACGTTAGTGAAGACCAAGATTCAATATCTTAAAGAAAAAAATGTAGGTTGTATTCTCCAACTGGAATCAGAAATTCTAAAAAGTCACTTTTTTAAAATCATGATTAAAAGGCTTGTAACCGGTATTTTCTGTGTTAGAATATGCGACTTGAGAACGATAATGAAGGCCAAAATTTGAAATCTTAAAGAAAAAAATTTAGGTTGGATTTGTCGACCAGGAGTCGGATCTGTGAATTCTGGAATCAGAAACGGAAAAAAGTTCCTTTTTTTAAAATCATCGTAAAAAGGCTTTTAACCGGTATTTTCTATGGTAGAATATGCGACTTGAGAACGATAGTGCGGGCCAAAATTCAATATCTTAAAGAAAATAAATTTAGGTTGGATTTGTCGACCGGAAGTGGGATCTGTGAATTCTGGATTCAGAAACGGAAAAAAGTCACTTTTTTTTAAAATCATAGCTTTTAACCAGTATTTTCTGTGGTAGAATATGCGATTTGAGGACGTTAGTGAAGACCAAGATTCGATATCTTAAAGAAAAAAATGTAGGTTATATTCTCCAACTGGAGTCAGAAATTTTAAAAAGTCACTTTTTTAAAATCATGATTAAAAGGCTTGTAACCGGTATTTTCTGTGGTAGAATATGCGACTTGAAAATGATAGTGAAGGCCGAAATTCGATATCTTAAAGAAAAAAAATTTAGGTTGGATTTGTCGACCGGAAGTCGGATCTATGAATTCTGAAATCAGAAACGGAAAAAAGTCCCTTTTTTTTAAATCATCGTAAAAAGGCTTTTAACCGGCATTTTCTGTGGTAGAATATGCGACTTGGGAACGATAGTGCAGGCCAAAATTCAATATCTTAAAGAAAAAAAATGTAGGTTGGATTTGTCGACCGGAAGTCGGATCTGTGAATTCTGGAATCAGAAACGGAAAAAAGTCACTTTTTTTTAAATCATAGCTTTTAACCAGTATTTTCTGTGGTAGAATATGCGATTTGCGGACGTTAGTGAAAACCAAATTTCGTTATCTTAAAGAAAAAAATGTAGGTTATATTCTCCAACTGGAATCAGAAATTTTAAAAAGTCACTTTTTTAAAATCATGATTAAAAGGCTTGTAACCGGTATTTTCTGTGGTAGAATATGCGACTTGAGAACGATAGTACAGGCCAAAATTCAATATCTTAAAGAAAAAAATGTAGGTTGGATTTTTAAGTAAAGGTGGCACAAAAATTGAATATTTTTTACTCGAAATTGACAATGCTCTGCGTCATCGCTCTGTAGTCTGCTACCAAAGTGTAGCTCGTGTATATCCTCATCCCGGGCATTGTGATCCTCGCTGTTGTTGCGCTAAAGGTTCGAGCAACGTACAATTCATGGCAAAAGTGCGAAAGAAGGTGCAGCGAGCGTTACACACGTGTGTCAGCCGTTACGTATTCGCTGAGCACAAGGTTGCGGAGCATCCAGAAGTGCTATATAGAGGAAATATAACGCAAGGGTATTACAAACGAGGGGATAAGATCATAACGCGAAGCATTGTTGTGCCTCGGTCTCGTCGCGAAGAATCTTCCTTTTTGCGAACATGGCGCGGTTCTCCCAGGTTCCCGATTTCCGTAAAAGTCGTGAAACACTCAGAGACGCTTCACGAGAGAGGGTCGAGCGCCAAGTATGTGTTTATAACCACGATCGCGAATTCACACTGCGGAAAAATCGCCTCGTAAAAGTTAATTGAAATTTTAGTGCTTTAAAAAAAAAAAAAAAAAATCCGGAAGCGATCATAACTTTGGTTCATTTTACAGAACTTTTAGTGTTAATTTTACAGATAATTGTTGTCAATTTAGCAAAAAAATCTTGCCAATTTTTCTTAATATTACTTTCAATTTTTCGTTTAACAAATTATTATTATTTTTTTGAATCGACAATTAAAATAAAAAGATTATTGGAATATTCCATTATTTAAATGCTTAAATGTTTGAATTATTAATTAAAAATGAAATTTATGAAAAACTTATAGCATATATATATATATATATCTTTATAATAATAATTGTGAAATGAATTATAGCCTCAATTTTACTTAATAAACTCATAGGGGCTAACAACTCTGCTAACTATAACTATAGTAACGACTATATTCCTGCAAAAGGGTTCTCGAACGTTTTCCACGAATGCTACACGTGCGGCCAACCGAGCCAGCGCTTTTACATCTTAATCCACATGCAATGCACGGTAAATCAAACGTTTTTGCTTCTTATCGTTAAGCTCGAGATCACAGCAATTCACAACAACAAAAAGTTTGTACGATAACAATTACTGTCAGTAATTATATGACCTGTATGCATATATATACATATTACTATTTGTTATTTTTAATATTATCAAAATCTGTCATTGCATTTCTAATGTTGAGTGACAATAATTTCGTATATGATTGACGTCCGTTTATTGTGTTTCGCTATTTTTGCTTTCGCGAAAAGGAAACTTTTAAGAAAAAAAAAATTATATCCTATAGAATATTCCATTGCATATATTGGACTCAATAAAAAAATAATTTCAGCATTATTTAAAATCTATTTCAATAAAACTAGGATTTTCAAACTTTCATCGGAAAATATTTAATAAAACATAAACTATGCAAAGAATTAAAAAAAAATCCTTTTATACTTTCGAAGTCGAAATTAAACTCTGTAATTTATTTTTGTAGTAGATGACTCTTCAGCATTTTTAAAAATAACTTTTAATAAAATTACGATCTCTAAACTTTCACCGCAACATATTGAACAAAATATAAACTATGCAAAGAATTTTTTTATATTAATTTTTTCAAAGGTTCAAAGTCGAAATTAAACTCTGTGTTTTATTTTCGTAGTAGATGTCTTTTCAGCATTTTCAAAAAACATTTTCAATGAAACAAAGATTTTTAAAATTACACCGCAAAAAATTGAATAAAATATAAATTATGCAAAGAATTTATTACAATTTTTTCAAATTTTCGACATCAAATTCGAACTACCATTAATTTTCGTAAACCAACAGTAGATGGCTCTCCAACATTTGAAAAGAAATCACTTTCAAAAAACTAAGATCTTTAAACTTTCACCGCAAAGTATTAAATAAAATATAAACTAGGCAAATTTTTTTACTTTCTCATCACATACAAAGTATGTAAAAGAGAAAGTATTGCAATCCAAAAAAAATTCGACTCTTGGATTTTGATGGAAATACATGTTTTGAGTGTAGATTCCAAAAAACACATTCACTAATTTCTGTCTGTCTGTCTGGCTGTATCCGGCAACTCTGTCCAAAAGTACAATAACTTCTGAAAAAATCTATGGACCGCAATGAAATTTAGTGTGTGCCTTTTGCATATAAAATATAGTTTTGGTATTGAAATCCAATCCAAAATCTTCACTACTTCTAATACTTTACCTTAAATAGTGAATAAAAAAATTAATTAATTTATTTATTTTTGGACCGCAAGCTAATATAAAATTTATTATGCTTTGGTATGATACATACAGACAGAATTACTAGCAACTGAGCAATGAACAACAAGAGATTTAGTACAGAGAAGATTATGTGGTCTTTTCAATCACTCACATAAGATGTTGTGAAAAATTTATATTGCCTGAAACATGGATTGTGTTACACATTCACTAAACAAAAGAACTACTATCAATGATCTTGAGCAGTTTTCAATGAGAAATATAATATGAATGTTCACACCATATGTTAGATTAAAAGGAAAGTGAAAATTGCAAGAAAAAAAATATTTGAGGTTATTCACAGTCATGATGTTAGACTATAAACACTCATACACTCATCGTATCACAGTTTTTATCCTTCGCATAGCATTTTATACGAATTCAAAATCCTGCGGTGGCCTCATACACGCCATAAGATTCGAAACTTTTGAAATATGAATAATTGAGATATAAATTCGACTTGTCAAACTATCGAAGTGCCGACAATAATACCACCAAACGAAAGAGAGATGTGAAGTGAGGCGCGAACATCGCACGCGCCGCCTTGCGAGTGCGGCTCGTAGCTTGAACTCAAATTTAAAAACGCGTTCTTGACAAATTATAGCGAGAAATGTAATAGATTACAATAAATGTGCGAAATTCACAAATTTCTATTCGTGTAGTTAGTCACTATACCTCAATAAATTCATGTTAAAAACTTCACGCCAGTAACAATTGTGATGAGAAAGTCACGTGTTGCGAATACGCCAGTAGCAACTTTATTTTTTCTATTTTTCAAGGACATTTTTTTGAAATCGAACTCTGCCATTTGTTTTCGTAAACTAACAGGGGGTGGCTCTTCGCACGCGATCGGGTATAGGCAAAACATGCGGAACAGCAAAAAAACACGTGCGATCGCTTCGTTCGTCCGCTAAGCAGCGTTCGCCAGCTGCGATTCGTGTGCATACGCGACGCGGTTAGACTCGCTGAAGCGAGACACCGCGGCCGTCGTTCGCTCTACAGGGCCCCAATAATACGTAAGTATATAAACCGAACGATGCCCGCTATACGAAGCGACCTGGGCAACTCGCGGAGTTTTCCATGGGAACGGACGTCCCCGGGGACTCACGAAGTCGTTAACCATCGAGTGTATTCTCTGTGTTGCGGAATGACAGGGAGAGAACATACCATAATATTCGCTCGTTTCTTCTCAGCCACAAACATTATTATTACCGAACTATTTGTTATACATCTTTTTCACTGACTAACATATAATTTAATCGGCCAAAAAAAAAAAAAAAAATTCAGAAAATCATAGCTTTTAGTTACTCAAGTTTAAACTTATGAATGCTTTACAAGTTTATTCCTACGAGCAATAGTGTAATTCTGACCGAATTTTAGTAGTTTACGATGTGGAAAAGAATCAGATCTAAGAGCATTGGTTTTATGTAATAAATGTTCTGAAAAATTGTAAATAATTTTATTAAAAATGGTTAATTCAATTCAGAAAAAAATGTCTGATTTTTAAGGAGACATGATTTTTTACCAGAATTTTCAAAGAAATTTATGTTTTTGAGATTTTAAGTTCCCTATTTTTTTTTTTTCACTTCGTTTAAATAATGGTAGCTCCATTGTTTATCAATATTTTCCAATAATAAAAGAACAAAAATTTAGCAAAAGTATTATCAATTGTCCATTAAATTCCGACCTCGTCATCCGAATGGTCTCAAAAAAAAAAAAAAAAAAAAAAAAAAATGATTCATCGACTTTATTTTTCCGTGTTTTTTAACAGACCCCTTAACAATTTATTTATTTTATTTATTAACAAAATTCTCCTTTGTACAATTTTTTTTTATATAGGGTAACGATTAGATAATTCTAGATTATTAAAAATATATATACATCAAACAATATTGTCATTTCAGTAGATGAATGGTATTAAAAAAATAATGTCAAAACACAATAGTGAACAATAATTTTTATTTAATAAAAATAAAATTAATAAAATTAATATATATATATGTATGTATTAAAGTTATATATACACACATTGTAGCTTACATTAACGTGTCCACAGCCTTAACCCAGTTAACGAGTTGATTCCCTCGTGACCCCATCGGGTTCACGCCTTATTAGCGTGAATGGAGCAGTGCCGTGACAACGTATGGCTTCTCTATACACGTATTCATTGATACAACGACGAGTGAAGGGACCGGAGGGTAGATCGCCTCGTGGCATCGTTCTCTATAGGAAGAGAACTGTGCATTGTCGGGGTTAATCGTCAGGCGCCTCGGTCCCATAAACCGCAGCTACCATATATTTCAATCTCTCTTTATCTTTCGCGCTCTATGACGATTACACTCGCTAGCTCCGAAGCTTTGACTGGCAATTAAATAAGGAATTAACGAAGAATAACTCCGTCTCTCTTGTCAGCAAGATTGACACCATGACTTGATAAAAGATGAAGGAATACGAGAATATTGCAACTGAATGGTTCATCAGGCTACCAATTTACTATTGAATAGATTTCGTCAGTGTTTTGTTAATGAAAAAAACTACCAATGAACATTTTATTGCTCGATTTATTCTAACTTAATCGTCCATTTGGTTTAGGTCATTGCTCTAAGTTATTAATTAAATAAATTTACAAAAAGTATTTTTATTTTTTTTCGAAATTCACTAATTTATTGTTATTAATTTTTTTCTGTATTGTAAATAATATACGTCAATAATAAAAAAAGAAGAAATTCAGATATGCAATAGTTAATAGCTTGTGAGTTTTTTTTAAATAATGAATAATATTTAATGTTTGTAGTTAAGAAATAACAAAAAAAATTAACTAATAAATAACTTTAATTTCAATTGGATTTATATCCTACTCGGCCTCAAAAAAGTACTAAATTTTCAATAACACTAAAAAACCGAATGAAAAATCCAATGAAATCTAAAAAACAGCTGTTATAAATAAATAAATAATTGTTTATATAAATTTTTTATTTTTTCAAATAGTGAGAGATTTTAACGTTTACTGTATTTACGAGTCAGAAGACAAGGAGTACTTGGAGTGCAAGATGGTGATGGTCGCGGAGGGGGCAAAAGGAGCAGCGAGGGGGCGGAGGGGGGGCTGAGCAATTTAGCGAAGAGGCAAGGAGAACGCGCGACCGTGGCTTAGTGGGACGCTGACCACGGCTCGCAGGAACGACCATCCAGGGGACGAGGAACTACACCTCGATGAGCACGGCACGACATTCTCCTTGCCCCTCGTTTCCCCTCTGTCCTCACTCCTTGCCAGGTTGTAACTTTGCTGTCCCAGCAGCAGCCGTAGCACCAAGAAATAGAAGAATAAAATGAAGAAGAACAAGAAGAAGAAGATGATGAAGAAAGAAGCGGAAAAATATGAGGAAGGAGAGGAAGTAGAAAGTAAAGGAGCAGAAAAAAGAAGAATATGAAGAAGGAGGTGAATGAAAAGATGAAGAAGAAGAAGAAGAAAAGAAAAAGAAGATGAACAACATGATAAAGAAGAAGATGTAGAAGATGATGAAGACAAAGACGAAGAGGACGTTGAAGTAGAAGAAGAAGAAGAAGAAGAACAAGAAGAACAAGAAGAAGAAGAAGAAGAACAAGAAGAAGAAGAAGAAGATGGAGATTAAGAAGATGGAGATGAAGACGAAGACGAAGACGAAGATGAAGAAGACGATGAAGAAGAAGAAGAAGACGAAGAAGATCAAGATGAAGAAGAAGCTGAAGAAGAGGATGCAGAAGAAGAAGCTGAAGAAGAGGATGCAGAAGAAGATGCAGAAGAAGACGAAGACGAAGACGAAGACGAAGACGAAGACGAAGACGAAGACGAAAACGAAGACGAAGACGAAGACGAAGACGAAGACGAAGACGAAGACGAAGACGAAGACGAAGACGAAGACGAAGACGAAGACGAAGACGGAGACGAAGATGAAGATGAAGATGAAGATGAAGATGAAGAGGACGAAGAGGAAGAAGAAGAAGAAGAAGAAGAAGAAGAAGAAGAAGAAGAAGAGGAAGAAGACCGCCACCGCCTCTCCGTCTTTCGTGGGCATCGTGCAATCCCGTCCCTCTTCTCCCCAGACGAGAAACGAGGCAGCTCGAGCAACGCGTCTGATGGGTTAGCCTGTCTCCGGAGCTTCAAGTCGCCTCGCGAACGCGCGCGCCTCGCGGCGCTCACTCGCGATTGTCCCGGTAAACCACGACGATGCAGCTCGCTCACCGTGACGAAGGTACCCACCTACAAAACGGGAGTGTATAGGCCTCTCTCTGACGAGGTGCCTTATTCTCGAAGGCTTCGCGGATCTCCGTTGGCCTATCCTCCTCGTGGAAAATAAACGCACGACACAGCATGGGAAATAAAAACGAGCTACACACAAACCCACTCATTCGTCCAACTCGTACACTTAGAATAGCTGCAGAGATAAAAAATTATGGCGAGGGTTACGAATTTTTTTTATTTCGATTTTTTAATTGTATATTTATTTTTTTTGTGTAAAGGAAAAATAGATATTTATATATTTAACTAATGTTTATTATATTTTTATGATTATATTAATAAGATGTTTTTGAGGTCAAATATGAGGCTTTTTTGGCGATTAAAAACCTTTGAAGGTGTATGCATAAAAAAATAGCGGGAAAAATACAAATTGGCTTTCCAGTCGGGTGTAAAAAATGGTGCATCTAAATTCAGCATAATATATACATTTTCAAATATTGTAAAGTAACGTACTCGATTATTACTCTCAATACTGAACAATTTCACGGAATTGTGAAATGTGTTCGTGTAAAAGAGATAAAAAAAAAATGGAGTACAAAATACATATAATAAGCTTGAAAATGTCAATATCGATTTTAAACGGCCTATATTTCAAGGGATGATATTATGCTTTCCCACCAGAATTTGAAACCTTCATTATTCCATTTCATAAATATATATCGTACAATTGTTAACATTTTTTCATTTTAAATTCATAAAATTTGACATTTCAGAAGCACCTTATTATAAGCATTTATTATTATGAAATTGTTTTTAATATATATATTTGATTTTCTAAAAATTATAATTCTTTTCATTACATAAGATTTTTAACTTTTGTAAAATAATTTTTGCAACAGTATCCAACAATTTTACTGAATTATTATTGTTATTACAACATAATAATACCAAAAAAATGACTGAAAATGACGATATCAATTTTAAATGACCTGCATTCTGAAGGGTGACATTATGGCTTCCCACATACGACCCTTCTACAGTTCCTGGGAGTGTCAATGGTCCCTCAACATGGACCTTTGGTGATTAGCGATTAGGGTGTGTCACGTGACCCGGCAATAGGTCACCAATAAAGGAGGGTTCCTATATACACAAAAAAAAACTCGTTTTTAGGTACTTTTCCCTCTGACAAAGAATAAAATATTTTGACTTCAAAAACCGGAAGTGATTATTTTGTCATTATTAATAAATTCAACTAATCTCTCTGAGACAAAAAAACAGCGTTACTGCTAATGATATTAATCCTCTGACTCCAGTGTAAAAAATATTCGGAAAATTATTCTTGTCAATATAAAATATTAGAACACGATATTTTAACATTTTGATTCGAAATTCGAATAGAATATTCAATTCAAAGTTCGGTTTGAAATACGAATATTTAAGATCATCGAATATTCGATTTGAAGTACGAATCGAATGATTCGATATTTTCGAAGTCAAATATTCGATATTTTCGAAGTCGAATGATTCGATATTTTCGAAGTCGAATATTCGATATTTTCGAAGTCTAATATGCGATATTTTCGAAATCGAATATTCGATATTTTCGAAATCGTATATTCGATATTTTCGAAATCGAATATTCGATATTTTCGAAGACAAATGTTCGATATTTTCGAAGACAAATATTCGATATTTTCGAAGACAAATATTCGATATTTTCGAAGACAAATATTCGATATTTTCGAAGACAAATATTCGATATTTTCGAAGACAAATATTCGATATTTTCGAAGACAAATATTCGATATTTTCGAAGACAAATATTCGATATTTTCGAAGACAAATATTCGATATTTTCGAAGACAAATATTCGATATTTTTGAAGACAAATATTCGATATTTTCGAAGTCAAATATTCGATATTTTCGAAGACAAATATTCAATATTTTCGAAGACAAATATTCGATATTTTCGAAGACAAATATTCGATATTTTCGAAGACAAATATTCGATATTTTCGAAGACCAATATTCGATATTTTCGAAGACAAATATTCGATATTTTCGAAGACAAATATTCGATATTTTCGAAGACAAATATTCGATATTTTCGAAGACAAATATTCGATATTTTCGAAGACAAATATTCGATATTTTCAAAGACAAATATTCGATATTTTTGAAGACAAATATTCGATATTTTCGAAGACAAATATTCGATATTTTCGAACATAAATATTCGATATTTTCGAACATAAATATTCGATATTTTCGAAGACAAATATTCGATATTTTCGAACATTCTTATACCCCTAATAATTACCATAATGAAATTTTGTACAGTGGCTTTTATTCGTTGTACTCGCGGAAAGAGCAGTGTGTCTGTTACGCAACTGCGAGAGTCGACTTTATGAATATGTACAAAAATAACAAATGGAGATCGTTGTACAAAAGAAACGATGACGGGCTTAGCACGTTGTGTGGCTCTCGCACCAACACAACGTTGCTTAGCCGGCTGTCCGATTGTTTCGCACGCGTATCGTACACGACTATAGCTTGTTTTTAGTATGTTTTCTTACATATCGCGCGCCGCTCACCGTTTCACCTCTCAGTGTATGTTGCCCGTCACGGGTGTCACCGTTGCGTTCGTTTTACGTGAGCGCACTTCGAAATCTAGAGAAGATCAGTAACTACTCCGTTACCTTACACCTCTCTCGGCTCCTCCTCACACTCGTTACTTCTTCTTATCCTTATTCGACATCTCGATATTCGTCCACACGATTCCACATAACTGTTTTTTTAAATTATAAATTTAATTGTTTAATTATAATTTTATTTCTATAAAATGTAAAATTATGAATTTAATTCATAAATTCTACTATTATTATAATTTTATTTATATCAAATTAAAAATTAAAAATTTCTCCAACTTCCCAATTTTTCCGACATTTGTAACTCGTTTTATCATTTTTCGTTCAATAAGATTCTCGAAATAGCCGATTAATTATATCCAAGTAAGTTTTGAAAAAAGTACCTTAAGGCAATTTTCACTCATATTTATTTTACGAAAACAAAATGTAAGACTAGAAAATTGAAAAAACTGGTATAATCCAAAATGCCATGTTTTCACTATTTTTTATTCAGAAATGACTCCAAAATGTATGAAATTTTTAATTGATCACAAAATAATCAATTAAAAATCATAAATTTGTCAGATTTATTCCAATTTACACGCAAAAATATAAAAATCGATTTTCCAAACATTCGAAAATTGAGAAATCTCGTTAGTCGGGCGCAAGTCAGTTTCACAAGGTAAAAGAATGTTTTTACTATTTTTATTCAGAAAAGACTAAAATGTATGAAATTTTTTATTGATTAAAAATTAATCAATTAAAAATCATAAATTTGCCAGATTTAATTCATTAATTTTTAATCAATTAAAAATCATAAATTTGCCAGATTTAATTGATTAATTTTTAATCAATTAAAAATCATAAATTTGCCAGATTTAATTGATTAATTTTTAATCAATTAAAAATCATAAATTTGCCAAATTTAATTGATTAATTTTTAATCAATTAAAAATCATAAATTTGCCAGATTTTTACACGCAAAAATACAAAAACCGATTTTTGTATTTTTGCGTGTAAATTAGAAGAAATCTGGTAAATTTATTATTTTTAATTGATTACCTTTTAATCAATTACAAATTTTATACATTTTGTTCTTATTCATTTTTAATCAATTAAAAATCATAAATTTGCCAAATTTCTTCTAGTTTACACGCAAGAATACAAAAATCGATTTTCCCAACATTCGAAAATTGAGAAATCTCGTTAATCGTGCGCAAGTCAGTTTCGCAAAGTAAAAGTACTTTTATTTTTTTCGTCTTCTATACAATCGTCCGTGACATGGAAGCGCGGTTCGTTGGCTCATAAGCTTCCTTCGTCCCTGTCAGTCACTTCTTCTTCTTCTTCTTCTTCTTCTTCTTCTTCTTCATCCACTTCGTCTTCGTCTTCCCTCACCCAATTCTTCAGGACATGAGCCCAGCGTTTGAGCGAACACCGCGCAAGGATTACAAAAAAAAAAAGAAAAAAAGGATTACAAAAAAATAGTAGCGATAAATAACAAAAGCAAGTAAGAGAGAGAATAAAGCCAAGAGCGAATAAGAGAGAAAGAGAAAAAAAGGGGAAATCACCGGTAGTCGAGGTGCGCGGCTTGCTTTCGTTGGGATATGGCGCACACAGGGGAATTTCGTTGTTGTTAAAGTGGCACTGCGCATCACCGATGCTCGGCAGGAAACGAGAACCATCGTGGGCGCATGCCTGAAGGATAAACAGAATGATGAAAAAAAAAAATTGCAAAGTAGAACTTTGCACATTGTCTCCCTCATTAATTTATATTTTTCACAAAGCCGGAGTGAGCATATTTATTAATGTTGGCTTCCTTGTGAGGAAGCTCTGTGAAAAATGTAAATTAATGAGGAAGCAATGTGCAAAGTTCTACTTTCCAACTGTTTTCCTTACCTATGTAATTCTTGAAAAATTCAAATTCACGTGAAATCTAAACCGCTTTACCGATCACGACCAAATTTGGTAGGTAGCAGCGCTGAATGTTATTTATCATCTGTAGAAAATTTCAGTTGATTTCGTGAGATTTGACGTGAGTTAGGGCGAAACGAATATTTTTTTACAATTTCAAAATTCCATAAAAACCAAATTTTTTTTTACAAATTCATTACAAATTCAATACGGATCCTCCTTTAACATAGCTTTAATCATAATAAATTATGTAGCTCAATAGCTAAAAATTTGCGGACGCTAGAGAGTGTACAGACATTTTTTGAAAATTGCAAAATCAAATAAAATTCGAACATGTTTTTGAATTTTTTTGAAAATCAACGCAAACAAAGGCGTCATTCTGCTTCACATGTTTGCTAAATTTCAGCCCGATTGTTGAAGCAGTTTTTGAGATATGTAAGTTTGAATTTTGAGTGACGGCCACAAGCACATCCATCCATACATTTTTTCTAAACCACTTTTCTCGACGTTTTAGACCATTTTGACTGTAAAAACCATAAATTAATGAGGATGCAATGTGCAAATTTCCAATCTGCAGCGTTTTTTCGTTACGTCTATAGTTTTAGAAAAATTCACACTCACGTAAAATTCAAAGCGCTTTACCGATCACCACCAAATTCGGTACGTAACAGCGCTGAATGTTATTTTACGTCTGTAGAAAATTTCAGTTGATTTGGTGAGATTTTACATAAGTTAGAGCGAAACGGGAATTTTTTCAAAAATTCAACATCCCATAAAAATCAAACTTTTTTTATAGATTCATCTCAAATTCTATAACGACGCTCTTTTAACATAGTTTTACTCATAAAAAATTATTCAGCTCATTAGCGAAAAGAAATGCGACAGCTAGAGAGCGTACAGACTTCTTTGGAAAAATTCAAACTCTTATCAAGTCTGACAAGATGTCTGAAATTTTTCGAAAATTTTTACAGAGGAAGAAGCGTTGATGCTCCACCGGCGTACCAAATTTCAGCTTGATTGTTAAAGCCGTTTTTGAGATACAGCGGTTTGAATTTTTCAAGTTTTCCATACACAACACATCCATCCGGATATTTTTTCTAAACCACTTTTCTTGATGTTTTGGGCCATTTTGAGTAAACTGAAACTTGTCTCAATTCGCTACCGCGACTCTTGAGGAAAATCTGGAGAAAAAAAAATTCACAAAAACAAAACTTCCTCTATGTGGAAGCAAAAAGAAATTTGCAGATTATTGTGTGAAGTCGATGTGAATTATAGAGACATCTATCATGGCGGTAATCTCAGAGCCCTCTTTATCAAACCTGCTGACTTAACCCTTGAAAATGTCGACATAGTCGGTGGGAGGTCGACGTCTACATGACGTAGTGATCGTCTCGTGACGTTGGTTGGCTCCAACGTGGAACCCCCACGAATTCCTGCTACTAGTTACAGACACAGCATGGTTAATACAATATGGGATTGGGGCCATGAATTGTCTCATCAGCAATGCCAAATACTATCGAGAAAATTATATATAAAAAAATATTTTATGGTTTATAATAATTATTGAAACCATGCAAATGGGATTCAAATTAATCAACTATATAGATATTATTGATCGATTATTATTTTTAAGATTTGGTCAACGAAAGTTAAACAAATACTTAGATTAAACTAGTAGGGGTAAATATTTATATTAAATGTCGACAGTTAATATTTGCTTATGTTAATAACATTTTTTTAAACATCTATAATTTTATATGAATTCTAGATTTGAATAATCTTGATTTTTATTATGACTTGTTAAATGAGTTTTTTTAAATTAAAATAAATGTCTCCAATTTCCCAATTTTTCTGGCATTTGTGACTAGACTATAATTTTTTGTTCAATAAGATTCTTAAAGTAACCCATAATTTATATCCGAATTAGTTAAAAAAAGAAAAGTACCTTACGGTATAAAAATATATATGGTTTAGTTGTATTTACCATAATTAAACTGACATAGTCGATGTCAAATGACTTCACAGACTTGGTTATAATTATAATTGCACTTGCATGGCATATCCTTACAAAGCACACTACAGAGCTGCGGGGTTGTTGATGTCAGAGCTTACACCACATGATGACGGATCAGTTCGTTACGCTTTCGGCACGGGGCCTCAGGTAGCTGCGCGATACGCGTGATTATTTATTGTACGCGTATCACACGAGGAATATATATATATTTATACATATTCACATATGTGTCTACTTATTATGGGTAGTGTACAATACACATCGAGTGTGTATTTATATATATGGGTCATTCCATACCAAGTGGGCATTTGCCACCAATTTTTCTGCAGTTTGTAAGCATAATAATGCTTACAAACTATATGCTTACAATTATTACTTTATTTTGTCAAAAAATGGCGGAAATGTTTTTTGAGCGTCTATGGAAATTTTTTTTGTTAAAAAGTACATTGAAAAGCTTGAGGAACAAATTATTCGTATGATCGGTAATTTTGAATATATAGCGAATTGAAAAAAGTGGAATAAAAAAAAATCGTTATTAATTTTTGGGTAAACCATAGGTGCTAAAATTCTGAAATAAATTATGAATGTTCGTGATACTCTAAACAAATTTTGAGAAAAATTATGAAAATTTTTTGCGACCATGCTAAATTTGGGTGGCCCACTTCGTATGAAATGACCCATATATATATGTGTATCATTTTCCATAACGCCAATTTTTCTGTAGTTTGTAAGAATAATAATGGAAATTCTGTGAAATTTTGAGAAAAGTCGGAATAGCCTGTCTCAACGAAAAAAAAATATTATTACTTTATTTTGTCAAAAAATGGCGGAAATGTTTTTTGAGCGACTATGGAAATTTTTTTTGTTAAAAAGTACATTGAAAAGCTTGAGGAACAAATTATTTGAATATATAGCGAATTGAAAAAAGTGGAATAAAAAAAATCGTTATTAAATTTTAGGTAAACCATAGGTGCTAAAATTCTGAAATAATTTAGGGATGTTCGTGAAACTCTAAACAAATTTTGAAAAAATTATGAAAATTTTTTGCGACCATGCTAAATTTGGGTGGCCCACTTCGTCTGGAATACCCCATATATATATGTATATCATTTTCCATCACGCCAATTTTGCTGTAGTTTGTAAGAATAATAATGGAAATTCTGTGAAATTTTGAGAAAAGTCGGAACGGTCTATCTCAATGAAAAAAAAATATTATTACATTATTCAGTCAAATAATGGCGGAAGTTTTTTTTAGTGAAAAATTTAAGGAACAAATTATTAGTACGATCGGTAATTTTGAATATATAGCGAAATGAAAAAAATGTAATAAAAAAAATCGTTATTAAATTGTGGGCAAACCATAGGTGCTAAAATTATGAAATAATTTATGAATGTTCGTGATACTCTAAACAAATTTGGAAAAATTACGAACATTTTTTCTGACTATGCTAAATTTGGGTGGCCCACTTGGTATGGAATGATCCATGTATACATGCGGTACATAGAAGATTGGATCATTGAGGAAGAACGACGGGGGCTCCCGCGTGCCGCCAGAGGGGTCGAGTGCTCGCAAACGTCGATCCCCAGCTTCGATATCGGTGCGGGGTAGCAGTTCCCCTCTGTGACTCTGATTTCATCGACGATCTCGTACCACGAATCGAAATTACCTCATAGAAACTTCTCTTCCAGTGTAATGCTATATATAAACACACGACTCTAATCACATCAGTAGATACAACTTAATCTACGTATTGATCATTGAATCTAAATTCTATGCGAATTCTCATCAAGATTGTAAGCCTACATAATTTTAGATGATAAACATTTATCGGTGAATTAATTTGATAGTTATTGTTAAATTATTATTAAACAAATAATTATATCCAGCTTATCAAGAAAAGATTAACATTTTTTTCAAAGTATGTCTTTCAGTTGTAGTAGTGATCATAGAATCTGAATTCTAAGCGAATTCTCATAAAGATTGTAAGCCTACATAATTTTCAGTGATAAACATTTATCGGTGAATTAATTTGATAGTTATTGTTAAATTATTATTAAACAAATAATTATGTCCAGCTTTAAAAAGAAAAGATCAAAATTTTTTTCAAAAGTATGTATATTCCACATAAATATGTAATTAAAAATAACAATTAAACAAAATGGATAAACGGACAAATTTTTTCCCATTGTCTTATCTATTACTTTTATTGTTTTGGTATTTTTTAATGAATTTTTGTGAAAACCTTTAATTGTTTTATTTCTTTAAAAAATCGTTAAATATTTTTTTGACTAATGTGGAAAACAGATTATAAAAAATGATGTGTGGAATAAACTGACAAATAAACAATTTTAGTCAATTTTTTTATTAGCTTTGCCAACATTTTATCCAATTTTTTTAGTTGTTGAGGAATTTTGTACGATTTTTGTCAGTTTTCACAAAACTTTTGGATAAAGAGATTATTTGACTTTTGGTAAGTTAAAAAATTACAGAATTCAAGTAAAAACGTACTTGACTAGTGGTCATATTTTTCCACCTTATTCAGCGTTACTACTTTTTTTTCGTTGGTTTATCGTCCCCACCTATAATTAATATAAAATTACATGCTAACTAGGTGCTCGTATATTACGTGCAAGTGCTTTTGTGTATCGTCCATCAATGAAACACAATACCAGTGATAAGATAGCGTTGTCGGCTTAAACGAGCCGAACTATATTTTTTTTCAATTCGCCATTGCTGCTGAAGTCAAGTGAAGTCATATAGTCGAGCATTTTTCGCTACTACCTCATGTATTTATTGTTATTATTTTTTACAATTTCTTGTCGTTATTCGACATCTCAATATTCGTCTACATTAATTTCTTTAAAAATTATAATTTTATTATAATTCTATTTATATAAAAGTACAAATTTAATTTGTCAATTATAATTTTATTAGAATTTTATTTATATATAATGCATAAAATACAAAAAACCACAATAACGAGCCAAACTATTTTTTGTTTACAATTCGTCATTGCTGATGAAGTCAGGTGAAGTCATTTAGTCGAACATTTTTCGCTACTACAACATTTTTTTATTCTTATTAATTTTTACACAATTTAGTAACGAGAGAAAAGATTATTCCTAGATCCAGTGGCGTTGCTGCCATCGCTCATGAATATTTAAGCTGATTCGAGCTGATTCCCGCTGGTTCGCTTGGACGAATCTCTTGGTTTTATTTTCGTCTAATGCTGCTGCGCGAAGTGCACCGAGGCGTCGGGCCCCGGGCGTTCGTCGCGTTTTCGCTCATCGAGTATGCAGCAGCATCGACGATCGACAGACTCGGCGAACAAGAGCGTTGCAAAGTTTCGCTCTCGCCCCGAGGGAGAGACATCGGCCACCAGAAACACGCCGACGGAAGCAGTCCGAACTTGCGATGTTGCCAGATAACGCTTTTCGCAGTAAGTCTGATCATCAGTGGCCTTTACTACTTGCTCGACCAAGAATCGATCGATAGATCATTTTGTCAAAAAGTCATTCAGCCGTATCGTCGTTTTGCCATAAAAACGCAATGCTCAATATTATTTTGCCGAATTGTCATTAAGACGAATGACATTCCTATGAAAAGGCATTTAGGCGAGGATGATTATTCGGGATTGATAATCATTCGGGATTGATGATTATTCGGGATTGATGATTATTCGGGACTGATGATTATTCGCGATTGATGATCATTCGGGATTGATGATTATTCAGGATTGATGATTATTCGGGACTGATGATTATTCGGGATTGATGATCATTCGGGATTGATGATTATTCGGGATTGATGATTATTCGGGATTGATGATTATTCGGGATTGATGATTATTCGGCAATGACGATTATTCGGCAATGACGATTATTCGGGATTGATGATTATTCGAGAATGATGATTATTCGGGAATGATGATTATTCGGGACTGATGATTATTCGGCAATGGTGATTATTCGGCAATGATAATTATTCGGCAATGATGATTATTCGGCAATGATGTTTATTCGACAATGAAGATTATTCGACAATGATGATTATTCGACAATGATGATTATTCGACAATGATGATTATTCGACAATGATGATTATTCGACAATGATGATTATTCGACAATGATGATTATTCGACAATGATGATTATTCGACAATGATAATTATCCGGGAATGTGATTATACGGCAATATAATGATTCGAGAAAATGAAAATTGGACAATATGACATTTCGCGTAAACCATGTGGTTCGAACAAAGAAATCAATCCGAATTCTCGATGTTCAAATGAAAAGTCATCAGAAATTGTCCATATCTGTAAACATGTCTGACCATAAAAACTTGCGTGTACAAAACCACTTCATATTCGTTTTATAAACTACGCCATTGTGTAGTGCAACAAGAGAGATGCAGAACGACAGACGTTGGCCCAAGGGCCATGTTTCTTATATATTAATATATTCCAGAGCTGTGGCGGCTGTGCTTCTATATTTTCACGGAGCATTTGCATAAATTTTGATACAACCTCGTGTCTTATAAGCTTTCTTTTCTCCTTGTCTAGAGACCGTACTAGTTGATAGTTAAAAAAAATATATGTATATATGTGTCGTTGCACGTAGCGGAAACGAGAAATGGAAAAAAAAAGAAAAAGTGCAGAAAATAGGCACTGTATAGGATCGTAAAACTGCTACGAGCGATGTGATTCTCTGCTCTCGCTCCCACGACTCTGAATATCGATGAAAGGCTTACCCGTCGGTTATAGCGTCGGAACTACCAACGACTACGCAGTTGCCGTACATATGTAGTACAGAAGTGAACACGGTGAGGTTTTCTGGGGCGGAGGTACGTTACCAGCTCCGAGCTACCGGAATACGAAACCATAGCGATTGTAAAGGGCATCGGGAGCCATAAAAGACAGATATAGAATAACTTACCTTAAGGTTCATGTAAGTTCATTCACTCTGCATCTTTATAGCTTAAGATATCGACTTTTATATTTGCGAAAATAAATCATAGTTATATCTTACGTCTTGCGCAAATTTTTTTATTAATTAATGGTACTCGAAACTTACACTGAACATTTTGTTCTTTATTAAAGTATGGGTAAGAAGTGATAAAAAAAATGGAAAATAATCCAATTCGTGGAAGATGCTGGAAACATTGATTCTGAATTATAATAATGACAAAAATGTTGTTGGTAAATGACTACAAAATGTATGTTGCAATTTTCAGTGTGTATATAAAGAAGTTCAACTGTTTAAGACTTAGGAAAATGGTAATAGTTTTTGAAATATAATATCCTATCACTTAATTTTTTTTTAATTTATGAATATTTTATTAGTAATACAAAGGTTTTTTAAATTCTCACAAAATGCCCCAAGAACGAAAGTAATGGACAGATATTTATGAATATTTCTCCATTGCTTTTGTTTTTAGGACATTTTGTGAGAATAAAAAAAATCTTGCTTTAAAAAAATGTATAAATATTGAATATTGATTTATGAATGTTACAAATTATTATTCAACACTATTATTACAAATATTTATAAATTTTTCGTCCATTGCTTTTGTTCTTAGGGCATTTTATGAGATTTAAAAAAACCTTGCTTTAAAAAAATTTATAAATTTTCGATATTGATTTATGAATATTGCAAATTATTACATAATTATTACTAATATTTATAAATTTTTTGACCATTGCTTTCGTTCTTAGGTAATTTTGTGAGAATAAAAAAAAAAACTTCCTTTAAAAAAATGTATAAATATTGAATATTGATTTATGAATATTACAAATTATTATATAATATCATTATTATTAATATTTATAAATTTTTTGACCATTGCTTTCGTTTTTAGGGCATTTTTTGAGAATTAAAAAAAAACCTTCCTTTAAAAAAATGTCTAAATATTGAATATTGATTTAATAATATTACAAATTATTATATAATATAATTATTACAAATATTTATAAATTTTGTTTCCATTGCTTTCAATCTTAGGGCATTTTATGAGATTTAAAAAAAACCTTGCTTTAAAAAAATTTATAAATATTCGATATTGATTTATGAATATTACTTGATTTAGTAATATAATTATTACTAATATTTATAAATTTTTTGACCATTGCTTTCGTTCTTAGGGCATTTTTTGAGAATTAAAAAAAAACCTTCCTTTAAAAAAATGTATAAATATTGAATATTGATTTATGAATATTACAAATTATTATATAATATAATTATTACAAATATTTATAAATTTTTTGACCATTGTTTTTTTTCTTAGGACATTTTGAGAGAATTAAAAAAAAACCTTCCTTTAAAAAAATGTATAAATATTGAATATTGATTTATGAATATTACAAATTATTATATAATATAATTATTACAAATATTTATAAATTTTTTGACCATTGCTTTTTTTCTTAGGACATTTTGTGAGAATTAAAAAAAAACCTTTTAAAAAAATTGATAAATATTGAATATTGAAAATATTGAGTCGTTAAAGGCGTTTTCGGCAATGCATTTCCAAATTGTTACGATACATATTTTCTTGTTCTCCCACGGTAGTAAATATCGATAAAAGGGGACCCAAGAGTCGTTGTCCGTTGGGCAGGAAGACGTGCGGCTTCTTCTTCTTGGATTGTCTTGCGCTGAGCAAAAGTTTCAAGACGAAATATGCGGCACGTTCGGTGTGTATATAGAGAAGTCGTCGTCCCCTGCCGACGCCGCCTTTGTCGGGCGCCATATACCGTGCAACCTCTCGCTTTTTCACCGAGCAATTAGAAAGAGATTTATTCGCGCCGGCACGCTGCTGCTGCTGCTGCTGCTCTTAGCGCGCGCGCGCGCTTTTGCCTCCGTTTCTCCTCTGCGCAACAACGGCAGCAGAAACACGACGAAAGCAACGTTAATGCGAAACCCTCGCGCGTGAACCCTTCTCCCGCTAATTTCGACTACTCTGCATTATTCATTCACTAAAAATCATCCTTCTCTTTAAACACATTTCAATTATTCTATTGGACATGACATTTATTCATAACACAAAATTTTCACTCAGAAATACTTTTTTTCTTTTACTTAAAATATCTGCATTTTTTTATTTTACAAATTATTCATTAAAATTTTTGCGATTTTTTATAATTAAAAAAATTACTTTAAATTTTTACATTTTTTTAAATTAAAAAATTATGAAATTTATTGAGTTACAATTATTAGTTCGCAGGTCATGCAACTAATTTTATTAGTGATATTAGCGATTGTTAGTTTTTTTTTTACGAGTGTTTCAAATAGTTGAGATTTTTAAAAATACTGATTACAGTTTTTTTTAAATGGTTTACTTGATTGTAAGATTTTTCTTTTTCTTAAAGGTGTAAAATTAGGAATATGGTAACAGTCCCAGCATTTATTAGCTGCCAATAAATATTTTTATAGTTTTATTTGTTCCAAGTATTTCATACAGTTGCGGCTAATAAAATTCTATTTATCAAAAATGTTCTACTCTTGTTATATATTTTTTTAAATTTCTTCCAACAACTTGAGGTATTTTTTTTTAATTTTCAGAAAATTCCATAAGTTCCAAAATAATGGGTCAATATATTTCCACTTGTGTAATTTTTAATCGACTCAATAATGCCACTTTTCTTGATTCAATAAAATATTTATATTATATTATATTATATATGTTATATTTATATAATATTAATATTTTTACCAGTGAATATAAATATTTTTTATTAATGTAAAACGACATATTAAATAAATAAACAAATGGCGTAATTCTGAAAAAAAATGTAATGGTTAGAAATATGCTTAGGACTTGACGACGCGAATTCGTTGAAGCACGCGGACCCCGAAGCGCAGTTTTAATGAACTCGTTTTGACGTGACGCCGCGCGAGAGTCAATCGTGCGCACAGAAACAGAGAAGCACGGGGCAAAACCCTCTCCACCAACCCTGTTGTACCCTCGTCGTGGAGCGCGCGATCCTGTTGCTCCCTTCGAAACAGCCGCGCGCGCTCAGCTCCGATCCGACCGCCGACTTAGTTAATTAAAGTAACCGTACGCTTTTTGATTGACGTTCGCTCGCGCGCCTACAAACCCCGAGGAGAATACTATAAGAAGGCGGAGAGAGAAAGTCCCCGAGAAGCTATCCAGATGCGGCAAGAATTAAAAAAATAAAGTAAAGCTATTTATCGAATTATTTTTAAATTATTCATTGTTACACTAAGAGAAATTGTAATAGTACAGTAGTCAACTATAAAGTGACAACTATTAATTTTTGTTACATGCAACTATTTTTATAGTTGCGATAACTATGAAAATAGTTATGGTAACTATTTGCTAGTTACAGTAACTATTTGATAGTTGTGGCAACTAAAAAAAAAAAAATGGTTGTACCAACCATAAATGAATAGTTGTCACTTTATAGTTACTAATACCATAATTTTCTCTCAGTGTACATTTCTTGTCTCTAAAAAATGTTGAATTTACTCAGGGACCATATTTATTTATTATTGTCAAGGGATAATAATATTAGTTCCGTCTATTAGTTAATAAATAAATAAATAAGTACATGTCCTCGGGCAATTTTATAATCACTTGAGTTTCATCTCGCACCGAGAGAAAAGATTTCATTGACGCCAAAGAAATGGGTGGATTGATTTTGGTTTCATTGATTTCAACGAAATATTTCTTTGATTTCAATGAAATAGTGCATTTGAGTTTCAAAGAGAACATTTCATTGCCTGTAAATAAAGATTTACTTACTGCGCATATAATAAAGAAACAGTTTCAGTGTTTGAAAGAGACGTTTTCATTGGTTTAAAGAAACGTTTTCATTGTTCTCTCTGTCGCACCTAACCTTACTTTTTTGTTTTCCGGTTCTCCCGAACGAACGGCTTCGAGTTTCGAGGAGCCAGAAGCTTAGCCTATTTCTGCCGTACTTCCTTACATACTCACAAAATTTGAGCTTTATCTGCCGCGTACTTTAGGAAAAAATAGGTTTCGAAATTTTGAGCTGGTAAGAAGAAGGTTTCATTGAATCAGAGACGATATCTCTACAATCAATGAAAAAGGTTCATTGGTTTAAAGAAATGTTTCTTCAAATCAATGTCACTACTTTTCATTGTATTTGAGATCATTCAAAGAAAAGATAGTATTGAAATTCAAGTATTTCATTTCATTGGCAAAGATTTCCGTGAACCAATGAAACTTTTTCTCTCGGTGCGCTCTCGCTGCTTCAGAACCGCCAGGAGCTCTCTTCGTTGTCGGACAAAGATCTCATATGTGTTTCCTGAGATTTTTTATGTGATTTTTTCAAAATAATAATAACTAACAGGAAAGTTTGAAATAAGGAAAATTTGTGAGAATTGGTTTTTAATTTAATAAATTATTCATTAATACCAATTTGATAAGAAGCATAATTGTAATGACGAGAGGATTTAAATTATTGTTTATTTATAATTGAACACAAAATAACAAAGGTAAAAACTTTTTTAAAAGTCGGGGATAAAAAATAAATTGGTGAAAAGTAGTTTTTGAATCAATGAATTATTAATTAATAACAATTTAATGAGAAGTAAAATTGTAATGATGATTGGATTTCTATTATTGTTTATTAATAATAATAATTGAACGCTACAAAAATAAAAACAAATCTGTTCAGAAAAATGAAAAACAAAAAAGAAATTGGTGAGAATTAATGTTTGATTCAATGAATTATTAGTCAATACCAATTTGATAAGCGTAATAATAATGAAGAGGGGATTTTATATCGCGACGAAGATGATCGTCAAACTTTTTCATAGAGCTTGATTGAAAATGCTAAATAATGAGGAAACACTGTGCAGGATTCTACTTCTTATCATTGTCTTTTCTTTTTCTTTCATTTTTATTCCTTCTTACCCATTTTTTATTTTTCAGTAATTTATCTGATTTTTTCCAAATTAATAATACCTATAACAGAAAAAATTGAAAAAAAATGCTGAAAAAATAAGTTTTTGATTCAATAAATTATTAATTATTACCAATTTGATAAGAAGCATAATAATAATAACGAGTGAATTTTACATCTCTACGAAGATATAAAAATCGTTAAATATTTTTTTCACAACGCTTTATTGAAAATGCTAAATAATGAGGAAACACTGTGCAGGATTCTACTTCTTATCCTTGTCTTTTCTTTTTCTTTCATTTTTATTCCTCTTTACCCATTTTTTATTTGTCAGTAATTCATCTGTTTTTTTTTCAAACTAATAATACCTATAACAGAAAAAATGAAAAAAAGAAAAATGCTGAAAAAATACGTTTTTGATTCGATAAATTATTAATTATTACCAATTTGATAAGAAGCATAATAATAATGACGAGTAGATTTTACATCTCTACGAAGATATAAAAATCGTCAAATATTTTTTTCACAGCGTTTTATTGAAAATGCTAAATAATGAGGTAACACTGTGCAGGATTCGACTTCTTATCATTGTCTTTTCTTTTTCTTTCATTTTTATTCCTCCTTACCCATTTTTTATTTTTCGGTAATTTATCTAATTTTTTCCAAACTAATAATACCTAAAACAGAAAAAATGAAAAAAAAAGCTGAAAAAATACGTTTTTGATTCAATAAATTATTAATTATTACCAATTTGATAAGAAGCATAATAATAATAACGAGTGGATTTTACACCTCTACGAAGATATAAAAATCGTCAAATATTTTTTTCACAGCGCTTTATTGAAAATGCTAAATAATGAGGAAACATTGTGCAGGATTCTGCTTCTTATCCTTGTCTTTTCTTTTTCTTTCATTTTTATTCGTATACCTGTCTATATATCTCATCTCTCGTTTATAATGTACGTATAAGTACGTGCACCTCAACGAAGCACAGGTGAAGTTACGTAAAGTGAGGCTCGTGCGCTGAAGCGTCACGTGTAGTCAGCAGATATATAGCTATCACGTATGCGTTCCTGCTCCAGCAACGTCTATACAGTCGGACGAATGAAGTACGTAAGCGAGCGAGTGAAGAGGAAGAAGAGAAAAAAAACGCTGTAGTAGGATGAGAAAAAAAATGTATATATATATATATATAAAAAATAAAATAAAAATGCCACATGTGCAATACCGCAGACTGACTTCACATACACATAGAGCCTTTTTGTTCTATGTATAAGAGTTGGCGTGGAATCACGTACGTCCCCGTGGTACTACGTGACCGTCTTGAAAACCTGTTACGAAACGAAATAATCCTCCTTCGCGTCCTGATGCGCTGTTACTTCTCGTGTACATCGAGTTGTTTTTTTATTATTCCATTTTTTTCATTTATTTTTTTTTTTTCTTCTAGTCATTTGTTTTCTAGCTCCTGTTTCATCGCCATTGCGACGAAGCGAATGAAAGCGAAAAGGGTGACTTATACGATGTGCTTTGTGCAATTGAAAATTAATTATTTAAAAAATTGTTATTATTAAAAAAGAAAAAATAAATTGAGAACTGTTGCGTCGAAGCGAATGGGGGACTTATACGATAAATAAAAACAAAGAATAGGAAATAAAAAAGCAAAGTTCCAATTTTTTTTCTTTTTCAACAATAAGAATTTTTAAAAATAATTATTGTTGAAAAAGAAAAAAAAAATTGAAACTTTGCTTTCTCATTTCCTATTTTTTTGTTTTCATTTATTTCTTGTAGTTATTTGTTTTCTAGCTCCTGTTTCATCGCTATTGCGACGAAGCGAATGAAAGCGAAAAGGGTGACTTGTACGATGTGCTTTGTACAATTGAAAATTAATGATTAAAAAAAATTCTTATTATTAAAAAAGAAAGAAAATGAGGACGGTGCTTTTTTTATTTTTTTTTATTTTGACTTTTTAAAAGATTGTTATTAAGAAAAAAAAATTATGGATTGGTGAAACGTTGACTAATAATATGATTGACTTTTTGTGTTGCAGGTGAAAATCTGGTTCCAGAATAGAAGAAGCAAGTACAAGAAAATGATGAAAGCAGCGCAGCAAGGCGGAGGCGGAAGTGGAGGACAACATGGCAGTTTACTCGCTGGTGGTACCGCACTACCTGGTGGCCCATCGCCTCAGCCTGGCCAACCTGGAGGCCTCATGCAAGGAGGTGAGTCATCGTTTCTGATAAATATTATTTCTTTGACCCGTTAATGGCCAATTTCAAAACAGTGAACATTTTTTAAACAATGCACTTGTTATCTTCTTTTGTGCAAATGCATTTCAATTTCTTGAAACCAAAATGTAGGATGCATTCGTAATCAAATTCCACTATACGACAATTTTTTCCCCGATTTCTGGATTGGAATGTATAAAATAGTTTTAAAAAATAGCTATTCGTCAAATGCGTTTTTTTTAAAGCATTGAAAGAATTTTTGGTGGTTCTATTGACTATTTTGAAGGGTTACTTGCATAACAGCATGCGCCCTTAATATAAAACACATTCATCACCTTTAGAAAAAAAAGAAAAAAAATCGGCTGGTAAATGTCAATATTTAAAAAAATTTTGACCAGTAGAAAAAATCTTTTTGTAAATTATCGTTCATTGGTTAATTTTATTTTGTTGCTAAAAATTAAGTTCAATTACCTTATTATAAATGTTGAATTACGGTTGTGAATTATGATGAAAACGTAAAAAAAAGAAATATGATTATTTAAAAAGCTGACAATTGAAATTGTCACGTTGTGTTCCCTTTAATTTCTATACCTTTCCTGAAAATTCGGTTTTCCTTATTTTTTTAAAATTATGTTTAGCTTCCCCGTAAGAATAAAGAATTCACGTTCCGGTATAAAAATCGAGGTTTATACTATAACATTGAGTCTCGTAACAGGAAATCAGTGTGTGGATTTTGTATTTTTGGGCACAGATTGAAGGTTTTTGGTGTAGCAAGTAAAAAAAATCAGTGCGTGGATTTTTTATTTTTGGGCACAGATTGAAGGTTTTTGGTGTAGCAAGTAAAAAAACCAGTATGTGGATTTTTAATTTTTGGACACAGATTAAAGGTTTTTGGTGTAGCAAGTAAAAAAAATTAATATTTGTGCAAAATTTTTTTTTTATTCGGAAATAAAAAAAAATGTAGTTTCGAAAAATTCAAAAAATTTCAGAATTTCCAAATTTCAAAAAATGTCAAAATTTCAAAAAATTTAAAAAAAATCATAATTTTGCATTCGTAGACCAAACCTGAGCCAAATATCTTTAAAACTGTGAAAGTAAGAGCGGGATAAATGTTTTTCTAAAAAATTCAAATTGTCATAATTTTGGAACCACCAACGAATTCATGTCAAATTTGAACTCAGCTTTTGTCTACCCACACTATATATGTGTACCAAATTTCAGAGCGATATCTTGAAAATTACGGACGCTATCGTGGTAACAAGAATCCGAACATACACACACACACATACAGACATTTCGTACAAATAATTTTTCTCGACATTTTAGAGCATTTTGAGTGTCCTAAGATGAAAATCTGAAAAAAAAAAAAATTTCACGAAAACAAAGCTTCCCTTACCGGGAAGCAAAAAAATGAAGTTGATTCAAAGAATTGTTGAAAATTTGGAAATGTGCATTATTGATGTTCCAGGTGGAGGAAGTTCCGTGTCGGGAAGTCCGACGACGGGGTACCTTGGAGGAATGGGGGGCGGAGGCGGCGGACACACCCCCGGAAGTTCGAGTCCCGGAAGTGAGATGTCGCCCCAGCACAACGAGAGTCCACCCGCACCTTCATGGCCCGGCGAGATGAAGCACCATCCTCACCCTCACGCACCGCCCCACACCCATCATCATCCCCATACGCCCGGGCACCATCCGCCCCCGCCACCACCCCCGCCACATCACGCGGGATATATGCCACAGTACTCCTGGTACCAGGCTGATCCTAATCCAGGATTACTCACGTAAGTCTCCTTCACTTTTATACATGCACCCAGAAAAAAAGATCTTGTTAAGGTAGTTCTGTCGGTACGCCGGAGTCATAAATCTCAGAGTCTATATGACATTAAAAAATAATCATACACATCACTTTGACTGCCTCAATAATAATATGAAAAATAATCGAGAATCTTTCGAAATTGTCGTAATCAAATTAAAACGATTATTTGCAAATAGTTGATATGATAATTAGGTTAGGAAACGTCATTTGGCCCGGTATCGTACATTTTGACCTTGGTTCAATTAAACATTATTCCGGAGAATTCACCTTTTTTCATGATGCATCAAGTCCTGAATGATTTGCGAATCCGTAGTACTTTTTATTTTTTCTCTATCTTTGATCTAAGTATGTTAATTTTCGATTTAAAGATCAATTTTTCCAGACCTCCCGTGAGCACCGTGTAAAAAAATCGATTTTCAAGGTTTAATTATTCATTCAAATACTCGGTAAAAGCCTTCAAGATTTTGTGCAAGTAAAATTGAATAGCTAAATTACAACATGTCAACAATTCATTCATATGAGTTTGGATTGCCTTCGCGACAGAATACCTTAAAGGGACTAAAATCTACGCATCGGAAATTAAATTTCTTATTTGGATGTCGATCTACTATAGACTTCCATTCACCTCAAATAAATTTTTTTATTGGTAATTAATATACTTATTGAATAGTAAATTAAATATATTCAAATTTAAGAAATATTTATTTGGATCGGCAGTTATATAAATGTTGATTAAAAAAAAATGTTTATTGGGTTATTCCTAACTATCCCTTGGAAACCTCAGAAACTGCCTCCCGCTCAGAGTTGTAAATGTCTAATACTTATAGAAACAATGATGATGATACGATCAGCTCTATAATTATGATTTTATAATAATAACATGTAGCGATTGTAATACAATGATTAAACTTTGAAATGGCGGCAAAAATTATTATTTTTCAATGAAAATTCACGGTAATACTTTTGAAAAAATGGAAAAAAATAAGTAATGCATTAAGAAAGTAATGCATTACTTATTTCTTTCATTTTTTCCACTATTTCTTGCAACATTAAAGCAGAAATTAGTATTTTTTTCAGCTATTCAAATGTTTACACTCTATTTTATAATCACTACATATTATTATTATGAAATCATAATTACAAAATAAATTGTACTGTAAACTATATCTCATGAATTAATGGGGATTTACAACGCTGCTCCCACTCAGAAGTTGGCGCGCAAAGCAGTGCGCGGCTAAGTGGTCACCTATCCAAATTATGACCGCACATAATGCTGCTTAACTCTGGGGACCGTCGAAGCCACACACCGACCACGCGTCCACTGCTGCCGATTTAAAGAATATATAATTTTTATATTAATATACGACAAGAATTAAATCAAATCGATAAATGTTGCATGTTGATAATAATAAACTCCAATGATAAAAGGAAATAAATATATATTGCATTATAAGATAGTTCTAATTGATTTTATTTAAAAATATCTAATACATGTATTTGGTCATTTTAACTAGATCTTTTTTCCGGATTAAGAAAGTATTTAGTAGCAATAAATAAAATATTTTTTTAGTATCCGCTGCACAGTGAAAATTGATTCAAATAAATGAATATGTTGGAAATAAAAAAACTGAAAAATTGAATGAAATACATATTTGTTGGAGGGAAAGTAAATTCTCGTTGATTGAAATAATTAAATGTTGAATAGATCATTTTAGTTAATATTACCAAATGTTTTTTCCGGATTTAGGTCATTCCATACCAAGTGAGCCACCCAAATTTAGCATGATCGCAAAAAGTGTTCATAATTTTTTCAAAAGTTGTTTAGAGTATCACAAACATCCATAAATTATTTCAGAATTTTAGTACCGATGGTTTGCCCAAAATTTAATAAAGAATTTTTTTATAATTTTTTTTTTCAATTCGCTGTATATTCAAAATTACCGACCGTACAAAAAAATTGTTCCTGTATAAAATTTAAGATTTTGAATGAACTTTTGAATTAAAAAATTTCCATAGATGCTTAAGAGAAATTAATTTTTCATTTAGAAAAAATTAATAATTTAATTATTAAATATTATGAATATTAATATTAATATAATGTATATTATTAAATATTATTAATTTCGCGGTACGAATATTAAACTAATATTTTGCACCGTGATAACATGTTTTTAATTGAGGAGCATCGCGTGAAGGATAATTTTTTCTTAAATTTTTTTTTAATGGTATAAAAAGTTTGTTGTTATACAATATATAATTATAGAATAATAACATATTCTTAATGCTATTATTTAGCGTTATAACTCAAAGAAATTAATTTTCCATTAAAAAAAACAAAAACTAGTGAATAACTGGACTGCTTAAAGTTGACTCTTCAGAAATGCGGCGGTAAACGCACAAGCCGCTCTAATTATAGGAAATCAAAAAACTAATAAATTTATGTTTAAATACAATAATAAATACAGCATGAAGGTACAATTTAAAAAAATCAGTGGAGTTTAAAAAAAACTGTTTTTTATTTAAAAATTGCTAAAAAAATTTGTTTATATTCGGATTTATATTTTTATTTTTAGATTCATGCAAAGCAAGTTAAATAAGTTAATTCGAAATATGATAAATTAATTTAATAAGCAAAAAAGGGTCATAATTTCTTTATTCGCTTGACCCTCACCGCTTAATTACTCTGTGATCAATGGAACGATACCATGTCAAAATATATTATTCGTATATTTTCCTACGTTCTTGCTAAAAATTAGGATAATCATAAAACTTTGTATCTCGATTATATCCATTGAAAAATGTTGTATGCACATTAATATTGAAATTAAGTAAAATTATATAAATTCGTTAATCTTATGTGAATCAACGAAATTTTACGTCCAATACATAACATAAACTAAAACACAATAAAATAAATAAACGACGATTTACAATAATTCCGAAATATAAACGTGACTAAAAAAAAACAACATCTCATATCCAAAATTTCCCGATTGTTGTTGCAGGGTGTGGCCGGCGGTCTAACGAAGAAGCCCGCGAGCCGAACCCGAGAATTCGGGAGAACGCAATCTCTTCATCGCTGAGCCAAGCGGAAGGTCGTCACCAGGATCGTCACCTCAAGGACTGCCCCAAGAGTGAAAACCCTGTGGCGCGAATGACTACGTAAAAAAAAAACACACACATACACACACAGACACCCAAAAGCAAAATGTTATCTAAAACCGAAATATAACAACAACAAAAACAAAAACCACCAAACAACCAAACAAGCAAAAAAAAAAAACAAAAATCCAATGTCGTCAAGCAAATGGTTCGAGGTTAAAAAAAAAAACTTGCGGTAAATCCGGTCAACCTCTGAAATGGAAAATTACCCGGTAATACTGTATTTAAAAAAAAAAAAAAAAAAAAAAAAAAAAAAAAGAAAAAAAAACCTCGCTTCCTGGTGCGCTACGACGACAAAGACGACGACAACGGCAATCTTGGCTAACCGAGTACGGGCCCGACCTACTTCGTCGCTCGTGGCTCGAAACATCAGCCACTGTGCGAGTCGGATAAAAGTCGCAGTGCCAACGTTCGTTGCACAAGAGTCTCTCGCTCCGCACGAGAAAATAAAGAAGGCGATGACGACGCGACGACAAAACGGGCTCTCCGCGATTCGTGTACCGCCGGCGGTTTGGATTAATGAAATCCTAATGACATTTTCGTGAGCGAAACGAGGCAATCGCGGTGGCAATGTAATCAGCGTCGTAGCTCGGCTGCTGTTGCCTTCCGGATGAGGCAACCACCGAGGCCCACCGCTAAGAAATAAGAGGTAAAGAACGAAGGAGCAAAAGAGCAAGAGAAGCTTCAACACTCGGAGAGAAAAAGACAGGCATAAAGATACAAAAAAAAAAAAAAAAAAAAAACAAAAACAAAAAATCTTACTTTGGTCTCGTGCCTTCATTAGGGTCTGTGGAAAAATTTAAAAGAAACAACAAAAATAAAGACAAACGAGTTGAACTCGTTTACGGGTCCCGACACTTCCGGCTGGAGTCAAACAATTAAGTCTTGGACGGACAAAAAAAAATTATTATTATTAAAAGTTTTTTTTTGTTTCTTTTTCTTTTTTTTTGTAACAATTTTAGAAGAGTTTTTTAATGACAGTCAGACAGTTTTTTAATGAGTCAAACAATTAAGTCTTGGACGGACAAAAAAAATTATTTTTATTAAAAGTTTTTTTTTTGTTTCTTTTTCTTTTTTTTTGTAACAATTTTAGAGGAGTTTTTTAATGACAGACATAAGGACACAAAAAAAATTATTGGTCGCGTGTCTTCATCAGGGTCGGATAAAAATTTAAAAGAAACAAAAAAAAAAGGAAAAATGAGTTGAACTCGTTTACGAGATCGACACTTCCGGCTGGAGTCAAATAAAAAATTAAGTCTTGGAAGAAATAAAAATCACTTTTATTAAAAGTATTTTTTTTTTAACGATTTTACAGGATTTTTTTTTTCTTACTTTTGTTTATTCAGTTTTGTACGAAATTCTCTTATCGTCGCTTGGAACAAGTTCATTATGGACGGCAAAATCGCAAAAAAAAAAACGCTAACGTGGCTGTGCCACGCGTGTGGATGAGGACGGGAAATGGACAGGCCCTCTCGTCGAGGGCCTCATCGCTGACCCAAATCCATCCAGCGGCGACAATGGTTGTCTTGAATCCATGAGAACGCGACCTCGCAATGCCGGATTCTTTAGTTCCCTTAGCTTTGCGTATTATATTCGCGGTGAACATGACCGCTGCATCATTCTGCGACAGACTGCAAATATGAGTCGAGGAAACCGGGAGGAGTCAGTTTTTCAAAAAGATTTTGAAAATCCGTCAAAAATTTGATCATTGAATTTTGTTTCGGGCTGTTGATTTTCTATCGTTCGTTGGTGAAACTCATTCTGCATCTAACGGCAGTTCTCACTTTGAAAAGAAAGTAAAAACATTAAAAGTCACCTGAAAAAAAAAATGAATATAAAAAAATCGGTATAAAAAATGTTTAGCAAAAATTACTGAAATTTCTATTATATATTTTTTTGTATGCCTTAAATCAATTATTTTGTCTTGTTATTTCGTGAAATTAATTCCGCATCTAATAAAATCTATGAATTAAAAAAACCGGCATGAGCCACAAAAAACAGAAAGTCAGTAAAAAAAAAATATTAGCACAAATTTACTGATGGAATTTTTTAATGCCTCGAGTCGATGATTTTCTTTCGTTTCCTCGTAAAATCGGCATAAGACACTTGAAAAAAAAAAAAAACAAAGAAAATAAGTAAAAAAAAAATATTAGCACAAATTTACTGATGGCATTTTTAACGTCTTGAGTCGATGATTTTCTATAGTTTCCTCGTAAAATCGGCAAGAGACACTTGAAAAAAAAAAAAAAATTTCGATTTATAAAAAAATGTTAGGACAAATTTAGTGATGGAATTAAAATTTTTTATTTATTAATGCCTCGAGACAATGATTTTCTATAGTTTCCTTGTGAAGCTCGACTACACACGCGTAGTTATGTATTAGACCGCGCCTCAAAATCGATTCGAGTACCTCCCACGAGAGCTGCGGGTAACAGGTACTTATCCATACTCGCTAGCGCTGCACCTATATGCTTGGCGTAAAGTCGGCTAGCCGCTGGCAGCCTAGCACATTTCCCCAGCTACTCCTCGTTTCCTCGAACGTATTCGCACCACCCGCGAGCATTATAACATCCGCCGAGCGTTCAAAAGACAAAACACATTGCCGATAGACATGCGCGTGAATTACAAAGTTCACGCGAGGCGTCAAAGAGTCGTGTACGATTGCTGCATTGGCCCAACGTGTTGTGGCACCTATTATCAATGCCACAAGTTGGTGGATGCATACAAAACGCATAATCGACGGTTCTATGCACTTTGTGGCTTTGTGCAATAATAATATGGCTACCCCGAAGGCGATAGACCATCCGGCAATGACAGGAGAACAAAAACTAGACAAAAGGTACAGTGATTGGCCATTTGATTCAATGAAATTGGTGGGAAAATTGATAAATTGTTTTTCACCGTTTTTTTACATGTAATTTGTATCAATAAATTTCTTACTGCATTTAGAAATTTGCTACGGATGTCGAAATACCTTAATAACGCATAATTTATTTAAAAATTGCACTTTTTGCAACGATTTTCTTTTAAAAATCTTGTTTTTGGGTAGTTTCTCAAACCCGAAATCTGTAATTAATGACGGATTTTTGTGTTTCAATGTTCATTTTGTGTGTTAGATAATTCTTTATTGATTCTGTGATGTACATATTTCATTTAGATTCTCTATTGGTACTAGAAATAAATTTTTGCAGAATGTTTTTGGTTATTTTGTACAAAAACAGCCCTAATTGATATGGAATAAAAATAATTTGCAACTTTTTTCTTGTGTGTTCATAGAGTGAATACTTAAAAACGAAATGAAATAGCAATTATTAAAATGGGTCGATTAGTATGGATTTTCCTATGAAGAAACTGGACAAAATACTGACTTGAGCCAAGCTACATATTGAAATGTTGCTTCATAAAAATTGCATAAATAATTAGGTTGACATTTTTTGTTTATTACCGATTCATAGAGTGAATACTTGAAAACAAAATAAAATGTCAAATATTAAATTCGGTCGATTAGTACGGATTTCCCTATGAAGAAACTGCACGAAAATAATGACTTGAGCCAAGCTGCACAATTTATAAATAGCCTTATAAAAATTGCACAAATAAGTTGGTTGACATTTTTTTCTTGCGGATTCATAGAGCGAATACGTAAAAATAAAATGAAATATCAACAATTAAAATCGTTCGATTAGTACGGATTTTCCTGTGAAGAAACTGCACGAAAATCCTGACTTGAGCCAAGCTACAAATTGAACAGTTACCTTATAAAAATTGCATAAACAATTTGGTTGATATTTTTTTTCTCGCGAATTCATAGAATAAATCCTTAAAAATAAAATGAAATGTCAAATATTAAAATCGTTCGATTAGTACGGATTTTCCTACGAAGAAACTGCACGAAAATACTGACTTGAGTCAAGCTACACAATTTATAAATAGCCTTATAAAAATTGCACAAATAATTTGGTTGACATTTTGTTCTTGCGGATTCATAGCGTGAATACGTCAAAATAAAATGAAATATCAACAATTAAAATCGTTCGATTAGTACGGATTTTCCTGCGAACAAACTGCACGAAAATGCTGACTTAAGCCAAGCTACAAATTGAACAGTTGCCTTATAAAAATTGCATAAACAATTTGGTTGACATTTTTTTTCTTGCGAATTCATAGAGTAAATCCTTAAAAACAAAATGAAATGTCGAATATTAAAATCGTTCGATCAGTACGGATTTTCCTACGAAGAAACTGCACGAAAATACTGACTTGAGCCAAGCTGCACAATTTATAAATAGCCTTATAAAAATTGCACAAATAATTTGGTTAACATTTTTTTCTTGCGAATTCATAGAGTAAATCCTTAAAAACAAATTGAAATGTCAAATATTAAAATTGTTCGATTAGTACGGATTTTCCTATGAAGAAACTGCACGAAAATACTGACTTGAGCCAAGCTACACAATTTATAAATAGCCTTATAAAAATTGCACAAATAATTGGGTTGACATTTTTTTCTTGCGGATTTATAGAGTGAATACGTCAAAATAAAATGAAATATCAACAATTAAAATCGTTCGATTAGTACGGATTTCCCTATGAAGAAACTACACGAAAATGCTCACTTGAGCCAAGCTACAAATTGAACACTTGCCTTATAAAAATTGCATAAACAATTTGGTTGATATTTTTTCTCGCGAATTCATAGAATAAAACCTTAAAAACAAATTGAAATGTCAAATATTAAAATTGTTCGATTAGTACGGATTTTCCTATGAAGAAACTGCACGAAAATACTGACTTGAGCCAAGCTACAAATTGAACTGTTGCCTTCAAAAGATTGCATAAATAATTTTTCAACTTTTACTACTCAATTTACTAGTTTCTATCCAATTCATCGACGGAACACTGTGATTTGGTCAACAACTGTGCTTTTCTCTCCGAAAGAAGATGAAGATAAAGAAGGGGCAGTGTATTGCAGGCGGAAAGCGAGAAACTCGTGGAGTTTGTACGTGAGGAACGCGTCGAAAGACCCAAAGGGGGTATATTATAATAACGAGTACGTTGAAATGCGCGCGCGCTCTGCTCCTCTTCTTCTTCTTCTTCGTTCACCTCTTAAGCGAACGGCAGCCGAGTCTTCATGCCCCGCGAATGGAATTGCCGAAGAGTCTACAAAAGGAGTAAAAATGAGAGAAAAAAAATGGGCAGTTCGCGTGCAAGAGGTAAAACCGCGAAGCGAACAGAACGCGATATGTGTGCAAGCGTGAGAGAGAGAGAGAGAGAGAGAAAGAGAGAAAGAAAAAAGCAGAGAGAGAGAGAGAGAGGGAAATAGAAGAAAATGAAGAAAACGAGTGAGAGGAGGTAGAATTTTTTTCTAGCGTTACTAGTCCCGGCGCAATAGCGAGGTAAATCGATAAATATCCTCAGGAACGAGAATTCTCGATGAAGGTTGAAAAAAAAAAAACACGTCAAAGCGCGTGGCTCAAAATGTCATCGTGAATTCTCGGCCATTTTGTAAATAAACGCACCGGGACCACCACAATTTAGTTTTTAAGTCGTAAGTGGATCTGTGTAAAATATAACGTCGTGATCTAAGATTGTAAAAAAAAACAACAAAAAAAGAATTATTAAATCACACTTATACACGAAAAAAGAAAAGAAGAAATAACAAATGTACACAATGATACATACACATACACATATACAGACACACATATAAATGAGAGACACAAACATGCGAGAAAATGCATACGAGATGCAAAATGTCGTCTACTATGGTATTAATTAGCGAACTACCCCAAAACCCATTTATCGATTTCACCGGAAATCCTCATCCCTTATCCTACCAAATCCTTCATCCTCATCCTTGTACGAATATTAGATACTATAAAGAAAAAAAAACAACTAAAATACCTTAACTATGATTACTATTGTATAAAATATGAATAATAACTAATTAATTCAATTTAAAGAAAAAAAATGAAAATGTGTTTCTTTCTGTTACAAAACAATTTCCCACCCTTTATGATAAGAGTTAGTTAAACATTTTTTTATAGTTACTTGGGCGTGTCGGGATCGAGGTAAGTACAGAAATAGAAGTAACTTTTTGATCGAAAAATATATGATGGGAACTTTAAAAAATATTATTGTTAAGACGACAAAAAAAAAACGACATGAAATGATAATACAAAAAAATTAATAACGGTTTTAATGCGTACGATAAGCACGAAAGTACCCATTGAGTTGCCACTAATTTAATTAAGTAAGTAGAATAAATATTAGAATTTATAAACATAGGACGTTTCAGTAAGTAAATTATTCTATTTTGTGTTGTGCATAAATAAATAAAATGGGTGCAAAGTAGAACCTTGCACATTGCTTCCTCATAGAGGAAGCTTTGTAAAAAGCTAAAAATAATGAGGAAGCAATGTGCAAGGTTCTACTTTGCATCCTTGTTTTAATTATATAAATAAACATGTTGTGAATTCCCTTTTTCTATTTCGTTATTCCGTTATTTCGTTATTATTAGAGCGTTTCCGAAAGTAAATGTGATAACGGATATTTTTAAAAATAATTCAACATTCCATAAAATCAAAAATTTCATTCGTCACTAAATTATACATATATAATGGCTGAATATTGTTTCATTTATATACTAAATTTGAGCTCGTTATCTCAAGTTTTGCAAAAGTTACAATAGAGCGATAATGTCAATTTTTTGAAAAATTCAAAATTCCATAAAATCTGAACCATTTGCCGATTCGACCCAAATTCAATATCAAACAACATTGAGCGCACCTGCTCTTATAATCAACTATTTAGCAAAATAGACCAAATTTTACGAATGTTAGAGCGACCACCTCCTTTTTTAAAAAAATTGAAAACGGCATAAAATCGAAATTTTCGCACGGATTTTGTCGAAAATTGCTACAGTTGAAGAGAGTCTGCTGCTATACTTGTGTGCCAAATTTGGGCGCGATATACAAAACGGTTCTTGAGTTATCGGCGTTCGAATTTTCGGAGTTGTATACGTACACACACACATACATACATACGGACATTTTTTCTAGTTCACTTTTTTGGACGTTTTGGACTATTCTAAGTGTCCTGACATAAAAATCTCGAAAAAAAATTCTTTCATGAAAACATAGCTTCCTCTAAGAGGAAGCAAAATAATACAACTCGTAAAAAAATTGGTTTAAGCATCTTCAAAATGAAAAAAAAATACTTTCAAAGTTTACAAAATGTTATTGAGAAACTGACAAAAAATACGACATGAAATGATGATACAAATCTTTCGATAAATTAATTTTGTGTCCTTTTTCTTAAAAGTAGAAAAAAATTAACAACGCTTTTAGTGCGTATGATGGAAACGAAAATATCTATTGAGTGGTCACTAATTTTATTAAATAAATAGAATAAATAATAGAATTTATAAACATAGGACGTTTCAGTAAATAAATAATTTTATTTTGTGTTGTAAATAAATAAATAAAAAATAATACAATTCATGAAATCATCGGTTTAAGAAACTCAAAAAAATTAATAAAAAATAATTTAAAACTTAAAAAAAAATTATTGTAAAACCGACAAAAAATACGACATGAGATGTTAATACAAAACTTTCGACAAATTAATTTCGTAACTATGATTACTATTGTATAAAATATGAATAATAACTAATTAATTCAATTTGAAGAAAAAGAAAGTGTTTTTTTTTCTATTCCAAAATACTTTCTCGCCTTTCACGATACGTTAGTCAAACATTTTTTTATGGATACTTGGGCGTGTCGTGTTTGAGGTAAGTGCAGGTAAATTGAAGTAACTTTTTGTTCGGAAAGTATATGGTGGGACGTTGGGATCTCGATGCAATGAGGCTCCTAGCAAACCCTCACCCACTCGAATACGGTTTTTCTTTTTTTTCTTCTTTTCATTGTCTGCACGGTAGCACAAATACCACATGTCGTTTGAAACTAGCAACAAACATTGGCTCTACTTTTATGGAAAAATGAATTTGTCTTCTACCATAGAGGTTGGAAATTTTAAGTTTTGTTGAACTGACAATTTTGCGGTTCAATCGGTTGAATAAATAAATAAATAAATTAATAAATAAAATAGTATTAAGACTGTAATAGAAATGCGCACATTTTAGACCACATTAATATTTATTATTAAAAAAATTAATTATTAAAAAATTCCTAGCTAAAAAAATTATTGTTATTAATAAACAAATTGGTTAAATAACAGTCATTCCAAATTAGAATTAATTAATTAATCTCCCGACTATAATATGCAAATGATTCTTATTTAATCATTTTTAATTAACCCAATTTGTTTATTAATTACACTCATTTTACCAGTGAGCATTTTTTAAATTTTTTATAAAATTATTTCTCAGTGTGGTGTTCCGGTCGATTTTTCGATTGAGAGAGCAAATGAAGTCTTGCACAGAAATGCAAGAACTTTCACAATAATGGACACAATGCTCCTCCGACTAAAGGGAGAGCGTGAGCAGTAGCAGCCCCCTTAAAACCTGAAGGTCTTTACAAGAGCCCCATGACGTTGTGGGACTCTCTTTCATTCGGGCGGGAACCCTCGAAAAAAGATTACGTCGAGTGGATGTTTATTTGGCTCCTCGCTTTTATTTTTTCTTTCTTTCTTTCTCTTTTTCTTCAACGTCGAAACGTCTTTAAGATGTACTGTAAAAGGAAACATGACACTGTTCCATTCATCGGAGATACAATAACTCACCGATCTCGATTTTTATTGATCGCTCTAACAAACAGAGAATTTTATTTATTTTTTTTTATATGAGCATTTCCTCATTTATTAAGGACGTGTATATTTCACTATATTTCAATTTATTTATTTATTATGTGGCTGCTTCCGTTTTGGAAGAAGATGTGATACTTGGACCCCTCGTGAGACTCAGACGCGGAGGTCATGAGGTCAGTATATCGAATTGAGAAAGTAGTGGGTGTCCAACTGGAGGAAGTGACTGATATAAATTCATCGTGACGGAAGTTCGTCTTTGACGACACTCGAACATCTTTTGGGCAGACTTAATTTGTCTTTGGAGAAAGCGGAAGCAACGTTATTAAGGTCGAGACAGAAAAATACATTTTTTGTTACATTAGAAATAAAAAAATGTCAGAGCTGTTATGTTAATTTGATTGAAAAATTGACAAACAGTGAAATTGGAAGTGACAAGAAATTTGTAGTGTTTGCTAAATCACTTTTGCTTTCTCATAGAGGAAGCTTTGTTTTCGTGAAATTTTTTTTTTCGAGATTTTCATGTCAGTACGCTCAGAATAGTCCAAAAAGTTGAGAAAAGTGATTTAGAAAAAATGTGTGTATGTGTGTGTGTGTGTGTGTGTGTGTGTGTGTGTGTGTGTATGTTACACGCTCAAAAAATGTAAACCTTTATAACTCGGGAACGCCTCGAGATATAGAGCTGAAATTTGCACTATATTTGCACTATAGATCGTTCATGCTATTATAAATTATATTATAAAGAAAATATTATATATTATATTATAATATTATAAAGAAAATAGCATAAATTTTATGCTATTTTCTAAACCAGTGATTAACTTTGCTTTCTGAATGAAAAAAAAAATAGTTTGCTCCATTTAGCCGGTGTATCTTTTCATGAAGAAGAAAATGAGACGTCAACCATTCCAATCTGCCTGGTAGTTTGATCTGAATCATGCGCAGAATGGAAAACCTAAGAACTTTGCTTAAGATAATATTGAAAAGCACATGCAAGTCAGACGATAGTAAAAAATCCTTTCATCGAGTACCAACAATATAATGCGTTGAGCATTTTTATATGCAATAGGTTTTGGATGATATTGAATTTCCAAAATCAATTTTTTTGACCTGACTCCCTCCCCTTAACGCGATAATTCTTTTAATTTTCGAGATATTAAGCTCAAAATTGATATGTACGTGAGCTTTCATACACCGGTGATCCCTATTAATTTTGGTTAAGATCGGTTGAAACGTTAAAATTTTATGAGATTTTGATTTTTTGAATGTTTTGATTTTTTTTCTGCAATGCGAATTTTGGTATCAAATATCGAGCTGGGAATCAAATGAGTGCCAATTTCATGATTAACAGAAAAATACGTCAGATATAGCCCAAAAATGTTGAACGATAACATATTTTCATAGCGATATTGTACAGTCTATATTGCGAAAAGTAGCGATTTATGTCGTATAAACTAGCCATATCCTTGCTTCCCAATGAAATTTCGGAAACCACCGATTTCTATCGTGTTCTACAAAAAAAAAAAACAGAGAAGATAGAGTATTCGAGGGAGTTTCTGGACCATTCGTCGTTATTATATTTTTACAAAGCGAGAGTGTGCGCTTATTTATATTTATTTAAAACAAGGATGCAAAGCAGAACCTTGCAGATTGCTTCCTCATTATATTTCGCTTTTTACAGAGCTTCCTCTGTGAGGAAGCCAAAATCAATTCCCATACGTCCTCTTAGAGGTTGCTTTGTAAAAAACGAAATATAATGAGGAAGCAATGTGCAAGGTTCTGCTTTGCATCCTTTTTTTTTAAACATGGTAAAAAGGTTTGTAACCGGTATTTTCTAAGGTAGAATATGCAACTTGAGAATGATATTGAAGGCCAAAATTCGATATGTTAAAGAAAAAAAAAATTTAGGTTAATTTTCCGATCGGAAGTCTAATCTGTGAATTCTGAAATCAGAAATGGAAAAAAGTTGCTTTTTTTAAATCACGGTAAAGATTTGTAACTGTTATTTTCTGAGGTAGAATATGCGACTTGAGAATAATGGTGATGGCCAAAATTTAATATCTAAAAGAAAAAAAATGTAGGTTGGCGTTTTCGACCGGAAATCAAACCGGTGAATTCTGGAATCAGAAACGGAAAAAGTTGCTTTTTTTTTAAATCACGGTAAAAAGATTTGTAACCGTTATTTTCTGAGGTAGAATATGCGACTTGAGAATGATAGTGATGGCCAAAATTTAAGATCTAAAAGAAAAAAAAATTAGGTTAATTTTCCGATCGGAACTCGAACCTGTGAATTCCGAAATCAGAAACGGAAAAGGTCACTTTTTTTTAAATCATGGTAAGAAGGTTTATAACCGGTATTTTCTGAGGCAGAATATGCGACTTGAGAATGACAGTAAAGGCCAAAATTTGATATCTTAATGAAAAAAAAATTTACTTCGAATTTTCCAACCGGAAGTTGAATTCGTGAATTCTGGATTGAGAAACGAAAAAAAATCACTTTTTTTTAAATCATGGTAAAAAGGTTTGTAACCGGTAATATCTGAGGTAGAATACGCGTCTTATCAATATCTGTTAGTAAATTAAATGAAGTATCAATTTTCATAACGCTATATGAAACCACACTACTGTTAAAAATTCCAATATTTTTTTTTGTGTCCATTCCGATCGAAACCCAGTGTGTAATAACCACGATTCTCACGAGTCACCTATAATACACGGGCTGGGAAGATCAATTACCAATAATGAATACAAATTTCCTCCCAACAGGAGCAACGACCCATCTAGTCGAATCTCTATTCTCTCATATAACTTGCGCGCCCGTCACTCGAACCAATTATTCTCCGACTAATAATCGATCCTAATCGCCTCTACTTAGTCACAGATATTTTTTTCCGTCACCGTTATATCGTATCGTGATCTTGTCTCGAGAACCAGATGAATAATAAACACAAAAAAAAAGTTTTAGAAAAGGCTACATAGCATGGAACGGAAACAAGTAGCAACATGAAAAATGACGGTCATTTTTATCGGCTAATTGTGCTCCTCGCTCTCACGATCGGCAGGCACCAATGTTGCCTTCAATTTATACCAGTTTTTTTTAGCCGCATACGAACTTAAATTAATTTAACACGCGGTTGCTTTCTTTTTTTAACGTTGAATGAACAGTTGTGCATAAAAAATATTTATTCCCGTTGATTTCCCAGATACTTGGGTTTATTTTTATTTTTTGTCGAGTATGGATATAAATAAATTTAATGCACGTTTAGTTTCATTTTATTCACCTTATTTTTATTGTTGAAAATAGACTCTTGAATAAAAATTTGTTTATTTCCACTAATAAAAACAATCAATTTTGCTTCCTCGTAGAGGAAGCTTTGTTTTCAGGAAAAAAAATTTTTTTCGAGATTTTCATGTCAGAACGTTTAAAATGGTCTGAAAAGTCGAGAAAAGTGGTTTAGAAAAATTGTCCGCATGTAACTGTAACTTATAAAGTATTCGACCGAATCAGCTAAATTTTAAACAACATTTACAGTACTGGCTAATCTTCAATTGGTATAAATTTTTTAAAAATCGCTTAACGGATTTCATTTTTATAAGAATTTTGAAATTTTGTAAAAAGTACGTAAATGCTCTAGCTCGAACGAATTGGTAGCTATCGGGCTGAGACTTCGTATTAAAATTGAACAAAGTGATACGACCTTTGGTATTGAATTTGGGCCAAATCGGTAAAGCGGTTCGGTTTTTATGAGATTTTGAATTTTTCGAAAAAATTTCGTTTTGCTCGAATTCCGGTAAAATTTCAAGCAATCGACTGAAATTTTCTACACAGGAAAAAAAACATTCAGCCCTGTTACGTACCAAATTTAGTGATGATCGGCAAAGCGATACGGATTTTACGTGATCTTGAATTTTTTTTAAATTTGTTGGTGTCGCTCGCCCATGTGGAAATCAGTCTGGGCATCGCAGTTTGAAACTCGATCTTGGTCGGGATTGGCTCGGGTTTCCATAAATGGATTACCCAACTTGGAATCCGAATAGATCCCAAACAGATTTCCGGTTACGCACTCGATGACAGTTTATCGCCGTTTAGGATTTGCTAGGGTTACCCTAAGAGAGCCGTCCTAATTAGAATCGGGATGGATTCCGGATCGCGACCCAATTCTGAACGACGAGCTGTATTACCGTGTATCGGGATTTGTTAGGGTTACCCTAAGAAGACTTCTACTTGGATTCTGAATAGAATCCGGATGGTCTTCCCGTTACTCAACGATTTGTCCGGAACTAATTAACCCTTTATGCAGTAAAATGTTGTAGAATACACGTACGAAAATCTTTTCCTTAACTCGCGTGATTGTAACAACGTGTGCTGTTCATGTGTCTCCAGACGCGTTCTCGTCGCTGACCATGCAGAAATTTCAACAGGGTTACAGCTGGAATCAGCTTGGCATTCGTATCTTTCGACAAGGATCCAGGTGGATCCAGCCTAGTATGCCCATCTATCGGCTGGAGTCCAGTCAGCCATCAGATCGGGTCCCAGTTCGAGATCCCGATCGGAATCCAGTTCCCGCGCGTTACATCCCATGTCTGGAATCCGATCCGATGACCGACTGGAATTTGACCGGAAGATGGGAATACCAGGCAGGATACAGCTGGATCCCTGCCGAAATTTCTGCATGGGTCTGGATTTCGTCAAACGTCAGAAATCATTAACTTCGTTAATAATTTTGATCTTTCCCAAAGCTTCCTCTATAAGAAAGCCAAAAATAAAATAAAGAAACTTCCTCATAGAGGCGACTTTGTAAAAAGCGAAAAAGAATGAGGAAGCAATGTGCAACGTTGTACTTTGCAGCCTTTTTTTTTTAAATTGATTGTTCGCAATAATCAAAAATGATAATAACCCAAAAACAGGAGATATTTCTTTTCACTTACGATCTTAAATAAATGTAACATACGTTCAGTTTCATATTTGTTTCATAATTAGTACTGCTGCAAGAAAAGTCGTTCATAAATATTACTTATACCCATTAATAAAAACAATTATTTGTAAAATTGAATTGCTCACAATAATAAAAAATCTTAATTACCCAAAAAAGAAAGGAGATTTTTCTTTTCACTTATGACCTTAAATAAATTGAATACACCTTCAGTTTCATATTTTTCTTTATTTTCATTGTGGAAAGAAGAGCCGTGCATAAACATTATTTATTCCGAAAAAATAAAACTGTAAATTTAACAGGCCCTTGGCTATTTTTTTTTTAATACCGCTTCAAAATTATTTATCCTCGTTGAGTGCACCATTAAAATTTTTTTGAAAATTAATATATGTGTTGAAAGTTCTTTTGCAGATACTATATATTAAAATCCAATAATTATATTATAAACACAACTTTTGTGAAGTGTTTAGTATATTGCATATTAACTTTACAACAACTTTTTTGTATATTTATTAATATTTGTATGTTAATTTTAATATACAAAATTTGCGTACCGGCAAAAAAACTTAAAATGCTTTATATTAATTTTTATAGAAAAATTTCTGATTGTGTATTGTCAGGCGGCTACGATGTCGACGCTTGAAGGAAATGAAAACGAGACACAAGATAGAAACCAGAGGGTGCTCAGGGCAGAGATCACGGGGATGCTTTGCTAGATGGGGCGAGGAAGGATCGGAGAAACGTCCCGGTGGTCAGGTCAGGCGCTAATTTGCGATTCCACGCAGTGGCAGCAGCAGCAGCAGCAGCAAGAAGGGCGTGGCGAGCCCAGTTGGATCTCTCGCATGGGGTGGCTCTTGCTCGTTTGCGCGACATTGTCGACGAGCCCTATGCCCACCCCCGCATTGCACCCTTCGCAATGCTCAAACGATATATAACCTACGGATTCGCAATAATTCCTTGATTTTTTTTTAATTCAAAGAATATACCCTCAAAATAATGATACACATTTTGAAAAATATATATGAGGCATTCCATCCCCATTCGACCTGGGTCTGACCCTCGACCTCCTTGATTTGGCTCGTAATTTTTTATAGGATTCGTTAGACCTTCAAATGCACCAGATTTTATTTTTTTTTAATTTTTTCTATGCAAATTTTTTTTTTAATATTTTTTTTAATTGACATATTGAATGCCCTAATTTAAAAATCTGAAAAATACTTTGTTGAATATCGACATTTTCTAGCTTATAGCCAAATTTTTCTTCTTATAGTTGTTAAGCCTTTGTGATTTTAAAAAAATAATGAAAAAATAGAAATAAAAATAAATCTACTACAAGTGATTGGTCAAACGTTTATTTATGTAAACTCGGATTTTTTACAATTTTTTCAGATTTTTTGGAATTTCTCCAATTTTTCTGAACTAAGACTATTCCAGCACCATACACACCACATTCTAGCACCAGCATGCCATAATTTAAAAATCTGAAAAAATTCTGAAAAATACAGTTTCATATACAGAAATGTTTGACAAGTTGTCCATAGTAGTTTGATTCTTTTTCTATTCTTTAATAATTTTTTTAATCAAAATAGTTTAAAAACTATGTGAAGAAAAATTTACCACACTTTGGCCCTAAGCTAGAAAATTTTGAAATTCAATAAAGTATTTTTCACAATTTTTTCAGATTTTTTAATTATGGCATGCTGATGCTAGAATGTGGCATGTATGGTGCTAGTATAGTCTTAGTTCAGGAAAATTTTACACATTCCTAAAAATCTGGGAAAGTTCTAAAAAATCCGAGTTCACATAAATGAACATTTGACCAATCATTTGTAGTACATTAATTTTTTTTTCAATTTTTTCATAATTTTTTTAAATCAAACAGCGTAAAAACTATAAGAAGAAAAATTTTACCCACTTTGGCTATAAGCTAGAAAATTTTGATATTCAACAAAGTATTTTTCAGAATTTTTTCAGATTTTTAAATTAGAGCATTCGATATGTCACTTTAAAACAATATTTAAAAAAAATTTGCATAAAAAAAATAAAAAAATTAAATCTGGTGAATTTGGGGGTCTAACCAATCCTAAAAAAATTATGAGCCAAATTGGGGAGGTCGAGGGTCAGACCCGGATCACCAGGACACCAAATTTAATCTAAAAGACTATTTGATAACAGTCCACTTCTGGTCCAAGTTTGAGCCGGATAACATAAAAATTGCGGGAGTTAGAGCCCGAGCTGGCATTCTCCAAAAAATTCAAAATGCCATAAATTTTCAACACCTTGATGGATTAACTCCAAATTCAATCCCATACCTTGTTTAACAACAGTTTACTAGTGGTTGCGACGGCTATAAAAAATTGGGCACATACGCACACACACACATACAGAAATTTTTTCTAAACCACTTTTCTCGACGTTTTAGACCATTCTGAGTGTCTTGACATGAAAATCTCGAAAACAAAATTTTCACGAAATCAAAGCTTCCTCTACGAGGAAGCAAAATTCTAGAAGATAGAAACAAACACGTACGTTTGGTGGTGTATGTTGGTCTGTTCAAAAAACGACCCCAAATGGGTAATGCCACGTGGGCGACCCACAACCCTTACGTTATATTGCCATACGATACTTTGGGCGGAGAACTCGCGTCCGTTTTCGTTTTCTCCCGCTAGACCTTTGTCCCCTACATTGGTATAGCACCCGCAGCATATATAACCACCTGGAAGTCCAGATTGCGTCGCGAAAGGTTTTTTTTTCACTCTCTTAACAGCCGTTTGGCGTGTTTCATGTAACGGTAGTTCGAGGTTTGCCTATAGGGTGTTAAAACCCTGAACTATTTTTTAAGAACTGAAGATAAAAATTGAATCCATTAGATTATAATATAAATAAGGCAATAAATATTTAATTTAAGAAATTTAGTATTTCATTTAAGGAATTGAATATTTTATTTAAGGAATTAAATATTTCATTTACGGAATTAAGTATGTCATTTAAGTGAATAAATTATTTTCACGAGTTTCGTAAAAAACTAATATTTTAAGTAATTCTACAGTTTTAAGGGAAAAAACTTAAACATTTTTTAAAGATATAGAAGCCTTCATCTTTATTCAATTTTTGGTGAATGTTTGAAATTTTTTTTTTTGCAATAACTGCTGCAGATTCAAAGCATATTTGAATCTGCAGACATTTTAAACGATTTTACAGATTTTTTTTTTTGTTAAATGTGTTTAATTGAAATCCAATTTTTCAATATATTTTATTAAGCATTTGACGCTTTCCAGTACAAAATAAATATTTAATATTAAGAAATCCATTCGGAATTTATTATATTACTGATGTTTCAAATTACGCCTGCTAAAACTGTATAGCGCGATTTATAAAATTGATTGAAATAGAGTGATAAATAAAAAATTATAGAAAAAAAATTGAAACATGTTTTTTCAAAGCAAATTCAGTATAAATTTTCACTTAAAAATTAAAAACAATTGACGGTCAAAGTTTAGCTCTTTTATTTAAAAAAATATCTCGCTAGATTATGAATATATTTGATTTTTTTTTAATACAAGAGTTCGGAATATTGACAATCAGTCAGAGATATTCATATTAATATACTACAATATATGGTATTGTATTTATTTAAAAAAAAACTTTCGTGTGATTGTAGTTGTTTTATTTATAATTTATTTATAGTCGCATGAAAAATATATTTAGCGACTAAGTTGTTTTATTTTCATTTCAATGTAGGGATTCAATGTCTTCTCGTGACGCGAAAATTTACAGTACGAAGCTAGGCGCTGTCGAAGAACCCTCAAAGTCGGTGACTGTTGCTCGAGCTTATGCAGACAGAGCAACCCGTGAATAATACATGGCTTATTATTGTACTTTCGGTTATTTTGCCGCTCGCATACACAATATACTGTGTATATTATATCAAGGTCCATTATTTCCAAGCTTGTCGTACGTCAGAGCCTAGTGGGAAGTTGATTTGCGAGTAATTTGAGTCGTGCTTCGTCTACGTGAAGTTTATTTATGAGAAAAGACAAAAGACAGGTGAATGGTAAAAGTTTCTCGATGGCTATCAATACCCGGCAATTTTCCCCGCAAGTGTCGCTCCACCTCATTTCTTATCGTGTACATATATATGTATACAATTTTTTTTCTTTATGATTTTCTACATAACAGTTACGCGAAAAACTATCGTGTGCTTCTGAGTCATATTTGTTTCTCAGAAGAAGTGATTTGCTATTATCGATTCGAGGAAAACGCTAGCGATCGGAAAATTAGAAAGAAAATAATTCGAAACAATTTATAGAATCGACAACATACACACGGCATAATTAAAAAACATTTATTAATTGAAAAGAAATTATTAATTTTTAAAAAAATTTTCACAATAATCAAGAACGTTAATTATCAAAAAACTGCAGGTTTTCGTCTCTCATTTTGCTTCCTCATAGAGGAAGCTTTGTTATCATGGAAAAGAAAATTTCGAGATTTTTATGTCAGGACACTTAGAATTGTCCAAAACGTCCAGAAAAGTGATCTAGAAAAAATGTCCGTATGCATGTATGTGTGTGTCTGTGTGTGTGTGTATAACTCCGAAAATTCGAACGCTGATAACTCAAGAACCTTTTTGTATATCGCGTTCAAATTTGGCACACAAGTGTAGCAGCAGACTCGTTTCAACTGTAGCAATTTTCGGTAAAATCTCTAGAATATCTGTATGTGTGCGAAAATTTCGATTTTATGCCGTTTTGAATTTTTTGAAAAAAGGAGGTGGTGGCTTTGACTTTCGTAAAATTTAGTCTATTTTGCTAAATAGTTGGTTATAAGAGTAGATGCACTCAATGATGTTTGGTATTGAATTTGGCTCGAATCGGTAAAGTGGTTCAGATTTTATGGAATTTTGAATTCTTCTAAAAATTGACATTATCGCTCTATTGTAACTTTTGCAAAACTTGAGATAGCGAGCTCAAATTTTGTATATAAATGAAACAATATTCAGCCATTATATATGAATAATTTAGTGATAAACGGTATGAAATTTTTGATTTTATGGAATGTTCAATTATTTTTAAAAATATACGTTATCACATTTACTTTCGGAAACTCTCTAATAATAACGAAATTACGGAATAATGAAATAGAAAAAGCGAATTTACAATATGTTTATTTATCTAATCAAAACAAGGATGCAATGTAGAACCTTGCACATTGCTTCCTTATTATTTTTCGCTTTTTATGTAGATTCGAGGAAATCGCTCACGATAGAAAAATCAGAAAGCAAATTTAAAAAAAGAATGGTCAAAATACGCACTATATATTAAAATATATATATATGTTGAAAAAAGTATAATAGTTTTTAAAAACTTTTTTTTAGTATGTTGTGGGGCGGAAGAACAGAATTCTCCATACAAATTATTATTATTTAAAAAAAATTAATTTGTTCACAATAATAAAAAAATTTAACAACCGATTTTTATTCTTTGTAATTTTTTACATAAAAATTGCACAAAAACCTGTCAAGTGGATCTCATATTTTTTTCATTAGTCGGAAGAAATGATTTTCCATTATCCATTCGAAGAAATCGTTGGCAATCGGCAAATCGAAAAGCAAATAACCCAGAAGAATTTAGCGGATGACGAAGTTACCTTAAGTCTCTTGGCCACGTTTACTGTTGCGGGAAACCCTTTACCATGAGCATCGAGTAATTCTGGGAGTCTTGAGAGCCTCTTGGCCACTCGACTCGCGAGCGTTTCTTCTTCTGCTTCTCTCCGTGACAGATAGAGATCTGGTTGGAGGACGCGAGCGCAGAACCGAGCTCTGTGGGCGCTTAAGCGTTGGATTAGTGTCACCAGCCCTTTCACCGTGAAGCTGAGACCCCACTCGAGTGGGTCATGGGGTCGGACGCGCGCCCGCTGTCCAACCGGCTTTTAAATTCACCCGATTTTCTGGGGCTCGACTATATACGGTGCTTCAACGAGATCTCTACATTCCCTCTCCACGGGGGTTGGTTCTCACCCTAAGTCTGTTTATTTTGCAAGGTTTTGTCCGTCAGGTAGAATCCATTGGGAAGATCACTGACGTTTCTAGAGAATATGGTACTCGAGAATTTGAAATCTTCGCTTGGATCTTGTAACTTGTGAATTAAAAAAAATGGCTTTCTGATTTTTCAAAAATGTTGATATCTTATGAGCAATCAATGCCAGGTCATTCATTATAGGTGTACGAAATTGACGCATCTTTATTGATGAAAATGTAAATGTACATAAATAGGAAAGTACAAATTTCTGAAAATCCATATGGCAAACACACGGATTATTGTAGTCCCTTACACACGGTCACAGACACTCGAAAAAAGGTGCCTAGACGTTTGTGAGAGTGTTTGTGAGAGTTTTTGTGAGAGTGTTTGTGAGAGTGTTTGTGAGAGGGTTTGTGAGAGTGTTTGTGAGAGTGTTTGTGAGAGTGTTTGTGAGAGTGTTTGTGAGAGTGTTTGTTAGAGTGTTTGTGAGAGAGTTTGTGAGAGTGTTTGTGAGAGTGTTTGTGAGAGTGTCTGTGAGAGTGTTTGTGAGAGTGTTTGTGAGAGGGTTTGTGAGAGGGTTTGTGAGAGTGTTTGTGAGAGTGTTTGTGAGAGTGTTTGTGAGAGTGTTTGTGAGAGTGTTTGTGAGAGTGTTTGTGAGAGTGTTTGTGAGAGTGTTTGTGAGAGTGTTTGTGAGAGTGTTTGTGAGAGTGTTTGTGAGAGTGTTTGTGAGAGTGTTTGTGAGAGTGTTTGTGAGAGTGTTTGTGAGAGTGTTTGTGAGAGTGTTTGTGAGAGTGTTTGTGAGAGTGTTTGTGAGAGTGTTTGTGAGTGTTTGTGAGAGTGTTTGTGAGAGTGTTTGTGAGAGTGTTTGTGAGAGTGTTTGTGAGAGTGTTTGTTAGAGTGTTTGTGAGAGTGTTTGTGAGAGTGTTTTTGAAAGTGTTTGTTAGAGTGTTTGTGAGAGTGTTTGTAATAGTGACTATGAAATTGTATCAGAGTGTCTCTGAGAATGTCTGTGAGAGTGTTTGTGAGAGTGTTTGAGACAGTGTCTGTGAAATTGTATCACAGAGTGCCTTTGAGAATGTCTGTGAGAGTGTTTGTAATAGTGTCTGTAAAATTGTACCAGAGAGTGTCTGTGAGAATGTCTGTGAGAGTGTTTGTAATAGTGTCTGTAAAATTGTACCAGAGAGTGTCTGTGAGAGTGTTTGTGAGAGTGTTTGTGGGAGTGTTTGTGAGAGTGTTTGTGAGAGTGTTTGTGAGAGTGTTTGTGAGAGTGTTTGTTAGAGTGTTTGTGAGAGTGTTTTTGAAAGTGTTTGTTAGAGTGTTTGTGAGAGTGTTTGTAATAGTGACTATGAAATTGTATCAGAGTGTCTCTGAGAATGTCTGTGAGAGTGTTTGTGAGAGTGTTTGAGACAGTGTCTGTGAAATTGTATCACAGAGTGCCTTTGAGAATGTCTGTGAGAGTGTTTGTAATAGTGTCTGTAAAATTGTACCAGAGAGTGTCTGTGAGAATGTCTGTGAGAGTGTTTGTAATAGTGTCTGTAAAATTGTACCAGAGAGTGTCTGTGAGAGTGTTTGTGAGAGTGTTTGTGGGAGTGTTTGTGAGTGTCTGTGAAATTGCATCAGAAAGTGACTGTGAGAATGTCTGTGAGAGTGTTTGTGAGAGTGTTTGCGAGAGTGTTTGCGAGAGTGTTTGCGAGAGTGTTTGCGAGAATGTCTGTGAGAGTGTTTGTTAGAGTGTTTGCGAGAGTGTTTGTGAGACTCTCTGTGAGAGTGGCTGTGCAAGTGTTTGTGAGAGTGTCTGTGAGAGGCTGTGAAAGTGTTTATCTGGATGAAAAGACAAAGAAATTCGTCGTTTTTGAGTTTGTATGCTACCTATGCAAAGACACAAAACGCTTGAACCATTATAACATGCTGATATCGAATACTTTCTAATATGGCGCTTAAAGACGTTTCTTATTAAATTATTAGTAATTTTTCTATATGAAACGGGCGCAAATCAAATATGTATATCTCAGGTACGTTTTTTTAAAAATAAAAACGCATTTCTACTTAAAATATTTCCACTTGGGTGTAGCAAACGAAAAAAAAAAGTTGCTGGGGGATTTGAGTCGAAGGTGTTTCCGCCCCGAAGGAAATATATTTGACACGTTGGAATGAAAGGGAAAAGGCGAGAGATCCGTAAAAAAAGGTAAGTCTACCAGTAACTGGCACAATGTGGGAGGAATTTCATACGAACCTCTGCATTGACTTTTTTTTATATTTTTTTTTAGCTCACCCTCTGCGTCGTCAATGTCGTGATTCTCGCTCTTTCTACGGAGGCACGCGTGTAACGGTATTGTTGTGGACTTCCGGTAACCGGATATCACCAGACGCTCGGGATAGAGGGACACATTGACATTAATTTATAAAATATTCGCGAATGTACGCCCCCTTAAAGCTGTACCCTGTCGGTTCCCTGCTACACGCCCACGTAGACTGTACTGAATTCTCTCACACGATTCCTGGATGACTGATTCGATCAACTAACTCTCAGGAATGCTGCAGAACAATTAGTTAAAAAACTTGTTAAATAAATAATTCTTTTTTTTCGTCCTGCCCATACATTTCAATGTTATTTATTTGAATGCATATTATCATGATCCAAAATCTTAACGCACACCTTTTTTTATAACTCAGTCTCTTAAATTATTATTTTTTCATTAAAAATTGAAAGTTCAGGAGGTAAACAGTTCAAAAAATTTGTCATTAGCGAATCTTTGGAAGAAAACAAAAAAGCACATAAATTAGAATCAATATCTGACTATTTGTGATTAAGATCGTAAGTGCACAGAAAAAAAGTGTTTGCATTCAATGGTTCATTTACTGAAATTGATATTTTAATTAAATTCGTCCCCTTCAGCTTGGATGTTTGTCATTATCAAAAATCTTTGCGCATACCTTTTTTTATAACTCAGTTTCTTAAATTAATTTTTTTTAAGTAAAAACTGAAAGTTCAGGAGGTAAACAGTTATAAAATTTGTCACTCCCAAATTTCTGGACAGAAATACCTGAAACAAAAAAGCACATTAATTAGAATGAATATCCGGCTATTTATAAAAAAAGTGTTTGTATTTAAGGTAGTTCTGTCGCGAAGGCAATCCAAACTCATATGCATGAATTTTTGACATGTTGTAATTTAGCTATTCAATTTTACTTGTACAAAATCTTGAAGGCCTTTACCGAGTATTTGAATGAACAATTAAAACTTGAAAATCGATCTTTTTACACGGTGCTCACGGGAAGGCTGGAAAAATTGATCTTTAAATCGAAAATTAACATACTTAGATCAAAGATAGAGAAAAAATAAAAAGTACTACGGATTCGCAAATCATTCAGGACTTGATGCATCATGAAAAAAGGTGAAGTCTCCGGAATAATGTTTAATTGAACCAAGGTCAAAGTGCACGATACCGGGCCAAATGACGTTTGCTAACCTAATTATCGTAAAAATGAAGTCAAATCCGCACTAAACATATCAACTACTTACAAATAATCGTTTTAATTTGATTACGACAAATTCGAAGGAATCTCGATTATTTTTTATATTATTATTGAGGCAGTCAAAGTGATGCGTATGATTATTGTTTAATGTCATATAGACTCTGAGATTTATGACTCCGGCGTACCGACAGAACTACCTTAATGGTTCATTTACGGAAATCAATATTTTTTATTAAATTCTTCCCCTTCAGCACGGATGTTTGTTTTCATATCCATATTACTAACTATCGACGGGTGTCCAATTTTTCTATTAGAGCACATTTATTAGAAAATTGCGATACGGATCCGTCCGTTAGCCAAAGAGTAGCGACGAAAGTCAGAGCAATGAGGGGTTGGCTTCAGGGGGTTGAAAATCCTGGCAGGCTGCTCCGATAACGAAACGTTTTTTTTTACGACCACGCCCACGGGATCAAGATTTCACCCTATCGTCGCCTCCTATTTCAGCAGCTCGTACAGCTCACACTCGCCACGTGTCTGGAGTCTTTTTCGAGGCGTCATATAAAGAGCCTTTGTCACCGTTGCCATACAGAAATCGACCGAAGTCGCGTGGCCAAAAAGTTCCGCGATCTCTTATAGCAGTCTTTGCGCATTGACCTTTGTAAAGATTTTGAAGATTACATTTTTTATACCATAATTGAAGCCCATTTTATTGCGATTACGAAGTTTGAAGACTAATCTGTCCAGAAAAATTAATGGTTACAAAAAAGATTCTACATGGGTTCTCACGTGAAACTAAGCGTACACTAAAAAAAAAAAAAATAGTAGTAGTAATTGTGAGTTTATTGACAATACAAAACATGGGACTTGTTTACATTCATAGTACATTACATTACATAAATACATATTTCACATTTTGTTTCCCGTACTGTCAATTGGCCATCGACCGAAGTCCTTCAGCCTAGATTGTCTTTTTTGTTTTGCGTCATCTATTGTTTCGGCTTAATTTAGTGTAATGTGCATTCACTGTTGGTTGTTGGCCATTCTTACTAGATGGTAGTATGTCGTGTGTATAGGGTATGTATGTTTACGTGTTACATTTTGATCGGATTGTATGCAGAATGTTTGTATATTTTGTAATTGTGCGATTGCGAATTTTTTGCTCAGTTCTTGTGTTCTAGGTACTATTGGTGTGATGCTTGTGGTATTGTAGAGTAATGTGTTGCGGGGAAAATATATATATATATATATCATTAATTCAAAAACAATTCGCCTGAGGGTTACCTTACATTCTGGTTCTATATATGTTGGGTTTTACAGATACCGTTTCGACACGGACTCAATTCTGTACATCTCGTTTAGACACATATCAAATCGTGCGCATCTTGTTTCAGTATGTACCCAGTCCTACACAGTCCTGTTCTATATATACAGGTTTCTACACTATGATTATTATGGTACAGCTCGCAAATACTACATAATTTAAGAATAGATGTTGTGTAGGATTGATTACTTATAGGAGCGAAATGTGCAGGATCAGGCGCATGTAAGAATGAGATGTGTGGGATCGGTATGTGGAGAAATGAGATGGGTAGCATCGGGCAAATGTACCCGAGTAGAAATTTCATCAGGCATGCCTGCTGCCACACGAGGTCCAGATCAGTTTTAGGTACGGTAACCTTATTTGGGGCCGCCGTAAATTCACCTGCTCAGGTCCATGTAAGGCTGAGATATGGCATTCGTACTTAATAATGCCGTCTTTCCACCGGATCAGGCTGATGTCAGGCTAGATATGGTAACCCTATTTATAGATCGTCGTAAGTTCACCTGATCAGGTCCATGTAAGGCCGAGATATGGCATTCTACCTTAAAAATGCCGTCTTTCCACCGGATCAGGCCCATGTAAGACTTTACGGTAACCTCATATAGATATGCCATTCATCGACCTTATCTGTTTCGCATAAGGTCTTCCTGTGGCATTTGGACCAAGATTTTGTCTAATTTACCTTTACATTCCCTGGTCAGATCCGCATACGGTCTTCGTATGGCATAGTTTTTTTTAAATATGCCGTAAATTTACATTATTAGGTTCGTGTAAGGGCTCGATACGGCATTCGTTAAAAACATTTAAAAATTATTGTTATGCAAAATCAATCTTTTCAGCACCTTGCGTGTGCTGGATTTTTTCACATCTTTATCCCATCGAGAAGTATTCGAAATTTTCGCTGAAACTCACGTTTTACGGGACTGTACCGCTAGAATTACTTTGGAATCTATCCAGGTACTAACCGTCAAACGCCAGTATCTGGATGGGTGACCGTCCCATCATGTTTGAATTTTGAATCTTTCGATCGTAGTCACAATAAATGGATGTACAATCTTGACGTGTTTTCATTTTAAGTATACTCCAAATAAACAATAAATATATAAACTTTCTAAGATGTGAATGGCCGAGTGGGCTAAGGCACAGAACTGTCACCCAGAGGATCAAGGTTCGATTCCCACCAACGGCCAATAAATTTACATGTGTTTTTTTCAGCAATTAATATGTACTGAAAACTAAATCAGCTCGAATATCCAATAGAAAGTGCAAAATAACTCGAATTCGATGAGTGCAGATAATTACTTTGTAATTTATTTGCCGTTTTTATAAGTAGGGACTTAGTAGGGCAGCCTCTATCCGGCCGTTATCTGGGGAACTTAATCTGGCCCTGATCATGCGCTGCGTTACTTTCCTGCAAGGCCCGTATAAGGTTGCCAGGCAGAGGCCTTAGATTTAAATCCGGCTACCACGCTACGGCCTGATATTCCCCGTAGCTGAATTTCTACTCGGGTAGTATCGACTCCTGTAATACAAGTGTACATAATTGGATTTGTAGGACCAGTGTAAACAATCAGAAGTACTAAACCTGTGTTAGCAATCGGATGTGAAAGACCAGTGTAAACAATCGGATGTGTAAGATCAGTGTAAAATCGGATGTGTAGAACCAGTCTATACAGCCGGATGTGTGGGACCAGTGTATGGAAACGCATGTGCAGGACCAACGTATACAAACGAATGTGTAGGACCAGTGTAAACAATCGGAAGTACAAGACCGGTGTACGTAATCGGATGTGTAAGACCAATGTGTACAATCAGATGTGTAGGACCAACGTATACAATCGGACGTGTACAACTGGATGTGCAGGACCAGTATGTATGACCAGTGTGTATGACCAGTGTGTATGACCAGTGTGTAGGACCAGTGTGTAGGACCAGTGTGTAGGACCAGTGTGTAGGACCAGTGTATACAATCGGATGCGTAAGACCAGTGTATACAGTCGGATGTGTAGGACCAGTGTATACAATCGGACGTGTAGAACCAGGGTATATAACTGGATGTGGAAGACCAGTGTGTAGGACCAGTGTATACAATCGGATGTGTAAGATCAGTGTAAAATCGGACGTGTAGAACCAGTGTATACAGCCGGATGTGTGGGGCCAGTGTATGGAAACGCATGTGCAGGACCAACGTATACAAACGGATGGGTAGGACCAGTGTAAACAATCGGAAGTACAAGACCGGTGTACGTAATCGGATGTGTAAGACCAATGTGTACAATCGGATGTGTAGGACCAACGTATACAATCGGACGTGTACAACTGGATGTGCAGGACCAGTGTGTATGACCAGTGTGTATGACCAGTGTGTAGGACCAGTGTGTAGGACCAGTGTGTAGGACCAGTGTATACAATCGGATGCGTAAGACCAGTGTATACAGTCGGATGTGTAGGACCAGTGTATACAATCGGACGTGTAGAACCAGGGTATATAACTGGATGTGCAAGACCAGTGTGTAGGACCAGTGTATACAATCGGATGTGTTGGACCAGTGTATACAATTGGTTTTATGAGGAAAGGGGTGACTGCCACTTGAATTATAATTTGTACATAACAATTGCTGATCTGGTTGATCTTGTGTAATAATAATAAGTCATTTGAAATTACACGTTCAATCTCACCTTGAGTGAGTGTGGAATGTAGATGCCCTTTTTGATCGATGATTTAACAAATTTTTTTAATTAGTTAAGCAGTTCGGACTCGTATTGGTCGCAAGGTCTATCTTAAGGAAGTGCTGGAAACAGCAAAGTGTACATATGGCCTGCACTACATACGGTAACCTCGCACACGCGACTCGAATGTAATTGACGCTTCTGTGATGAAGCGTGCGAGCGCAAGTTGTATACGAGAAATGCGCTCCTCACGGGGAGAAAACGTTCGCGGTTAAGCCGCACACCGGGTGCCCCGTTAATTCCGTAATGCTCTTAATGAGGGTCCCATTAATTACGCTAATGAATCCAGAATCCCATCGGGGTTTACCTGCTGCTGCACTTGTACGGGCGTTAGCAACAGCCCCGTTTCCGTTACCCGCTGTAAGCTTAAACAGAACGCACATTCCCTTTAGAATCCCCCTCCCCTCATCGCATTTCCCTCAGAGTTAAGGCGTGCGCTCCCTACGTTTCTTCGTGTCTTTCTTCTTCCTTGCCTACTTCACAGCTAAACCACTCGAGTCACGTGTTTGGATAGGTCCTGATTAGCGCCTGAGATGAGGATCTTAAGGTAGCTGGATGACGAATCCCAAAATGAAGAGAAGTCGTAGTGACCAGATACATTTTTCCCCATGGACACAACATTTTTTTTTGCAATAAAGTTTTCTACTAAAATTTAGTTAGATTAAAAAATAGGAATTTTAGCCATAACTTTCGAATAAAAGTTTGAGTAAAGTATGTAAGATTAGGAGGTTTGTAATGAACTTGTCTGCTAATAATTTCTAATTTCTAATCAGAAATTATTGCCATTACTGTGTAATAAAAGTTTCAGTGAAATATGTAATATTGATCGTTATGTAATGATATTATCAGCTAATAATTTATTTTTTCTAAACCGGAATTTTAGCCATTAATGTGTAATAATAGTTTCAGCGAATTCTGTAAGATTAGTGGCTTCCAAAATATAAATCTTGAAGAAATAAGCTACGTTTTGTACAAATTATTTTTTTAAATAACAAACTTTACCCCTATTTCTCTCACAACTAGGTGTTTATGATTTACCAATGTAAAAAATAAAAGTATCCAAATAGGATTGTGAATATTTATGAAGAACAATGTGTTCTATAATGTGCAAATATTTACCATGTAAAGGACTTATGCTAACGGGATGGTCAACACAAGAATTTTCAATTTATAGCAACAGAAGGGATCACAGAACGGAAAGTATAGAACCGATCGGGCACAGCACGAAATGCGGGCTTTGTAATTATGGGATGAGGTGCTATCAACACTACTTCTTGTAGGTTGAAGACAACATAGACCTGCGGCTTCTGTCTATATATCGAGAGACGGGTTATCCTCTTCACGTTATACAGGGTGTCCGAAAAGTTACGAGGCATTTTCCCATCAACTTACATAATAAACGAACGCGGTTTTTTTTTCAAGAATACATATCGCTGATATGCAACTTAGTTTAGTAAATACAACTTCCGGCCAAACATACGTTCTTTTCGTGAAAAAAAAAAAATTTCCTGGATATTTCAGATTTTGTAAGACTTTGAATTTATATGGGATAATGATAGGATGTTTTTTTACCTGAAATATTAGTTTGTTATGTTTTTCTTATTAAAATATTTTGAAAAATGTATTGGCCTCCCTTCGCCCTTCGCTAATTATCGTCTTGACATTATAAAGGGTGTCCGAAAAGTTACGAGCCATTTTCCCATCAACTTAAATAATAAACTAACACGGGTTTTTTTTCTCTAAAAGACATATCGCTAATATGCAACTTAGTTTATTAAATACAACTTCCGGCCAAACATACGTTCTTTTCATGAAAAAAAAAAAAAAAATTCCTGGATTTTTCAGGTTTTTTAAGACTTTGAATTTATATGGGATAATTATAGGATGTTTTTTATCTGTAATGTGAGTTTGTTGTACTTTTCCTATTAAAATGTTTTTGAAAAATGTATTGGCCTCCCTTCGCCCTTCGCTAATTATTGTCTTGACATTATAAAGGGTGTCCGAAAAGTTACGAGCCATTTTCCTATCAACTTAAATAATAAACTAACACGGGTTTTTTTTCTCTAGAAGACATATCGCTGATATGCAACTTAGTTTATTAAATACAACTTCCGGCCAAACATACGTTCTTTTCATGAAAAAAAAAAAAAAAATCCTGGATTTTTCAGGTTTTTTAAGACTTTGAATTTATATGGGATAATTATAGGATGTTTTTTATCTGAAATGTGAGTTTGTTATGTTTTTCTCATCAAAATGTTCTGAAAAATGTATTGGCCTCCCTTCGCCCTTCTCTAATTATCGTCTTGACATTATAAAGGGTGTCCGAAAAGTTACGAGCCATTTTCCCATCAACTTAAATAATAAACTAACACGGGTTTTTTTTCTCTAGAAGACATATCGCTGATATGCAACTTAGTTTATTAAATACAACTTCCGGCCAAACATACGTTCTTTTCGTGAAAAAAAAAAATTCCTGGATTTTTCAGATTTTTTAAGACTTTGAATTTATATGGGATAATTATAGGATGTTTTTTATCTGAAACGTCAGTTTGTTATGTTTTTCTTATTAAAATGTTTTGAAAAATGTATTGGCCTCCCTTCGCCCTTCGCTAATTATCGTCTTGACATTATAAAGGGTGTCCGAAAAGTTACGAGCCATTTTTCCATCAACTTAAATAATAAACTAACACGGGTTTTTTTTTCTCTAGAAGACATATCGCTGATATGCAACTTAGTTTATTAAATACAACTTCCGGCCAAACATACGTTCTTTTCGTGAAAAAAAAAAAAATTTCCTGGATATTTCAGATTTTGTAAGACTTTGAATTTATATGGGATAATTATAGGATGTTTTTTTATCTGCAATTTGAGTTTGTTGTGCTTTTCTTATTAAAATGTTGTTGAAAAATGTATTGGCCTCCCTTCGCCCTTCGCTAATTATCGTCTTGACATTATAAAGGGTGTCCGAAAAGTTACGAGCCATTTTCCTATCAACTTAAATAATAAACTAAAGCGGGTTTTTTTTTCTAGAAGACATATCGGTGGTACGCAATTTAGTTTATTAAATACAACTTTCGTCATTCGTTCTTTTCTTACTCTTGTTTATATGGCTTGAAGATATTTTTTTTCTGAAATCTCAGATTGTTATTTTCAAGTTTGTTTTTTTTTATCAAAATATTGTAAAAAATATATTGGCCTCACTTCTCCTTTTTTTACCGATCTGGGTAAGGCCGATCGTTGTTATTCGCTAGAACTCGCAAAATAGCCCATATATAACACATATGTAAATTAGTTTATTGAAAATAAAAAAAATCCTTACTGAATTGCTTTTTTCTATATTTATATACGTATTTACAAAACAAAAAAAAAATAAAATTAAAAATATATATACACATGTAATAATTTAAGGGATTTTTAAAAAATACGTTGAAAAGAGTATGCCAAAGCGACTGTCACTGGTGATGTTGACTGTCGTGCGAGAAATGACAATGGCCGAAAGGGCAAATTACATCTGCGTGTTCGAGGCTCAAAGCGGACTGTATAACCTTGGCACACCGGTTGCGCGGTGCAACTACACTCCTGAACGAGTCCAGCTCGGAGATCAAGGTGAGGTGCCTCTTTTGATTCGATGGATGGACGAGAGTGCGTGAATTCCGCATCCGAGCGGCACTCGCATCTTTTTTTTCTGTTTCTTTTATTTCTGTAATTTTTTTTTTCTTTCGGAGAGAAAAGTCGTCTTACAAAGGAATATAACATGACTAAATGAAATTTAATATGAGACAGACTAGAACTTCTTTTGAAACTGCATTCACGAAACTCCGATCGAATTAAATAATCTTGAACGTAAATTAATATACCAATTTTTCACGAGTCGTAGATTTTATATTTACCTATCAAGTAATCCGAACATGATACAATTTTCAAATTTACCAACATTAATTTCTTCTTTATGGCGTCGAGTCGCTGCCGCGACTCTTGATACTAATAATGAGATTGTCGATCATTTAATACGAAATTAGGTTTGACAGTTATTCGAGAAAAATAATGTAGCAAAAGGTTAATATCAGCGGACGTTTTTAATTTATTTGCTGAATTTTTAATAGCTTTCGGCATTTTTAAATAGCTACCTGAACCGAAATTGGCATAACTTAATCGGTAAACCTAAATTTATCTAACTTAATCTGGTTTAGCATTATCTAACTTGCCCTCAGTTAATTCGATCCCCTCCAACATGATCTTATTTAATGCAATCTTATCTGCCGTAACTTAACCTTTCTTGATTTGCTTTAAAGTGATCTTACCTAACATGACCGCATTTAACGTAACCTGGACGTGAATAAACCCAATGCGACCTTAGCTAATATGACCTCATCTAACGTGACCTCACCTATCGTAACTTCTTTGAACGTGACCACACTAGTCGTTACTTCTTTGAACGTGACCTCACCTATCGTAACTTCTTTAAACGCTGCCTTATCTATCGTAACTTCTTTCAACGTGACTTCACCTATCGTGACTTCTTTGAACCTGACCTCACCTATCGTAACTTCTACCCACATAAAACATATCGACCATGGTACGTCTTTTGAATATCCATGGTGGATGAATCGATCATCCTGGGGACATCACTGGACATCCAGCACATAATCACAGAAAGTGTCAATCGGCACCCATTCTAGGTAATGTGGCCGGTCTTTGAACGTACCAGTAGGTATATAATAGACGTATATCAAATATCTTATGGATGTCATCGATTGCGTGAAAACAGCTGGCCATAAGACGTCCAACGAACATATATTTTATGACATTTAGATGCTCATATTATACATTCAGCGGACGTGAAATGTATGTCCAATAAACATCTACGAGTATGTTCAAGGCTCAACCATATTACATAGAATTGGTGCTGATCACTACTTACTGTGGATGTTTAGTGAATCCATATAGGCGTCCCCTGTATGTTTAGCTTTTCATCCAGATATTAGACGTATGATGTAGAGACAATGACCAGCCGCACTACAATCTGACTTACGTGTATACTATATCATGTATCCATATTTTGGCCGCAGGGGTGATATTCGTTCGAAATCCAACTGATGTTCTATGGATATGGAGGACAACGTCCGCTATGCACTAAACAAGCTGCTATTCAATGTGGTTTTTTGGATGTCTCGTGTAAGGTAAACGTACCAATGGCGGGACGTTTAAGGCGGTGTCTGTTTTGTATGCCAATTTTCGCATGCATATATTAATTATTTTGCAAATGGTGGTAACGAATTGTAAGATTAGAGTTTGTAGTTTCCAAAAACTATACAATAAAAATATTTCTGATTGTTTGATAAATAGTTATTGATTAAAACGCTGAAAAGTGCAGATGTACCAGTGCCAGGACGAGTATTTTTGTACATGTCCCACTGCCGGGACACCAAATGTACGTATCGGTGGACATCTACAAATTTTAATGCATCTGCTTGAAAAGAAATGCCAAAAAATGTGCGGTACACATATTTACACCTATGATGCAATAATTAAAACATATATGTTTATAAAATACATATATATATTTTAGTAAATTAACAATGAAGTTTTTGCTACCGCATAACCCAACATCCGCGTCAAAATGTCAATCGTGCGATTGTGTCCCGGCTCTGGGTCGCAGCGAGATTGCTTAGTACTTGCCCCAGTCGCGGAACATACGTTGGACAGTGGTGCCAACGTATATTCGGTCAGCTCCAATAACGGGACACAAAAATTACGAGTTTTAAGATATTGTACGTAACATTTGACAGTGTAATCTTAAACCTTAAGAATTTCTGAATTTGAAATACCTATGGAAAGTCTCGAACGAACTATAATCTCCGGGGTATCATATTAATGATTATTCGGCTCTCCTTATCTAATTGGTTTAGGGATTTACTGAAAAAGCTCGAACACCATAGATCCACTAATATACTTATTATTTACATTTTTAATTTACGATGAAAAATATGAAATTTTTTCGCGTATGTTAATTATATATAACAGATACAATTGGAAGAGTTATTTTTAAATATTTTATCCATTAAACTCTTGGTATCTACAAATATCCCTTTAGTGTCCCTCAATTGGGACCTGTCCCACCATTGGTACGTTTACCTTATGTCCCCTCAAAGATCTTGCGGGACATTCATTCAGAGTCCTGCCGCGGCCATCCAATAGACATTCCCTTTACGTTCATTAGGTACGTTTCCGCGAAGACAAAGTTTGAACATACATTAGATGTCCGGTTGACGTATTGACGGTGCAGCCATACAATGCAGTCCTCTGGACGTTTAGTGTATGTCCACCTTATGGTCCTGAATGACGTTCATTTTTCATCATGCAGAAATGATGCAATGGACGTTCTCATTTCATCTATCAAATACATCTCCTTGTAGATGAATTTTGAACTTCTATTGGATGTCTCGTTAAAGTACTACAGATTCATCTAATCGAGGTATTCTACTTAATGTTCCATGGATATCTATTTCATATCCATTCCGACCGATCAAGGTGGTACGTATTATGTATGTCCAATGGATATCCCGTTTTTATCCACTGTGATATGTCCAACTACAAGATTGCTATAGACGTTAAATAGAGATACATATATCGTCCGCCGTGGATGTGGACGTTTTACGGACCAATTGACCATTCATGGACGTCCAATGGACAGTACGTTCTGTGTGGGATATGAACGTAAACAGCCCACTGGCACCCGACACACTGGCGGCCCTTCGGAATGCCTCCATCCGCGGTGTGGCGCTAGTAGTCGTCTGAGCGATTCGGCCTAGTCGGCCGTATATGCATGTGTTCCGTCCTGGCCATTTTTCTCTCTTTATATTGAACTATAATCATTTTTATAATTTGTCCTTTCGTTATTTCCAAATGCTAATCCCGATTCAATACCCATCGGACATTCACATTCATATTTGTCTACCCGTTTCCGCATTCACATTATTGCAATAACTTGTGTTTTACTTCTTTTCCAATTTCCTAGTAAGTTCGATGGTCCCATGCACCACGCGAAGTCAGCATTTTCGGGCCTGTCGACAGCCACTAGTTATCCCCACTTTACTCTCACCTAAGCCTTCCTGCTTACCATCATTAAACCAACTAATCCGTCTTCATTCAATCACAAACCAACCATGTCTTAAATATATTAAAATTGTTCAAGCTTAGAGTTTAAGTATAAATTAAACATAATAATTATTAAAGCGCGATAATATGCTTCTCAAGTACACAATTTAGGTATATGAAATTTCTACACTCGAAACTTTAAACGCGTTTTTCTCGAAACGACATTTTTCAAAATGGTGGACATTCTCCAGGAAACAGTTTTAAAGCGATCATTTGCAAATTTTAGGAGAACATTCTTCACGCTACTCTCTATCGTGCTATGGAAGCTTTTTTTAAATATCTTCCCCTTTTTTTAAAGAAAAACTATCGCAAAAAACGGCTAAAATCGGTACTTTTTGTTCAAATCGTCGCCATTTTGTCAATTTTTATTTTTAAAAATAGCCTCCATAGCGCGATAGCCAATAGCATACTAATTAATAATCCTTTGGGTTTTTTTTCAGATGAAATTTGTGACCCCTACGATGTCCACCATCAGGCTATCTTTTTTATCAACATTATTTTCAACAATAAAAAAAAAATTTTACCAATAAAAATCGTCTTATAAAAAATCATGTTCTGTCATTCATGATTACCTTAATATGTCATAAAAATTTCAGATTGATCGGCGTATAGCAACCGACCGAAAAAAAATGGTGAAAATAGGCTATTTTTCGGGCCGTCACACTGGAAAGATCCCTTAACAATATTCCCAATTTAACTTTTTTTTTTAAATGACCCATTGGAAGGCATAGTTTCATCCCTTCCAATAGGTTATTTTTCTAATCTAATTTTACTCAATTCGTATGCAGAAAATGAAAAGTGTGACTGGTCATTACTCTACTAACTCGAAATATAATTTAGATAATCTAGGAACAGTAATAGTTTGAATTTATCATGCAAATTTATAAACCTGACTTTCTCGAACCTGACAATTGAATACGTTTTGACCCAAAAAAAAACTTGTTTCTTGTCGAGAGATCGGGCACATCTGCGCACATCTAATTCGTGATAAGAGTAACGTACTCAGATGGAATTTAATTATCTTACTTGACTAGTTTGGCCGGAAATCGATGCGAAAAACCTGAGATTTCTTCTCCACGCAGAAATATGAGTCCATGTCGCAGAACGTTGCGAGCAAAATAATTGACTCTCCGACATAAATTTCACTTCATTTAATCGGTGATGATTATACTTTCATGTGCATCCAATTCATTTGAATCAATTAGCTTGTGCTGATATTCCTGAACCATATAACGGTAGATGTCAGGTTGACCATCAAAACCGAGTGACAGACGTTCACAGAATAACCGCTTAATTTTCTGATCTGCATGACGATTATAATTAGGTACATTATGTTCATTGCACTTTACCAGAAGTTTATGATTTTTTTCTTATTTGTCTGAAGGTGCATATCAATGCTACACCCATACGAAGTGATGCGAAAATCAGAGTTACACGCGAAAACGTTGATAATTTCCGCATTTGAACCAGGATAAAACAGTCTATGGGTGCATTATAAAGTTACATTTTTTTTTCAGATAGATTATGCTTTCAAAGTTTGGTACTCGCGTAATTCATTCTGTGTAAATTACTGTCGCATTCCGCAGTCGAAGTTACACGAACGTCAAAGGTTTGTGAGATATGCCCATATATATATGCGAAATCGCTCAGAATACCTGCAGCGCCACACTCCGGAACTATTTCGGTAGCGACATTCCGACGCGAAGTTAACGTATTAGAATAAGGCTGAGTGTCCCCAGCCTGAACGTAACCTCATCTATCGTAACTTTTTTTAACCTGACCTCACTTACCGTAACTTCTTTGAACGTAACCTCACCTATCGTAAATTCTTTGAACGTGACGTCACCGAACGCGATGGCAATACGTCGTTTCTACAGAACCCGATTCTACACATCACCGACTCAACACTACCAACTCTACACAACGGCAATTCGACACATGCCTAGATTCAACACAACAGCAACTGTACACATCACCAACTCGACACATACCTCGATTCAACACAACAGCAACTGTACACATCACCAACTCGACACATGCCTCAATTCGACACAACCCCGATTCTACACAGTCACAACTGTCACGAGCCAAATGCACAATGGTAATACTCCATACAGCCCAGATTCTACACAGGCACAAATGTAACGAGCTAAATTCACAACGGCAACACTCTACACAGCCCCGATTCTACACAGGCACAATTGTCACGAGCTAAATTCACCAAAGGCCCGATTCAACACATCACCGATTCTACGCCGTCACCAACTCACATCCAATCATAGTGCGCCGATGAGTTGGAATACTTGAACGACATACGTTGATTGGATGTGAATTGGTGACGGTGTAGAATCGGTGATGTGTTGAATCGGGACTTTGGTGAATTTAGCTCGTGACAGTTGTGCCTGTATAGAGTCGGGGCTGTGTAGAGTATTGCCGTTGTGAATTTAGCTCATGACATTTGTGCCTGTATAGAATTGGGGCTGTGTAGAGTATTGCCGTTGTGCATTTGGCTCGTGACAGTTGTGACTGTGTAGAATCGGGGCTGTGTAGAATTGGGGTTGTGTCGAATTGAGGCATGTGTCGAGTTGGTGATGTGTACAGTTGCTTTTGTGTTGAATCGAGGCATGTGTCGAACTGGCGTTGTGTAGAGTTGGTGGTGTTGAGTCGGTGATGTGTAGAATCGGGTTCTGTAGAAACGACGTATTGCCAACGCGACCTGAAACATAAACCTGAAACATGTTTAACATTCAAATTGCTGTAACCTCACAGCATTGGGCCATCCCATGAAAAAAAAATACTCAAAATTCGGCGATCACTCAAAGATTCCGAGGCAATTTGTCCGATGAAAAAATCTGAAGTCCAACCATAAAAAAAATAATTTTGTTGTTTTTTCCATAAAATGTGACCTGAAATTAAACAATTAATTTTGAATATATTTTTTTCTTGTTGGCCATAAAAAAAATGCACATTTTCGTCTTTTAATGATTTCGATACGATCAATAGTTTCTGAGATATTACAGATTAAATGAAAAACGATAAAAAACAAAAAAATTTGCATATGCCGGTCAACTATTTTTTTAGAATTTTGAAATTTGGTCCATCAATAGACACCGCTGAACCTGATTTCTAGATGAAATTTGAGATTTTTTTTTTTGGCGGGTGGCGAAAGTCCCGTGGAATCCCCCATATACAAATGCCCAACGCACTATATTGTTGGTACTCGATTAAAGGATTTTTTACTGTCGTCTGACTTGCATATGCTTTTAAATATTATCTTAAGCAAAGATCTTAGGTTTTCCATTCTGCGCAAGATTCAGATCAAACTACTGGGCAGATTGGAATGGTTGACGTCTCATTTTCTTCTTCATGGACAGATACACCGGCTAAATGGAGCAAATGTTAATAAAATGTAATATTTTTTAAGTAACATAATTATTAATAAATAAATTTTATGCTATTTTCTAAATCAGTGATTAACTTTGCTTTCAGAATGAAAAAAAAATTGTTTGCTCCATTTAGCCGGTTTATCTTTTCATGAAGAAGAAAATGAGACTTCAATGATGCCAATCTGCCTAGTATTTTGATCTGAATCATGCGTAGAATGGAAAACCTAAGAACTTTGCTTAAGATAATATTGAAAAGTATATGCAAGTCAGACGACAGTAAAAAATTCTTTCATCGAGCACCAACAATATAGTGCATTGGGCATTTTTATATGCAATAGGATTTTAATGATATTGAATTTCCAAAATCAATTTTTTTGACCTGAATCCCTCCCCTTAAGTAAGTAATAATAAGGATGCTATTACGATACGACCACGAATAAAGTACCAAAAGTTGCCGTTAAAATTCATTTAGTCCGAACGTGACATAGCGTGGGCTTTCTAACGCGGCTCGGTCTTCCCGTCACTTCGCAAACTCAACGACCTTCGGAACAATTACGCGCAATTAAAGAAGCCTAGACGGGAGTCGAGCGACTTCAAAGACCGTGGACTCGTTGCCTCGATTCCGGCATAGCCAAAGATGCCGAGAATTGCAATATACAAGCGGCGCGGAAAATTATTATTTTTGTCGTGCCGTTGGTGATCCTCATTGTCAAGAACGCGAAACGGATCATCGATGTCATCGTTGTTAGGGGGAGCTATCACGCCCTATGGTCTGCCCCGCAGCGACGCCGAGTGGCGTCTCTGCACCCCGTCGAGAGTTCCTCTATGTCGGTATACGCTCGCCACGAGTGCCGCCGGGTTAAATCCCTTTCACAAGACCCGTAAACAGGGGCCATTGTGGCAGCGGGAAGCACTCTCTCCGTAATGCTAAATCCCTGGACGCGTTTAACGCGATCATCTCGAAAATCGGATTTGCCTCTATTGTGACGATTGAAGAGGATGACACCGTCCTGAAGAGCCTCTTCACCGACTAAGCTACTTAGTAATGCATACCGTCGCACGGCAAAACAACCAATGAAAAATTATCTCATATTCGACCGAAATGCAAAGCAATGTAAATATCTCAGTGAAAAATCTACGAAATTGTTAGAATTAATAAAATTGTAAAAACGATAAAATGATTATGGTCACGTGGTCGTTAGCAATTTATTTATACGATGATATTGCAGTGAAATATTTAGAAAAAAAAAATCGTCATATGGCATGGAAATACTGATTTTTTTATGTTGTAGAAGATAGTTGATTATGTTTTATGGATGCATTATTTTTGTATGGTATTATATTATATTCATTTCTTACGGGCGGACATAAAATTGAAGATAGAAAACCGAATAGAAAAACGATTGGTTTGATGAATATTACTACATTTATTTCCCCGGATTGTGACGAAAAGAAAATTTAGTTTGGATTTTCCGACCGCAAGGTGGATCTGTGAATTCTGAAATCAGAAACGGAAAGAGTCACTTTTTTAAATCATGGTAAAACAGCTTGTAACCGGTATTTTGTGTGGTAGAATATACGACTTGAAAATGATAGTGAAAGCCAAAATTCTATATCTTGAAGAAAAGAAATTTAGGTTGGATTTTCCGACCGAAGGTTAGATTCGTGAATTCTGAAATGAGAAAAGGGAAAAAGACATTTTTTTTCAATCATTATAAAAAGCCTTGTAACAAGGGTTTTCTGTGGTAGAATATGCCAGTTGGGAACGATTGTGAGCCTCAAAATTCGATATCTGGAAGAAAAAAAAATCCAGGCTAGATTATCCGACCGAAGGTCGAATCTGTGAATTCTGAAATGAGAAACGGAAAAAAGACAGTTTTTTTTAAATCGTGGTAAAAAGGCTTGTAACCGGTATTTTTTGTGGTAGAATATGCGACTTGAGAACTATAGTGAATGCCAAAATTCGATATCTTAAAGAAAACAAAAATTAGATTGGATTTTCCGACCGGAAGTCGGATCTGTGGATTTCGAAATCAGAAACGGAAAAAAATCACTGTTTTTTAAATCATGGTAAAAAGGCTTATAATCGGTATTTTCTGTGGTAGAATGTGCGACTTGAGAACGATAGTGAATGCCAAAATACGATATCTCAAAGAAACAAAATTTAGGTTAGATTTACCGACGAATATTTTATTTCTTACTTTCCGAAACCACATCAAAGATAGAAAAAGTAGAATCGCATTAAAAAATATAAAGTATACACTTTTTATTATGATAAAATTAATTTTTGCAAAATTCATTCATCGCGATTACGATGTGTCTATTAAAAATAAAATTTTCACAAGTTTTCATAATCGCTGGCCAAATTTCGTGGTACACGAGAATTTCGTACAGCCAAGCCAAAGTACCGTGAGCACCTCCGTGAGTGCTTCGAAATTCTTTTTCTTTTCCTGGTGCAGCAGAGGAGAAGAAGAGCAGCGGTAGGAAGGGAAGAAGTTCTCTGGCTCCACGACAAGCGACGTGCACTGTGGCGCAAGGAGAGCAACCAGAGTGTACGATGAGTGGAAGGAAAAAAAAAGGAAAGCGAAGAATCGAGAGGGTGAGACGAAGCGTGGCCATTTTGTCTGCTTATTTCCACGCGGAGACACTCGATGTATGGGAGCCACGACGCGTGTAATCGCTAATGCCCAAACCCCCTTACAGACTCTCTGTAGTACAATACAGAACGGTAGGTGGGTACTGGAAGGCCAGCAGCAACAGCAACACAGAGGGTGGACCGATCCACTAGCATGATCTTTTTTTCCGACACTATTCGAACATACCACTGACAGACCGCGGATCTAGATATGATACAATTACAATGACAGATTCTCGACACTATTTAATCATTTTATCCTGATTTATCTATCAGTGCAATTACGACTGAATCGTCTATAGTGAATAGCAAATTCATATTTACAACACTGTCATTAATCTCTCATTTTTTTTAATTATAAAAAGGATATTTTCATTTTTCAAAAAACAATCATTGTTTTGTGTATTTTCAAGGGCCGATCACTGTCTAATAAATAAATAAATAAATCTCTCATTTTTTTAAATTTATAAATAGAGTATTTTTATTTTTCAAAACACATATCAATTTTTTTGTTAATTTTCTAATATGTTAGAAATTTTTAGAAAAACGATAATTGTTTTGTGTATTTTTAAGGGCCGATCACTGTCTAATAAATAAATAAATAAATAAATCTCTCATGTTTTTAAATTATGAAAAGAATATTATTATTTTTCAAAACACATCAATTTTTTTGTTAATTTTCTAATATGTTAGAAATTTTTAGAAGACTCACAAAAACAGCCTTAAAAGACTGGTTCTGCTAAATTAATTAAAATTTCTCAAAAAATTATGTATTTTCGGTTAGATGAGGGAATTCGGTCTATATAAAAACAAATAAAGTCGTACATCGAATTTATTTACAATGACAAATTCTCGACACTATTTAATCATTTTATTCTGATTTATCTATCAGTGCAATTACGACTGAATCTTCTATAGTGCATAGCAAATTCATATTTACAACTCTGTCATTAATCTCTCTTTTTTTAATTATAAAAAGGATACTTTCATTTTTCAAAAAACAATCATTGTTTTGTGTATTTTCAAGGGCCGATCACTGTCTAATAAATAAATAAATAAATAAATAAATCTCTCATTTTTAAAAAATTATGAATAGAATATTTTTATTTTTTAAAACACATATCAATTTTTTTGTTAATTTTCTAATATGTTAGAAATTTTTAGAACATTCTCACAAAAACAGCCTTAAGAGGCTGGTTTTGCTAAATTAATTAAAATTTCTCAAAAAATTATGTATTTTCGGTTAGATGAAGGAATTCGTTCGATATAAAAACAAATAAAGTCGTACATCGAATTTATTTACAATGACAAATTCTCGACACTATTTAATCATTTTATTCTGATTTATCTATCACTGCAATTACGACTGAATTGTCTGTAGTGAATAGCAAATTCATATTTACAACTCTGTCATTAATCTCTCTTTTTTTTTAAATTATAAATAGAATATTTTTATTTTTCAAAACACATATCAATTTTTTTGTTAATTTTCTAATATGTTAGAAATTTTTAGAAAAACGATAATTGTTTTGTGTATTTTTAAGGGCCGATCACTGTCTAATAAATAAATAAATAAATAAATCTCTCATGTTTTTAAATTATGAAAAGAATATTATTATTTTTCAAAACACATCAATTTTTTTGTTAATTTTCTAATATGTTAGAAATTTTTAGAAGACTCACAAAAACAGTCTTAAAAGACTGGTTCTGCTAAATTAATTAAAATTTCTCAAAAAATTATGTATTTTCGGTTAGATGAGGGAATTCGTTCTATATAAAAACAAATAAAGTCGTACATCGAATTTATTTACAATGACAAATTCTCGACACTATTTAATCATTTTATTCTGATTTATCTATCAGTGCAATTACGACTGAATCTTCTATAGTGAATAGCAAATTCATATTTACAACTCTGTCATTAATCTCTCTTTTTTTTATTATAAAAAGGATACTTTCATTTTTCAAAAAACAATAATTGTTCTGTGTATTTTCAAGGGCCGTTCACTGTCTAATAAATAAATAAATAAATAAATAAATCTCTCATTTTTTTTAAATTATGAAAAGAATATTATCATTTTTCAAAACACATATCAATTTTTTTGTTAATTTTCTAATATGTTAGAAATTTTTAGAACATTCTCACAAAAACAGCCTTAAAAGGCTGGTTTTGCTAAATTAATTAAAATTTCTCAAAAAATTATGTATTTTCGGTTAGATGAAGGAATTCGTTCGATATAAAAACAAATAAATTCGTACATCGAATTTATTTACAATGACAAATTCTCGACACTATTTAATCATTTTATTCTGATTTATCTATCACTGCAATTACGACTGAATTGTCTGTAGTGAATAGCAAATTCATATTTACAACTCTGTCATTAATCTCTCTTTTTTTTTTATTATAAAAAGGATACTTTCATTTTTCAAAAAACAATAATTGTTTTGTGTATTTTCAAGGGCCGTTCACTGTCTAATAAATAAATAAATAAATCTCTCATTTTTTTAAATTATAAAAAGAATACTTTTATTTTTCAAAACACATCAATTTTTTTTAAATTTTCTAATATGTTAGAAATTTTTAGAACAATCTCACAAAAATGGCCTTAAAAGACGAGTTTTGCTAAATGAATTAAAATTTCTCAAAAAATTATGTATCTTCGGCGGTTAGATGAGGGAATTCGTTCTATATAAAAACAAATAAAGTCGTACATCGAATTTATTTAATAATTTTTATTTAACCATATTCAATACAACCAATCAGAACCAATCGGAATTACGATGACAAATTTTCGTCACTATTTAATAATTCTATTTTGATGTCTCTATCAGTGCAATTACGACTGAAACATCTATAGTAAATAGCATATTCAAATTTACAATTCTGTCAATAATCTCTCTTTTTTATTGGTAGTAGTAGTGTTTTCATTGCATCACAGTTTACATATATTGATTTGTGATATTTGTCATGTTTGATTTGTCATGTTCATAATGTGTGACATCAGCTATGGGCCATCGACTATCGAGTCCTTCAGCCCTTTATTTCTTTGTTTGTGTGATGTTGCCTTATTTTTTAATGTCTAAGTGGGATTTATCTGTAAACATAAAATAAAATACAATGTAAAATAGATATCTTAAAGAAGAGTTGTAACATTGTACGCAATTTTCGCTGTTTCTCCATTTAATCATATGTTGTTTTTATTATTATTATTATTATAAAATGGATAATTTAATTTTTCTGAATGCATATAAATTATTCATTGTTTTTTTTTTTGCTAATTTTCTAAAATGTTTAAAATTTCAAGAAATTTAAACATTATTGAATTAATAACAATTAAGAACAAAAACAGACTTAAAAAAAATTGTAGATCACCTAGAATATCCAGAATTGTTTTTATCACCTACCTAAAAATTATTTGTTTACGAGGTCATCAACAGCACATATTTTTTCATATAAAGCCAAAAGCCAAATGACTATCAATGAATATCATGAATGAATATTGTTCGCATTATAAAAATGTAAAACTGTGTATAAAATAATGTATAAAATGTATAAAATAATCGAAATTTTACAACAATGCATTGTGAACTTCCTAGATACGTTCAACGTTTTTCTTTCAATGACAAACGCCTAGACCTTTCCCTACAATATTTTTATATTCCCTGGAACTCTCGTTCGCCATTGCCACAGCGGATTACAACACATCCCCGGAGCTTTTTGCTGCTTTTTGTAGGAAAAATCAGTGATGGCTGGATGAAGGGGGAAAACGTAGGGGGGAAAACGGGCTGCGGCAAATCCGCTCGATCCATGTCACCGGTTTTACGCTTGAGCGGATCGAGGCCGGCGCTCTCGCACAAGGTCGAACCCGAAGAATGCCAACCGCGCGGATTGGCCGTGGCTCTCTTCCATTTTCGCGGAGAATGAACTGGTGCATGCATATATATATATATATATACATATATATTTTATGCCCCTTCCGTGTGTTAGCCTTTTCTGCTCATCTGCTTTGGACGGTAAAATGAACAAATTCCGTTTAAGCCTCATGGTTGTTCTTTTGAATGATACTCGAAGCGTTGTTGACGATCAACTGATCTGTATAAATGGAAAACACGTTCGTGGGAAGCCACGAAAATTGTCTCCAGGGATTTGTTCGATTAAACATCTGCCTCTGCGCCTGTCCAGTTTCATTCATCAGCCGCACCGTTAGAAAAAGTTTTCTTGATTCAAAGAAATCTTTTGGCCCATGAACAATCTTCGTCTTCAATTAAAGTTTTCCTTGAACCAAGGATTATCATTGATTTCAAGGTGTTTCTTTGATTTCATTGATTCAATGATTGATCATTGATTTCAAAATGTTTCTTTGAATGAATGAAACAGTTTCTTTGAATGAACGAAACCGTTTCTTTGCCTCTGCGCCTTTCCAGTTTCATGCATCAGCCGCACCGTTAGAAAAAGTTTTCTTGATTTAAAAAAATCTCTTGGCCCATGAACCATCTTTGTCTTCAATTACTGTTTTCCTTGAACCAAGGAATCGTTTATCATTGATTTCAAAGTGTTTCTTTGATTGTATTGATTCAATCATTGATCATTGACTTCAAACTGTTTCTTTGAATGAATGAAACAGTTTCTTCGAATGAATGAAACCGTTTCTTTGAAATTCAAATGCACCATTTTCTTAAAGTCAATGAAACAATTTCAAAACTCTCATATCTTTGGAATTACTAAAATCTTTTTTCTCATTGTGGGGGCATCCAAAACATAGTCTGGTAACGTGGAATTCTTGTATTACTGCTATGATCAAAGTTTCCAAAGCGAATGACGTCTCCTGATTTAATAGGAATTCGAACTGCATTTATCTTGACAATTTTTTAAGAAATTACTGTACATGTTTCTTTGTTCTATTTCTTGATTTGTGTGTTTCTGTTGGTATTGAAGGAAAAATGATGCGCAACATGTTAGTTTTCCTTGGATATCACTTGATAGTAAATATTGGAAGAAAAATCTTTGTACAAGGCTTTAATTCTTGTCGATAATGGAGCGAACATAGATTCACATAACGTAGATACTATTATGTAAAGCAATATGGCGAAAGAAAAGGCTTCTTAAGATGTCATAGGAAGCGTTTTCTTTTGGTTCGCCGTTTTTTTAAAGTAAAAACGGGCCATCAAAATTCTTCAAGATCTTTTCTCATCAAATTCCATACCGTCTGAACTAGATCAGGAAATGGCATTATTCGCCAAATTTAAATTGTCACTATATATAGACCCATTAAATTATTCTCACCAAATCCAATCTCGACAACTGTCTAGTTTCAGTCTGATTTTGTTCAGATTTTTTACAGATAGCTGGAAAATATCCAGTACCCCATGTGGGAATTCTGGTACACCGAGAGAAAAAATTTCATTGATGCCAAAGAAATGGGTGGATTGATTTTGTTTTCATTGATTTCAACGCAATATTTCTTTGATTTCAATGAAATAGTGCATTTGAATTTCAAAGAGAATATTTCATTGCCTATAAATAAAGATTTAATTAGTGCGCATATAATAAAGAAACAGTTTCATTGTTTTAAAGAGACGTTTTCATTGATCTCTCTCTCGCACCTAACCTTACTTTTTTGTTTTCCGGTTCTCCCGAACGAACGGCTTCGAGTTTCGAGGACCCAGAAGCTTAACCTATTTCTGCCGTACTTCCTTACATACTCACAAAATTTGAGCTTTATTTGTCGCGTACTTCAGCAAAAATAGGTTTCGAAATTTTGAGCTGATAAGAAGGTTTCATTGAATCAGAGACGATATCTTAAGATATCATCGTTGTAAATTTACAATTAATGAAAAAGGTTCAGTGGTTTAAAGATATGTTTCTTCGAATCATTGCAATTCAAATATTTCATTTAATTGGCAAAGATTTCTGTGAATCAATGAAACTTTTTCTCTCGGTGTATACAGTCGGATTTGCCAACACGGTCCAGCACTAAAACGGTCTCGGCTGCCAAGCGTTGTCGATCAGTACTGTCTCAGTACTAATTGAATACTGGCTTTATTATGCACCAGTTCAGACAGCCACTACTTTCAAGATAAAATAAACAGTACTCAAGTAAGAGTCGTCTGAGTATTGGCCGCAGACTAAGCCGAAGCTTGTTTTACTGTCAGCAAGCTAACTTTGCCAGTGTCAGTCTGATTTCCGGCTGAATCGTCGAAGTACTGGGCGTAGAATAAACCGAAGCTCTACTTATTACCGGCAAGCTACACGGAAAGAAATGTTTGGTTGTGACAACTACGTTTCCCATTTGCTGTACACAATGTCTTAAAAATTAGTTGCTTCAAACATATCGAGTAGTAACCTCAACTATTCACGATTAGTTCTCGCCAGATTAGTGAGGTTAACCAATCCAATCGTTGGGACTACCAGTCGAATAGTTGGGACTACCATTCGAATCGTCGGTATTACCATTCGAATCGTTGGCACTACCATTTGAGTTGTAAGAGAAATAGAATAATGATTGGTTGTGTCAACTCATTTTTTGGTTATGGCAACTAATCATTTCTTTCAGTGTAAGATCGTCGTATCAGCCTAACATATGGCAGAGTACTGGGGTTATAATACCCCGACATTGATAGTACCATGCCGATACTGGCGGACAAGCGTTGTTCCCGTGTGATCATTTCCGACTTGTCCCAGCATTAAGACAGAAATGGCATCTAGTACCGGCATCTTGGCAACAATACTGCACCAACACAGAGCTCGTTTGAGATTCCCACATGGGACTAGCTGGCGAATAAAGTTTTTTTCAAAATCAGAATCTAATAAAATCTAAACGCTGTTTTTAATTACTATAAAAATCTACAAATATTGCTACTGGAAAGTCTACCAAATTCTCAAGCTACCAATCACATTACAATAAAGAATAAAAAGATCCATCGAGAATATTATGTAAATATTACCCATACTCACATAATATGGCTATTATTATGTAAATATGAATAAAATTATTCAAGATCTTTTCTCATAAAATTCTGTACCATCCGAACTAGATCAGAAAAAGTCATTTTTCGTCAAATTTAAAACGTCACAAAATCTAGACCCATTGAATTATTATCACCAAATCCAATGTCGACAATTGTCCAGTTTCAGTCCGATTTTGTACAGATTCTTTTTACAAAAAGCTGGAAAAGTTTTTATTTCACAATCAGAATCTAATAGAATCTAAACGCGTTTTGTAATTACTATAACAAATTCCAAATATTGCTACTCGAAAGTCTTTATCAAATTCTCAAGCTATCAATCACATTATAATAAGTAACAGAGAGATCTACCACATACTCCGGAGTCTGGATTTCGATAGGGGAAAAAGAACTGCCGGAGGAAGCGTCAAGAGCGTGGAAAGCGTAGTAAGACGAGTCTCGCGACACACAGAGAGCCCAAGCCGATTCCATTGAGCAACCAGAGGAATAGGTACTCGTCTCTGGTCGCCGTCGGCCTCTGATTGTCCTTTATTGGGTTAAATTGAACTTCCTTCTCGTGATACGCGGCTCGCATCAACTCACTCGCTACGAGTAGTTGCGCTGCCTCTTAAACATCTGGGTTGGTACGGGGTGTCCCCAAAGTAGCGTTAGCTGTCTTCGAGGCTTGACTATATGTCTCCAACACATTGAATCTCCGAATCCCCGACGTGACTCGGTGAACTCCGGCGACGTTTTGTCACTGAGATTCATCGAAGCTCGCTTGTCGACTGATGAAAACGTCGGACGATGCTCGGAATTGTCTTGCGACTCAAATTACCGTCCTAATAGCTTGGACACCCCGTAAGTCGTCGAGTCATATACCAGAACCTCGTGCGACAAGAAGAGCTTAAAGAGTTTTGGCTTGATGCGCAACATTTTGCGAGGGGGCGAGACACGACTCAGGAATTCAGAGCGGGTAAATACGGTGGGCGTATTAGAGTGGCCGCGATGCGACAACCAAGAACGCGAACCTTCAGACTATCCGACCATATGAGATGTTTCACTGATGCTGAGTGAGTGGCGTGGCTCACGATGTTGCAGTTTCCATGAATTCATATTGTCAGGAAAAGGATACAGCCAGAAAAAAAGATCTTGTTAACGGTACTAGAATCTACGCATCGGAAATAAAATTTCTTATTTGTATGCCGATCTATTAGACTATTCTATTCACCTTAAATAATTTTTTTTATTTTTAAGTAATATACTTATTGAGTAGTAAGTATATTCAAATCAAAGAAATATGTATTTGGGTCGGCAATTATATAAACGTTGATTAAACATTTTTTTTTAAATTGGAATATTCCTTGCTGAATATTCCATGATGAACCCTAAAACAAAAATGTAATGTTTTTCTTAAAGTACATATTAGTAGGCGTGGTAGTACATAGGGATTTTTTTCTAAATCAAATTTAAAAAAATTAACGCACATTTGAAAAGAACGTTTCGATTTTGAAAGAAAAATTGGTTGTAAATTGTTTATAAAAAAGAAAGTTTACGATAAATAAAAAACCGCTACGTACGTACCGCATCAAGAATGTTATTGTGAAGGTACCGTTAAAATTTGAAAATTTAGGTTCGTTAGGTTGGATTTTCCGACCAAAAGTCCGATCTCTGAATTCTGAAATCAGAACCGACCAAAAGTGAATTGTTAAAAATTCATCGTAAAAAGGCATGTAATCAGTACTTTCTGAGGTACAATATGCAACTTGAGAACAATTGAAAGGTCAAAATTCAATATTTTGAAGAAAAAAATGTAGGTTCTTTAGGTTGGATTTTCCGACCGAAAGTCGGATCTCTGAATTCTGAAATCAGAACCGACCAAAAGTGACTTTTCTTCAATCATCGTAAAAAGGCATGCAACCGGTACTCTCTAAGGTGCAATATGCGACTTGAGAACGATAGTGAAGGTCCAAATTCGATATCTTGAAGAAAAGAAAATTTAGTTTCTTTAGGTTGGATTTTTCGATCGGAAATCGTATTTGTGAATTCTGAAATAAGAAACGGAATAAATACCCAATTTTAACGTCCGGTGACTTTTACATATTGTCGTGGATGAAATAACTTGCATTTTCGATATAAGAACTCGTGGCATTTTATTAGTTTCGTGAATTGCGATTAGAAGTTGTGCATGGTTAGAAATTATACTACCATTACAATATCATATTTAATCTGCAACTTGCAGTGATGAATTAGCATTACAATTCATCTTTATGAAACGGAGTTGATAATTCGAAGCTCACCTCTCTTTGCAACAGACCTTGAGATTTATGATGCGAATTTTAGAATCGTGCTAGTATTGATAACCAACCAAAGAAGCTCTCGTGTCATCGACCGTTCGGAGTCCCTGGAAAAACTGTCGACGTTTTTGTCATTTTTTGTTGCGGAATCCATCTGGAACATCTTGTCACCACTGTCACTATCCTCCTCCATCTCTAATTATAATTTCCTATTACCTAATACAAATCACAATCTCGAGGTGCGTCAATTTTAGAACTGTCAAAATGAACAACATGCCTGAAGCTGTTCGTCGACGAGTATCAACTTCACGCTGGTACGACAGCCATTTGCGGAACGAATAAAAAGACAATAATACTTATATCGAAAATGCGAGATATTTTACCCACTGATTTTTTTAAGAGGAAAAAAAAATCGTCGTTATAGTGATAGTTCTCAAAAGTGCAACCGTCACAATAGACAGATTTCTGCAAATACTTGTGTCCATCTAAGAATATCGATGGAATGAATTCGGTCCGAACGCCATTTCCATGAACTCATGTTGTCTCTGCATCGGTTGAGGAAAACAGTCAATTCCAATAAGTATTGCAAGAGTGTCATTTTATATAGATACTTTTAATGATATAATTAATTATTGCGTAAGTACATCAGATTATAGAAAAACATCAATATAGGTACCGTTTCACAGACTTGATCAACATTATTGTACCGAACATTGAAAACACCGGTTATTGTCGGGGTTAACATAGTTATGCAATGACGGTGAACAAGTAGTCACTCAATTCATACAGTTGTAAATGACAGTTACGTGACGATCATTCGCACCTTGGTATCAGTCAATATTTTGATTGATCAATTTTTCCAGTCGCACCTGATGATCAAATTGAATCATTTCAGATCGAGCTTGAGTGATGAATTCGTTGTGGTAAGTTCAAGCTTAAGTTCAAAATTGTGTGTAAGAATTTACGATTAAGATGAGAAGAAAAAGAAGCTTTGTGCTTTCTCACCGATACTTGTGTAAAAATCTTTTAAAAAAGGAACAATTGATCAATTTGACTGAAAGACCTTCGTCATTTTAACTGAACTGCTGACAAAGAACAAGCAAACCAAAAGATAAAACTATTTTACTAGAAAATCGATGGAACCTTTTGACAATTGTTATCTGGATTAAGATGGACGTCTTGAATAAGATCAAAGAAATCGCCGCACAAGCTATAATAATTAATCCTCCGCTGTCCCACAACAGCATTAAAATTCTAGTTAATTTCAATACCAAAGTTGTCCATTATTCTTTCTTGGTATCTTCTTTGAGTAATTGGGCATCGTACGGAGGACCAAGGCTATGTTTGAAACACAGACAATAGACATATGTATATATGTACGTATGTATATATGTTGGAGACAGGGTTGAGGATCCCTGTCGAGGAATCGCACTGATAAGAATGAATTATGCAGATGAATGTTGCGCGGCGATGTCGCCGATGTATCAAACCGCCTCAACTAGCTCATTCTCCTTCGTTATCTGCTCATTGACGAGACCCGACGTGCGCTACGTGACGCTCGACCAGAAATCCGGGCTGTTCCCATGTTCCACTTACGCGATCGACTACTGTACTATGGCGTGAAACATAGACGACTCGTAGAATCGAGTAGAAATTTTTAGCGTTACATAGGCACAGATCAGACCCTGACTGGGTGATGAAAATGGCCTAATAAGGCCTTAGCAATCCCAGATTTAGGGGAGAACGGGGTATTAACACAAAAAAACAAATAAATGACCAAATTCAGGCTTAAATCACAGTTTAATATGTCTTCTTTGCCGCAGTGACGACATTTTTAAATATACAAACAAAAAAATTAAGTTTTTCGAATCTGTAAAAAATGTGTTAATGTACGGCATTACATTTACAATCGAGGTAATGGCGAACAGGGTATGGGCAGTCCCGAACAATGCTTTCGGAGGTTGAGAAAATAAGTTATTACGAACTGCAATAAACAAAAACTATTGTAATAATCCTATACATTTATTCTAATCGAATATTCGACACAAATATAATTTTAAAACATGAGGAATTTCCATTTGTTTAGCTGAAATAGAAACATCCCTGGTAAGAGCTGTGTCACCGTAGTTTTAACCGAAAATGACTGAAGTTAACCGACTTTTTAACCGAGAAAAGATAAGTCCACTGTTTCACCGGCCTTAACCGACAATTTAACCGATTACAAACGTTTCGTTCGATTAAATTGTCAGTTAAAATCGGTTGAATACACCAAACAAAATTGTTTTTTTTTTAAATTCGGTAAGAATGTCGGTTATAATCGGTTAATTCACCAGTAAAAATCGTTTAAAAATAACAATTTCGGTTAAAAGGTTAGTTAAACTCGGTGAAATAGGGGCTAATCGAGATTGGTTTAACCACTCTCGATTAGCCCCTGTTTAACACCGGTTAAAAAGTCGGTGACACTGTTTGCCAGGGATCATATTGATAAAATATAAGTAGATATAGGAACTCTTGGTAGTAGCTCTTTTAGAGACATCCATCACATGAACTGATATCACAGTGTCCGCACTTCGTCTTCTCCGTACTTGTGACATACGGATTACTTTCTTGCTCCAAATGTCATTGCTCGTGATTATCCACAGATGCTGTTCGCTATTATTCCTAAACGCCTTCACGACGTGATTTTTATCTACAGCCGGAAACGTATTGGCAAGAACAATTTTGAAAAAACAATATGAAAAGAATAATAATGAACACATCATAACATTTTAATTTAAGCAATATCGAATATACATAGAAAGAAATCCTTATTTCCTATGTGAAGAATTTTAGATCTTGAATGGACAAAAAATATTAACCCACTTTCCAAAAATTTTAACAATTATTTAACTAAAAAATGTAATAAAAAAATTACAATTTAATTACAATATAGGAATTTTTATTTGAGGTATTTATGACAAAGCGATGATTTTAAATGTGTAAATAATTTCTTCTCTATTAAAAACTCACTAAACAATTAGTTACAGTAAATCTATTTTTCACTGCATCCGGAATTGCTACCTTCAATCCAGAATGCACTCTTCGACAGATAAAATAAGACATTGAACACTAAAATTTGTTCATCGGTTTGGTCTGAAAGCTACGACTAGTGAAAAATTTTACTTTTGACCTCGCACCATTCTTGTGCACTTTCTTATGTCTTTACAGAATTGCAGAATAGCAATGCTTGTTATGTATTTAATGAGGATTAAATGTAACATTAAAAAAACAAACTAGAACCTTGCACATTGCTTCCTCATTATTTTTCGCTTTTTACAAAGCTACCTCTATGCACTGAGAAAAGAGTTTATTTGTGGGTACTAGGATTTGTTAACTATTATCAAATCATAATGTTAAATATGGCGAAATGAATATTTTTTTATAATAAAAAAATCGCTTATTTGACTCTTTCATTTGTCAAAAATAGTGATTTATTAACAGTTAATAAATTTATATTTGAATGAATATTTCCCTTATTGGTGTCCACAGAACATTAAGTTGACTTAATATTGGATAGGCTTTTAATTTAAACAATACTTATTAACAGTTACCATTATAATAATTTGAATCAACTAATGCATATCTTGACAGAACGGTACATCTAGTTGGATGTGCTTTCCAATCGTATTGGTTCAAGTGAAGGTAAAACTACAAATAAAAAAACGTATATTTAATGAGAGATATATTTATTATCCATTTTCCTTATAAATAAATAGATATTTTTGTGACTCGGTTATAACAATATAATCGAAGGTTACAATTACATTGACGTAATTGTTTCTTATGTAATGGTTACATTTCGGATTATGTGTAATACCGTTTACTCGAAGCCATGTCACCTCGATACTTGGAGAGTCAATAACAGACAAATTGACGTACTCGACATTTTCGGTTAGTAGTTCTACGATGATACGTCCGACATCGGTTGAATCGGCAATCCCCATCTCGCTCAAAAGACGATATGTAAACTGCAATTGTAACGTCGCAACGTCAGATTTCCTTACTTGTATCTGCTCGAACCTATTTATTAGTACAATACTTGTGTACTTACGTTCGAAGGCTTTTTCCAATCTGTCGTGCAAGCCCCACGAAATGAGGAGGTAGTTCATCTTATGCATTGTTTCACTCGCACTGCCAAACTACGACTGTGGCGTGATTGCGTCGAGAATCGCGCGAGAACGAACTCATCCTCTGAGGGTCGACGGTTGTAAACAAACGTAACAATCACGCCAAACGGACGGTACTGAACTCATACATAGATTTGTTAATTATTAACATATCTGCGTAATGGCAAATTATCATTTGTTAACTATTAACAAATCCGAAGTTGTCCTGACAATCTTTAATCTTGTTGTCCCAAATCGTTCTTTATTTATAATAAACATCGAACGACTTATGTCAACAAAATTGCATAAGAAAATTGTTCATTTGACGGAAATGCCATTAGAATAAAACTTTGTTATGAGAACACTCATTTTTATTTGCTATTAATAAATTTTGTAACTGTTAACAAATATTGTAAGAAACAGCTCAACTAAATATATTTTGTTGTAATGAATAAACTTTTTCCTCAGTGTACGACAGACTTCATAAGCCGCGAATTTCAATGCTTCACAAATACTATTTCAATACTTCTATTTTAGCGGCTCACATCCGGGATTTCCGGGAAATCAGACATCAGAGGTTCACTGACTTTCATAATAACCCGAATTCACTTGCGTCACATTGTCGACCTCTGACCACAAGAAAGAACGAAAAAAAAATCAGCACCTAAGAGACAGAGCCAAAGTCCTGGTCATCGTCATGAGAGTGGCGAAGGGGTCCTCGCATTATTAATGTTGACCGCGCGGTGCCGTTAATGGACCAGGAGCTCCGAGCACTTCCACCAAGGTAGGTAGGTTGGTAGGTAGGTACAGTGAGCGACGAAGAGATGGGATCTGCCGTAGAGCGCAGAATGCGGGTCCAGCTGTGAACGCGTTATAAGAAGCTTCGTTTTTTTGCATGTTCGTGGCAGGCACGACGTGTCCTGGGCGACTTGACTCCCGGATGCGGCGTCATTAAGTGCGACTACGTAGCGATCAAGCCGCGCGGCACAAAACTCGGTAGTTGATCGCGTCTCGCCTGGCGCGAGTTTCTTGCGGTTCCACACACCGAATATCGAACTTCGGTGAGCTGCACGGGTCGAGAGTCCGAGTCCCGAGGCTGAGCTAATACACCTCTCTCGAATCACGCATCAACCCGAGGTTATTAACTCACCGGGGTTAATTACCGCGCAGCGAAGCGGTAGCTTAGTGTGCGTCGACTGAGAAGAACGAAGCTTCGCCTGGTCGGTTAACGATCTATCGGCACCTTGGCACCGTTTCCGCGGCTTCGTTATATACACTGTAACACTGCATCGTCGGCGCTCACCAGCTTCCTCGCTTCTGGCAGGTGTCGAAATGCGAGGGTACAGAGGAATGATCGATGACTTAGGGACAAGGAAATGCTTTTGAAACGCGCTGTAAAGCGGTCGGATTGTGTTACTGATATACTACCGCGCGTTGAAAAAATCTGGACTCCAGGAATATGGAGTCCAGAGCAGAATTCAGGATGGAATATGGGCTGTTCAGGATAAACTCTGGGAAAACTAAGACGGAGTCTGGGTAATTCAAGATGGACTTCGAGATGGGCAATGGGATTAGATAAAATCCCATTCTCCATCAGCTCATGTAGGAATTGCTATGAGGCTCAGTACTGGCTTAGTACCGTTGTCAGAACTGCCAATATTGGCAAATAATTCGGTGTCAGTATGCTGTCGAATCTAAATCTGTACCGTGTTAATAAGGTTTTGATAACATCTGACCGAGTCTTGGTTGTGACAACTACGTTTCCCATTTGCTGTACACAATGTCTCAAAAGTTAGTTGCCTCAACCATATCGAATAGTAACCTCAAGTATTCACGATTAGTTCTCGCGAGATTAGTGAGGTTAACCAATCCAATCGTTGGGACTACCAGTCGAATAGTTGGGACTACCATTCGAATCGTCGGTATTACCATTCGAATGATTGGCACTACCATTTGAGTTGTGAGGGAATAGAATAATGATTGGTTGTGCCAACTAATTTTTTGGTTATGGCAACTAATTATTTCTTTCAGTGTGGGTCTCATTTAGAGGTAGGGAGATCTCAGAGATCTCAAAGGAAGTCTTTAAGGGTATTTTTAACTCTATCTTTAAGTGGTATTGTCAATTCTATCTCTGAACGTATCTTCAAATCAAATTTTGGACGTATCTTTAAGATTTGATTTTGGGCGTATTTGGAAATCTGCTTTTGAGAATATCTTGAAATTAGTCTTTTATCATCTCTTCAAATCCGTCCTTGACTGTATTTCAAATTTAACTTTAATTCTAACTTTATTCAGAGAACGAGCTCACAAACTCACCAGCTTCATCGCTTCTGGCAGGAGTCGAAATTGGAGGGTACAGAGGAATGATCGATGACTTGGGGACAAGGAAAAGCTATTGAAACGCACTGTAAAGCGGTCAGATTGTGTTACTGACACGACCCCGTGTTGAAAACATCCGGAGTCCAGAAATGGAATCCAGAGTAGAATTCAGGATGGAGTCTGGGCTGTCCAGGGCAAACAAAAATGGAGTCTTGGTAATTCGACATGGGTTCAAATAAAATCCCGTTCGACATGGGATCAGATTCAATCTCATTCTCCATCCTCCCGAGAAGAAAACTTATCAGGGTTTTGGCAAGGCCCCGATTAATCGTCCCTAATTTTCTTAGGGGCCTTATGTGGAAGCCTCACTGATTTGTTAAGGGACGGTCACGCTTTATATTCCGGGCTTTTCTAGGCTACGGGTTGAGGGCCTTTAAAGGCAACAGGTTGAGGATCCTTAAAGGCTGCCCTACTAAGCCCCTACTAGAAAAATCGGAATCCTGATGAAGCCGGCTTGGATTCTAAATTTATTCCCCTAACAAAGCCTCATTAAACTTGGCCATGGAAACCTAGAATTGCCTTATGAGTCTCGTATCTGACAAAATTATTGGTGATTTGTTTACTGGGTACCATGATTGAGCCTGACTGGGCCCTTAATCAATTGACCTAATATGGCCCTATTGAATTTCGGCATGAAAACCTACAATTTCCTTATTAGGTCCCTAATTGGGAGCGATATGGAAATCCCTTTTAAGGTGTCCTCATTAAAGCCCGATAGGGCCCAACATTATCTTAGAACATCCCTGATCATTTTCTTCACGGGCTGCACTACCCAAACCCCATCCGGGACTGCCCAAACTCGATCCTGGACTCATAATTTTTACGTGGGTCTCATTCGGAGGCAGGGAGATCTCTGAGGAAACAAATGAAAGGGAATGGATGAAATGTAATAGAATGGCGATCAAAGGAAGTATTTAAGGATATCTTTAAGTGGCATTGTCAAAAAATGTATAAATTGTTATTCGACATATCAGCAACATTATTTTTGTGTTTGAAAAAAAAAGTCACTGTAATCAATAAAAACTAATTTTATTTAACAAAAATTGACCAGTTAAAAATAAAGATCGGTAAAACCAATATTAACGTAGTTACTTCACCAAACAATTGACTGAACTATTTTTAAAAATTCTTCAAATACATTATTCAAACAAGACAAGTTAAAAAAGTCCCCTTGTTATTTTTCGAACTGACATTATCCAATTACCCACATAAATGTAAACAAAAAATTCTACACCAAAGTTCGTGACGTAATCGGTAATTCGTACATTGTCGTAACCCCACATGATCTCCCATACAATATTTCCCGGAGATCCGCGAGATCACGAGGTCGATTTCGTGATGAAAGATACGCGGTTGGCGCGGAAGAATCAAAGGAACGATAATGAATCATAGCTGGGGAAAACACGAACAATCGTGAGCGATGGGTTGATTTTTATTGATGAATCGTTCTCGGCATTAAGATTCGTCGTGGTGGCCGGCGAGCGACAGAGATAAAAAATAAATAACAAAAAAAAAAAAAAATAACCAGAAGATAAAGAGAGAATTGGACGGGCAAAACGGTAGTGGATTCTTCTGTGGTCTGGTTATGTAGTGGCCCTCGCGTGGCCTCCCGTCGCGACTGAATCGACTCCATCCCAGCAGCTTCTTCTATTCACTTATGTGTCTACGCTCTTGTCTCTGTTGTCTTTCCTTGCCGCGTATGCTGTCGGCTGATGAAAGCCTACAATGTACTACAAAAGACGAACTTTTGATGGAGGAATAATAAAGAGAAGAAATAATAAACATGTTGTGGATTCGTTTTTTTTTCTACTTCATTGTTTCCTTATTTCGTTATTATTAGAGCGTTTCCGAAAGTAAATTTGATAACATACATTTTTGTAAGAATTCAAAATTCTATAAAATCAAAAAGTTTTATACCGTTCGTCACTAAATAATATATATGTAATGACTGAATATTGGTTCGTTTAAATACAAAATTTGAGCTCGCTGTGTCAATTTTTGCAAAAGTTTGAGCAATAATGTACATTTTTAAAAAGATTCAAAATTCCATACAATCTGAACCACTTTACCGATTCGAGCCAAATTCAATACCAAACAATATTGAGTGCACCTGCTCTTATAAAGAACTGTTTAGTAAAATAGACTAAATTTTACGAAAGTTAGAGTGACCACGGACATTAAAAAAAATTCAAACATGCATAAAATCGAAATTTGTGTATACAATTTATCAAAAACTGCAAAAATCACAGAGGGGATGGTGCTTCACTTGTGTACCTAATTTCAGATCGATAGCTAAAACCATTTTTCACACCCACATACATGCGAACATTTTTTCTAAAATACATTTCTCGAAGTTTTGGATAATTCTGAGTGTCCTGACATGAATATCTCGGAAAAAAAATGTTTTATGAAAACATAGCTTCCTCTATAAGGAAACAAAATGTATAATATATTTAATAAAAACAAACGACGTAACACATAAGATGGCTAAGAAATGAAAACCATTACATCATATTTTCATTACATATAAAATTTTGTCTTGCTTGCTTTAGTTTTGCGGAAACTAGAACGAAAATGTCCATTTAAAAAAAAAACTTCAAAATGTCATAAAATCCGAATCGCCTTACCGATCTTGTCGAAATTCAATACCGAAAAACAATTAGCTAAATCGTTCAACTTTTACAAAAAAAAAACAGCGCGAAAACGTTAATTTTTTTTCAATTTCAAAATCATGTGAATTCCGAACCGCTTTACCGATCTTGTCGAAATTCAATACCAAACAAAATCGAACGTACCTACATTTATGAATAACTATTTAGCTAAATCTTCTAACTTCTACGAAGAATAGCGCGAAAACGTAAATTTTTTGGAAATTCCAACATCACGTGAAATCCTAACAGCTTTACCGATTTCGTTCAAATTCCCTACCAATACAACATTGAACGTATCTTCAGTTATGAAAAAACTATTTAGCTAAATCGTCGAACTTTTACCAAAGTTAGAGCGACCACGACCTTTTTAAAAAAAAATAACGATTACATCAAATCTTAAATAATAAAATAATAATAATAATCGTAATAATAATGAAAGAACTGGGAAAGAGAATAAGAAAAAGTCGAAAGAATAAAAGGGAGGAAGGAGGGGGAGAGGGTAGTGGTAGGTGCGAGAGCTGCGAACAATCACGATGAGCAGCGAGGTGCACGATACGCGAGTGGAAAGGCTCCCGGGCTGCCGACCTAATAAAGCAATTTGTCACGGTTGTCGTCCGAATGCCAGCCATACATTAACACACAATCTCTCGCGAGCGCCTGAGAGAGGAGCCCTCTCTCCCTCGCTCGCGCGCGCTTCGTGTCTTCGCCACTGTTGGCTCTTCTGTGTACCAGAAGACACTCAACTCGACGCGTCCCAACATATCTTCCATCTCTCATCGCTTCTTCTTCCTCTTCCACCTTCCACAACGCGGACGCGCGACTTTTCTCGCGTCGACGCACGTTTACTCGTAGCAGCAGCAGCAACAGCAGCGGCAACTACTACCATCAACAATTCGTCCCCTGGGACCATCTCCCGATTCCCTTTACCGAGCAGTCGCTCTCCACGCTTCTTTCGACATCTATTCCCTCGCTACTCTTTAAGCACGATACTCTGTATGTGCTTTATTTATCACTTTATTTTGCCATTCGTTTCGCCATTTTTATTTGCTTCTCTATTGCTTTAGTTTTGCTTTGTATCTTTCGCTATTTTGTCTTCTTTTCGCTTCTTTACAGTTTTAACATTTCCCTGCTTATTCTTGATTTTATCTTTATTTTTAGTTTAGTGTTAAGTTAGTTTCTAAGTTAGGTCGTAAATGGGATCTGTTCGTTTTTAAATCGGCACTAAATAAAAGTAATTTCGAAGATCGGTAAAGTTAGACTGTGTTTACACTCAGTTTCAAGTTGAAGTAATTTTAAAGATCGGTAAAGTTAGACTAGCATTGAAGTCGACTAAAAGTTAGAACATTTTCAAAGATTGGTAACATTAGCCTGGCTTTAAAATCGACTAAAAGTTAGAATATTGTCAAAGATCGGTAACGTTAGCCTGGCTTTAAAGTTGACTAAAAGTTAGAATATTTTCAAAAATCGATAACGTTAGCCTGGCTTTCAAGTCGACTAAATGTTTGAATTTTTTCAAAGATAGGTAAAGTTAGAATGGCTTTACAGTCGACTAAAATCGAGAATATTTTCAAAGATCGGTAAAGTTAGACTGGCTTTAAAGTCGCCTAATAGTTAGAATATTTTCAAAGATCGGTAAAATTAGACTGGCTTCAAAGTCAACTAAAAGTTAGAATATTTTCAAAAATCGGTAACGTTAGCCTGGCTTTAAAGTCGACTAAAAGTTAGAATATTTTCAAAAATCGGTAACGTTAGCCTGGCTTTAAAGTCGACTAAATGTTAGAATTTTTTCAAAGACTGGTAAAGTTAGAATGGCTTTAAAGTCGGCTAAAAGCGAGAATATTTTCAAAGATCGGTAAAATTAGACTGGCTTTAAAGTCGACTAATAGTTAGAATATTTTCAAAGATCGGTAAAATTAGACTGGCTTCAAAGTCGACTAAAAGTTAGAATGTTTTCAAAAATCGGTAACGTTAGCCTGGCTTTAAAGTCGGCTTAAAATTAAAGTAATTTTACTCGCAGCTGCAACAGTAGTGGCAACCACCACCATCAACAATTAATAATACAAAGTCAGAATATGACATTTTTTTAGTTTCTATTTTGTTTCACATATCCATTATCTGTTTTCACTTGATTTTTAAGCTTAATCCAAGAGTACTCCGAAGTATTATTATAACTTTTTATTTGTGGAGCCCGAAGGCGAGGAAGAGAAGAAGTACTGAAGGTATATATAAGTATGGAGCATACGACGTGAAGAGAAGTTGCTCTGTGTGACGCCGCGCGACGCGCGGCCCTCGAGGGTTCTGCAGGTTCTTGCTACCGGAGAACCGCGAGGTGCGGGACACTCGTGATTGATGGATACTCGCTCCGAGTGGTCCGTGGAACCAGATGGGATATGCTTCGGCCTTCTCTTCTCATTCTCTTCCTTTTCTATATTCAGTGTCTTCGCTCTATTCCCGTCTGCTCTGGTCTCTTGGACGCAAGAGGCAACCGATGAATTGTGGGGGCTTTCTAATCAAGTGTTATTGGTCACACTTCTCAACCACAAAGGGTAACGATCCACACACTCGATGCCCCGAAATGAAACAAAAGAAGAGAGGAAATTGCCTCGATGACAGCTGAGGTTTGAATTAAATAATCTAGACATTTTAGGTCGTTGCGGGGTGGGATTATATAACATTATTACTTATATAATTTATTAAATATCTGCTATGAGGATTTAATAATCTATAAAGCTTTGTAATATCTTATATCAAATTGGAGATTTCACTCGGGTACAATTTTGTTGATAAAATTATATTATGGCGAAACAAAAAAAAAACGAAGAGTCAAAAGAATCTGATATATTTTTATAACTTTATTGGATTTTGATTACCGTATAAACGTTATTTCCTCAGCTGGAATTGGAAAATTGGAAGAAAGGTTAAAGCACTCGAAATTTCCATGTGCCAGAACATCTGAGGTTAAAATTGACATGAGACGTAATATCAAATATGAATAGTAAACTTGAACTCGTTTTTAAATCGGCACAAAATAAAAATAATTTCGAAGATTGGTAAAGTTAGACAGGCTTTAAAGTTGACTTAAAGTTACAGTGACTTTAAAGATCGGCAAAGTTATATTGTTTTTAAAATTTATTTAAAGTTGAATTAATTTTAAAGATCGGTAAAGTTAGACTGCGCTTACAGCCGGCTTCAAGTGGAAGTAATTTTAAAGATCGGTAGTTAGATTGGTTTTAAAACAGACTAAAAGTTCGAATATTTTCAAAGATCGGTAAAGTTATACGGTTTTTAACGTCGACTAAAAGTTTGAATATTTTCAAAGATCGGTGAAGATAGACGGGTTTTAACGTCGACTAAAAGTTAGAGTAATTTCAAAGATCGATTAAGTTAGATTGCGTGTAAAGTCGATTTAAAGTTGAATTAATTTTAAAGATCGGTAAAGTTAGATTGGTTTTAAAGTAGACTAAAAGTAAGAATATTTTCAAAGATCGGTAAAGTTAGACGGGCTTTAAAGTCGACTAAAAGTTAAAATATTTTCAAAGATCGGTAAAGTTAGACGGGCTTTAACGTCGACTAAAAGTTAGAGTAATTTTAAAGATCGGTAAAGTTAAACTACCTTTAAAGTCAGCTTAAAGTTAAACTAATTTTATAGTTCAGTAAAGTTATACAGCCCTTAAAATCGGCTTCAAGTTGAAGTACTTTTAAAGATCGGTAAAGTTAGACCAGCTTTAAAATGCACTAACAGTTAGAATATTTTCAAAGATCGGTAAAGTTGGACTAGTTTTAAAGACGGCTAAAAGTTTAACTAATTTTACAGATCGGTAAAGTTGTAATGCCTTTAAGATCGGCTGAAAGTGGCTCAAAACCAAAATTATGAATTTGTACCTCAGAGTCCGGAAAATCACGATTATCTTGTCTCCCTTACTTCGCCTTCATCCATGTTTCACTACTACGTGCGATCGCGTTCAGAGTTCAAGGCCGGGATATCACGCTGATCGGTCGAGGGGTCGAACGTCAACCGAAGCGATTGACCACGGCGTAGCGTATCGGCTGCGTTCCAGTCCGTCCCGATCTCACTCGCTTTTTCTCTCTCTTTCTCTCTCGGACCACATGGTGAATTAAGGGTCGGCCTATTACCGATTTGACCTCGGCTGACCCGTCTGTGTATACACACAGAGCTGGTTGCGTGCCGCTTGATTCAATTAACCCCCACGACGTCGCGTACGTACCAAGATAGAGAGAGCCACGCGCTTGTTGTGTTCCACATAAACCGTCGGCTATACATGCTGCTTCACTCTACTTTCTTATTCCTACGTTCGTTCGTATGCACGACTATGTCAGCGAGGTGAAGCGTCAAGAATTCCACGAAGTGAACGAAGAAGCGGATCTTCACTAGGCACGAGGCTAACTCAGTGTAAAAAAATAAATACTTAAAAAAGAAGCGTGTTGCTAACCATAATGAAACAACGCACGATGCGCATAGTAAGTATGTTGTACCGATTAGATAATTAGTCGCATTGAAACAATAGGCTTGAATTGTACCTTAGCAATATTGAATGTGCGGCTACACACTTAATAGTGTGTTATTAAAATACATGCATAAAGTATGTATTTTGATAATAAAACTCTGGGAGACAATATATTTATATTTGTGTTCTGTTCGTGAAGAACTCTTTGAGTTCGATGGTTTTAAGGATGAAGATGTCCCTGACGTTTCTCACAAGTGGTTCGGTATTTAACAAGGTATTGTATAAGAGTGTGATTCCGATTTGAATTCATAAGTAACAGGCAAATTTTCGGTAAATTCGATTATTGAAATTCGGATAAAGGTAGAAACTAAATAATTAATTAAGATATGCAAGAAAAATTGACATTTACAAATAATATTATGGAGCTCTTGAAATTTTATTCAATTAACTCCCCATGTAAAAATCGGCCTGGGCGTCCCAGTTTGAGACTCGATCCTGGTCGGGATTGGCTCGGGTTTCCTTAAGTGGGTTATTCAACTTGGAATCCGAATAGATCCCGAATGGATTTCCACTTCCTCACAGAATGACAGTTTATCATGGATCAGGATTTGACAGGGTTACCCTAAAAGGGACGTTCCATTTGAAATCGGAATGGAATCCAGATCGTATCCCAGTTCTAAACGGCGAGCAGTATTACCGTGCATCGGGATTTGTTAGGCGTGACCCCTAAGATGGACCCAACTTGGATTCTGAATAGATCCCGAATCGTCATCTCGTTACTAAACGATTTGCACGGAACTAATTTTACTTTACACTTTACACGGTAAAATGTTGTACAATACGCAGTCGAAAATTTTTTCCTTGTCTCGTGTGATTGCAACACCCGTCATAAAAAGTTTTACCGCACTTATATCGTAATATACTCTTATTCTGAGGACTTGGTGGAAAAAATGAAAGAGAAGGGATCATTATGGAAATTGAAGGGAAATATTTTATCTATCCTACGGCGTCTGACAAAATGAACATGTGGCAACTTCGTTAAAATTGTTCCTCAACTAACGTGTCCCACAAATTTTACTAAACGAAAAATAGTAAAACTATCACTGACAAAATGAGGCAGGACGGAAGTAAGAAAGTCATCGTTGTATCGCGTACACTTCACTAATTATTTACTTTGCATAAATGCAATCTATCCGATAAGTATTACAAATTGTCAAGTTTTCAAACGCATTTATATAAGTTTGGTGTAGTGCGAACTTGTACATAACATATTAAATAGAGGCACACGAGTTCATATATTTCATCATCCTCCACGGTTGTGATGGTCGTCGTCCAACACAGAAACAGTGATCTTTTGTTGAAATTGTTGTTATTGCCGATTTTATTACGGTTTTTGTTATTATTGGAATTTAGAATAAAGTTACAGATTCTTATGTAATTTATGCATTCATTTATTTTAATTAATTTTAACCAGTCCCATGCAGAAATTTCGACAGGGATCCAGCTGGAATGAACTTGGTATTCCCATCTTTCGACAAGGATCCAGGTGGATCCAGCCTAGTATGCCCATGTCACGGCAGGAATCGAGTCAGCCATCGGATCGGATCCCAGTTCGAGATCCCGATCGGAATCCAGTTTCCGCGCGTTACATCCCATGTCTAGAATCCGATCCGAGGACCGACTGGAATCTGGGAATACCAGGCAGGATCCAGCTGGATCCCTGCCGAAATTTCTGCATGGGCAAGTCAGGATTTTGTATAGGAAAATTAAGTGCTCGACGGTTTCAGGAAGAAATCTCGCATGGGCATCGTCACCATATCGCTGCCATAGAAAAAAATATTGTCTTGCCATCAACGACAGATTAAAAAGTCCGCGCGGCAAAGCTGCTAGAGTGATTTGTTTTCCGGGATAATAGACAATGTTTTAAAAATTCAAGAATTTTCCGAGGATTCGATAATTTTCGAATATTCTATAATTTTTCGAATGTTTGATAATTTTACAAATAATCGATAATATTTCGAATATTAAATAATTTTTCAAATATTCGATAATTTTACAAATATTCGATAATTTTACAAATATCAAGAGTCGCGGTAGCGACTCGACGCCAAGTTAAAAAAGAAATTAATGTTGCCTTCACACTACGATTTGTCGGTCGTTTTATAATATTTCGAATATTCGATAATTTTACAAATATTCCTTAATTTTTCGAATACTCAATAATTTTTCAAATATTTGATCATTTTTCGAAAGGTTACTATTCGATTCGATCACTATTCGCACACACCTACTATATATGGATTCATACGTGACGGAAAACTTGACAAATCAAGAACGCAATATAAAAAATTAATATATATGAAGGAACACGGTTCAATGTGTCTTGTAGTAACATAAGAGAAGTGTGTCTTTTTTTAAATCAACGTACGAAAAACCTGATAAAAGTAACTACGCATCTATAAAAATAAAAAATGAAAACATTCATAAAATTTCGGAAAAAATTATCCCTCTTGGGGTCAAAAAATTGAGAGTGGGTCAATTTTTTAATATTCTTTTACAACAGTTTTAATATTTTCTAATTTTTCAAACTCTCATTAAGAAATTTAAAAAAAAATAGATTCTCCCACTTCCCATCTATGCTTAAAATGCTCGTGTTTATGAGTAGTATTTTAGACATTCTTGCAGAACAAAATAAAAAATGTCGAAATTATCGAAAATTCGATTTTTACGTTTATCAATTAAAAATCAATGAATTTTAAAAATAAATTGCCTCTATTCTTGCCACTACCTATCTGTCTCTACTGCAAAAGGTTTTTATCACGTTTCCACATTTAAATTGAATATACCAATTTGTGCATAAAAGTTTTCTATAACGAAAATTAGCTTACATATTTCTTTTACCATTATTTCCTCTCTGCCGCTCGTTTTCTCTGCCTTTCCCGGCCACTGCCTCATGATGTATTGACCAGAGATCCAATTTTTTTAGATTCCTAGAGATTTCCCTTCAATTACTTGTGTCGTCTACGATCTTTTTTTCTGCACGGCAAACAGTTCGACTGAAGTACGGCCCTCTTTTCTTATATATCATACTTCAACTCGATTCACTCTGCCGGGCTTTTACAATCTTTTTTAAGCGTCCTTACGCGACAAAGTAGCAATGCCCTTCTCGAAATAACCTTAACAAATCCTCAAACCTAGTATGCCCGAGAACTGTCAAGTTGCTTATCGATTATTACGAATTTCAGTTAATCCGACAGCCAATCAGAAACCGAATAAACCGACAACAAAACTTATATCGAAAATACGAGATATTTTACTCACTGATTTTTTGAAGAGGGATTTACATAAAAGTATACTTTCAAATGAAAAGCATATATGTATTTTTTTTTACGATACGACTTATATCCAAGAAGATACGTTAATTCGAAAGTTTTCAAATGCAATTTTTCGAGCAAACTTTAGAAATGCATCACAAGTGCGCGAAATATGCGATATACGATGAAAAATTTGGAAAAAATGAAACATGCTCCATTCATTGGGTTGAATGAGTAAAAAAATAATCAACGATATTGACGATGGTCGTGGTAAAAGGTGGTCCGATCGGTGTATAATGGCCTACATTGAAACAATGTAAAGGGCTGAGAGTTTCACGAAGCAAGCACAGATGCGGATCTTCGTTAGGAACAAGGCGTATCCCGCGCTGGCAGCAATAGTCATCAGCGAGGTATATAGCATTGCGCGCAGCCCTAGTTGCTACTTCCTCATCTCGTTCGCAGCGCTTCGAACGTGGGTGGTCTCCATGGACGTCTCTCTCGCTCGCGTTGGAACGCTCCACGCAATCCGTGGAAGCTCCACGCTGACCTTCCAATTGAATTCGAACGGGTCAGCGTGGAATTTCGTTTCGGTCGCCGGACGTGTGTTGGAACACGCCGTGACCGGAAGCGAAGAATTAAACGGCACTCTCCACTTCTTCTTGGGATGTTCTTGTGGGTGTGTGACTTGCGTATAGTCTTCAAGTAGTTATCACTGTATTATGATGCATTAGAGGCATTTCGTGGCTGCTGGTCTTTCCGTTTGGGCTACATTGAAACAATGTTCAGGAAATTACTATAAATTTTTATCGGAAGTTTTAATGCATAAACTAATATATATATTAAATTTAATATACAATTATATGGGTCATTCCATACCAAGTAGTGGGCCACCCAAACTTAGCATGATCGCAAAAGGTGTTCATAATTTTTTCAAAAGTTGTTAAGAGTATTACGAACATCCATAAATTATTTCAGAATTTTCAATTCTGTTTCAATATTTCAGAAAGCATAGGTGCTCTATGCTTTGCCCAAAATTGAATAATTATTTGTTATATTTCATTTTTTTCAATTCGCTGCATATTCAAAATTATCGATCGTGCAAAAAATTTGATCCTGTATAAAATTTAAGTTTTTTAATGTACTTGTTAATTTTAAAAATTCCATAGACGCACAAAAAAAAATTCCGCCATTTCTTAACAAATAAAGGTAATAATATTTTTTTTTAGTAGAGACAGACTATTTCGAATTTTCTCAAAATTTCACAGAATTTCCATTATTATGTTTGCAAAGTACAGAAAAAATGGCGTGATGGCAAATGAATGGCTCACTTGGTAGGGAATGAACCATATAGTAATATTACAGTACTTTTATATTAAACGTGAATTTTTAAAAATTTGTTTAATATATCGTGTATTAACTTTACATAATTCTTGTATATTTTATTTAATATACTGATTTATACATAAAAACTTCTGACAAATGTATAGTAATTTTCACTTTGTGGCTACTGGTTTTTCTGTTTAGGCTACACTGTAAAAAAAAATGTTCAGGACATTACTATACATTTTTATCCGAAGTTGTTATGCATAAATCAATACATATTAAATTGAATATACAATTATATAGTAATATTACAGTACTATCATATTAAACATGACTTTTTTTAAAATGTGTTTAATATACCGTGTATTAATTTTACATCATTCTTTTATACGGGGTAAAATGCGTCAAGGCGGCCACACGAATTTTTCATTTCAATAAAAAGTTTTCAAATTTCTTGAGGATGTTGGTCTGGCTGAAAACAAAAATTGCAAATTTTTTCAGATTTTTTTATTGCATATTTCAGACGTTACAAATAACGGAAAATAATAATCGTTAATTTTTTAACGCCAAAACTACGGCTCTCACAAAAAAATCATGTTAATAACAAATTTAAGGTATCTAACGTTCTTTTCAACAAATTTTTTTGCAAATTTTCCTACTCCGTTTTATGCTATTTTTTAATTAAATAATATTTCAATTTTTTTCTCCGAAACTGCGTTTTCGATTCAGATGAGATTTGTACATTTTGTTCCTTAATATGTTAAGAATCCGAACAAAAATTGGCGAGATGGGCGACGACTTCGTTCCACAGTTACAGCTCTTCGAATGATCGAACATAACGGTAATCTTATGTGTAATTGCTCTCTGCGTTGAACAGGGTTGAGACTGTTAATAGAAAAAATCTAAAGCCCGCATCACTTGTTTATTTTCTCGTTATTTTTAATTAACATTTTTTTTTTAATTAGGTTAATTGGCAAATTCCCCCGTACCTGTCGTCCACACTTTATGTTCACAACGCAGAATGATGGTCGCGTAACATTGAGCACGTGAATATTGAACTCAAGAGACATTCATTCACCACGTTTTGCCAATTTTCGATCGATCAGAAAAGAGCACGATGATGAATTACGTGTCATCAGGAAAAAAGTTTCAATTCCATCAGTCGATAAAATAAATGCATTAAAAAACCTAAAAATTGAAGAGGGGAAAATATCCGATGCAAAAAATGCAGTGCGGGCTTAAGAATTATTATGTAGACAGTCTGTTAAACGTACAGAGCAATTACACATTAGATTGCTCTGGTATTCGATTGTTTGAAGAGCTGTAACAGTGGAATGACATCGCCGCCCATCTCGCCAATTTTTTCTCAGATTCTAGACATATTGAGGAACAAAATGTAAAAATTTCAGCCGAATCGGGAACGCAGTTTTGGAGAAAAAAATATTATAATTTTATTCCATTGAAAAATAGCATAAAACAGAGTAGGAAGAGTTTGCAAAAAATTTATTGAAAAGAACGATAAATACCTTACATTTTTTGTTGACGTGATTTTTTTTGCGAGAGCTGTAGTTTTGGCGTTAAAAAATTAACGATTATTATTTTCAGTTTTTTGTAACGGCTGAAATATGCGATTAAAAAATCTAAAAAAATTTGTAATTTTTGTTTTCAGCCAGACCAACATCTTCAACAAATTTGAAAACTTTTTATCGAAATGAAAAATTCGTGTGGCCGACTTAACGTGTTTTAACCCATACATACATTAATTCGCCGATTTATGCCTTAAAACTTTCGATAAATGTATTGTGATTTTAATAATGAGCCTTTTTACAGTGTAATAATGCCAATCGAAACATTAGGCTAATAATAAAAAATGCTAGGGCCCTGCCTGATGCTCATAATATTTTTCATATCGAGCAATAACTTTAAATAGTTCTAAGCACTTTATAATTGAATTTTAGAAGTTAAAAAAAAATCTTTCAGCACTTTAACCACATGATCCTATTTTAGAGATTTTTTTTTTCATTTTTATTTACAATAAATGCCAACATGATGATCAGTAATTCAGTATGTTTGGTAAAGTAGTTGCTACACTGTTAGACATTTTCGTATGAAAATTAATATAAAGTATTGGAAGTTTTCTTGCAGATACACGTATGTTAAATTTAATATACACATATTAATTAATATACAAAAAAATTGTTATAAAATTAATATACAGTATAATAAACACTTCATAAAAGTTGTGTTTATAATATAATTACTGTGTTTATAATATAATTACTGGAATTTTACAACATATCTGTATATTAAATGAAATTTAACATAACGTATCTGCAGAAGAACTTCCAAAACAAATATTAATTTTCAAAATATTTTTAATAGTGTACGTTTCTTGAAAATTAGAAAATGTATAAATATCAAATAAAATAAATTAATCCAGTTGAATAGTAGTAAGTGATTATTTTGTACCCTCTTTATAATATGTGTTATTTATTATTGTTATTATCATTATTATTATTTGTTTCTAAATAAAGATCGGCTATTGCCCGAAATTCGTCAGCCTCGGTATTGCAGTGGCTTATGAATTTTTAAAAATCCTATTTATCGTTTAATAAATAAATAAGTTTATCTTTTTAATTTTTCAATATTTGATAAAGCGTTTCTGTTAGGAATTCATATTTATTTTAAAAATCCGGAGAATGGCTGGCTCATAGATTCACTCGTATATTTGTAGTAAAATAATTTAACTATTGGACAAACGGTTGAGGTATTTTTTCATTTTTTTATTTAATAAGAAATAATTTTTCTGTACATTTCTCCACTTTGAGAAAATATTTTTTGCTTATTGCTTTCCACATTGCATTTTATTGCATTTTTTACATTTTCGACAAATTGTCCACTTTCCACATTGCATTTTATTGTATTTTTTACATTTTCCACAAATTGTCCACATTGCATTTTATTGCATTTTTAAAAATTTTCCACAAATTATTTACTTTCCACATTTGCATTTTATAGCACTTTTTAAAATTTTTGCACTTTCCACATTATATTTTATAGCATTTTTTCAAATTGTCCACTTTTCACATTGCATTTTATTGCATTTATAAAAATGAAGTTGTGTTGTTTTGTGTTTCATTGAAGGAGTAATAAATATAATTTTGGTTGGACAAAGGGCAATGAGACAGACAGAGATTTCGGGGGTCCGAAAGTGGAACTCACAACAAATCAACATCTCGACTCTTATTGCATCAACGCATTTGATAAGACCCCGAGGTCAACCGATGACCGGTTGACAGATGCAGTCAATTGGGCTTACTAATGCTATTCCAGCAGCCGAGACCAGACGACTGCGATCAATGAGAGACCTCGACACAGCCACTTCACTCGACGTCCTCGATATCAAAACGATAAACTAATCTACTCGATTAATCTTAGAGGCAAATATACGAGATCAAATCTCACGAATGCTCCACACTTTCCACTTCTCTTTTAACAATTATAATGCTGAACAATTCATCTCATCTTTGGGACAATAAAACACCGAATTTATGCTGTAACGTTTCATTATACAATTTAAAAAATTTTTATCATTAACTAACTCTACTTTTTTTTCTGTACAAAGTTTATTTTGAGTGTGAGAAAAATCGATAATTACTGTCTACATGAACTTAAGGCCCAAAAAATGGATTATTTTTCACACAGTCTTGGCATGTTCAAAAATTTGTTGAGATGTTTGGAATGTTATTGGCATGTTTGGAATTTTATTGTTATGTTTGAAATTTTATTGACATGTTTGGAATTTTATTGGCATGTTTGAAATGTTGTTGTTGTTGTTGTTTCTTTTTTTTTTTTTTATTGTCATGCTTGAAATTTTGTTGACATGTTTGGAATTTTATTGCCATGTTTGAAATTTTATGGCATGTTTAAATTGTTAAATATTGATAAGCAATTGAAAATTATTGTTTAAATTTCTTGTAAGTAAAACAAATTGACAGCTGTCAAATTGATTATGACAGACAAAAATTATAATATTGATCCGATTATGACAAGCAATGGGTCAATTTGTTTATTGAAAAATATTTTACTGATTCGCCGGACATATTTTTTATTTGTATTAGATGTTCAAAAGTTACAATCATTTGTACGTCTGATGTTAGATTAGGTTAGATAAACAAACGTTTGTAATTTTTTTATAAAGGGAACTATAAAAAAATATATCTGGTCCATCAATGAAGCTCTCTTAATAAAAAAAATTAGCAATTTCTCGTCATAATCGGACTAAAATTATGGTTTTTTTTTAGATATAAAACTGAAACCAACATTTTTTTCAAATCGTATCCGTGGTTATATTTATAGTTTAACAACATGTAGAGTTGCACAAATCCCTCTTTAAAATTGTTAGTCGACTCATCAACATTTTTTGCAACTTTTTTTTTAATTCTCTGTAATCGACTCATCAAAATTGTTTGCAATTTTTTTTAAATTCTCTCAGATTTGATTAGCACGTAGAAGAGCGACTACCTTAAGGGCTAATCAGCGATCACCAATTTGTTGTGCACTTTAAGTGTACAGCGAAATAAAAAGAAGACTCTGAAATGGCCTACCATTTTATGTAAATTCCAAATCAACGGTGGTCATGAAAAAAAAAAAAAAAAAAAGAAAAAAACACCATTGACACTTACAGGAATCGAAGTCAGACACACTGTCAGCGTGTGAGCTGAAAGAGAGCGAAACGACTGCATATATATGCCACTGCTCGCCCCCCATAATTACGCAACAACTAACGTCTCTCGGTAATCTCGTCGAGTGCAGCTACCGAGCGACTTGCCGTTCGACAATTACATTTCGAGTTTTACTGCGCGAGTTTTGCCGGAGGAAAAAAAAGCACATCAACAAAAAAAGTAGTATTCACATTGTGGTGAGTTTGAGCTGGCATGTTACTCCTGAAACATTGTCGGTAGTAATCTTCGATTCGATCGAACGCGGTTGAGAAACTCTCGGCGTGCAACAAACATGGGCTTGGCATTAGCGGTCACTCAGTTGTTCTGTAAAAGTTGCGTGGCCGCAGCTACGACGTCGTCGTCGTTGTCGTCATCATCGTATAGGGTTTGCATACTTTATTTTTTTCTCTTCCCTTTGCATTAGTTACTCACTTGTTTGTCGCAGCTTAGAACTCTCATGTTGACACTGAGAAATTCACGCGGAGTAAATGCAAGCTAATATTTCTTCTAAATTTTCTAAATATTCGAAATTTTCTCATTTTCCAAATATACGAATTTTTTTCGCTTTCTAAATATTCGAAATTTTCGTATTTTCGAAATATACGAAATTTTCTCTGTTTCCTAATATTAAAAAATTGTCTCATTTTCTAAATATTCGAAATTCTCGCATTTTTTAAATATTCGAAATTTTCTCATTTTCTAAATATTCGAAATTTTCTCATTTTCTAAATATTCGAAATTTTCTCATTTTCTAAATATTCTAAATTTTCTCATTTTATAAATATTCGAAATTTTCTCTCTTTCCAAATATATGAAATTGTCTCATTTTCGAAATATACGAAATTTCTCTCTTTCCTAATATTAAAAAATTGTCTCATTTTTTAAATATTCGAAATTCTCGCATTTTTTAAATATTCTAAATTTTCTCATTTTCGAAATATTCGAAATTTTCTCATTTTCCAAATATACGAAATTTTCTCACTTTGTAAATATACGAAATTTTCTCTCTTTCCAAATATTCAAAATTGTCTCATTTTCTAAATATTTGAAATTTTCTCATTTTCTAAGTATTCGAAATTCTCTCATTTTTTAAATATTCTAAATTTTCTTATTTACGAAATATTCTAAAATTCCACATCATTTCATTTTCTCATTTTTCAAAATTTCCTTAATTTTAGTATCTGCATTTTATGTGTACATTCTGCATGATATCTTGAAATGGAAATTCCTATACTCGATCCAGACACGATTCATTTAAAGTAAATGAGATGTTGCAGAGTCAATTTTATCCAACGGTGCAACCTGTAATTTGCGACAAGCTAAAAATGAAACAAACATTTGCTTTAAATTCGTTAAAAAAAAAATTTCACTCATGAAAATGCTTTTCATGCATTCCAGTTAGTATTTTTATATAATTTAGCAAAATTTGCAGCTGCAGGTCAATTTAATTTATATAATTTTAAAGTGTCTTAGATGTCTTAACCCTATCACTGGAAGCATTACATGTTTTTTACATTACAAGAAAAACTATATATGAAAATATAAATCTTTAAATATTAATCATAAAAATCTGAAATAAAAATCACAAAGAATTCCATTAAGAATGCATTCAGCATTTCAATTTAATGAAAGAAAATCGCATTTACATTAAAAAAACAAGGATGCAAAGCAGAACCTTGCACATTGCTTCCTCATTATATTTCGCTTTTTACAAAGCAACCTCTAAGAGGAAGTACGGTAATTGATTTTGGCTTCCTCATAGAGGAAGCTTTGTAAAAAGCGAAATATTATGAGGAAGCAATGTGCAAGGTTCTGCTTTGCATCCTTGTTTTAAATAAATAAATAAGCGCACAGTCCCGCTTTGTAAAAATATAATAAGGACGAACGGTCCGGAAACTCCCTCGAATACTCTATCTTCTCTGTTTTTTTTTGTACAACACTATAGAAACCGGTGTTTTCCGAAATTTCATTGGGAAACAAGGATATGGATAGTTTATACGACATAAATCGCTACTTTTCGCAATATAGACTGTACAACATCTCTATGAAAATACGGTATCGTTCATCATTTTTGGGCTATATCTGACGTATTTTTCTGTTAATCATGAATTTGGTACTTATTTAACTCCCAGCTTGATATTTGATACGAAAATTCGCATCGCAGAAAAAAATCAAAAAACTTAAAAAATCAAAATCTCATAAAATTTTAACGTTTCAACCGATCTTAACCAAATTTAATAGGGATCACCGGTGTATGAAAGCTCACATACATACCAGTTTTGAGCTTAATATCTCGAAAATTAAAAGAGTTATCGCGTTAACAGACATTTTTGAAAAAATTCAAAACCGCGTAAAAATTTAACGATCATGGGGATTTTAAGAAAAATTGATATGAACGATGAGGATTGACCCCTTTATCTATGTTGTAAATTTCAGCTATATATCGCGAGGCGTTCCCGGGTTATAAAGGTTTACATTTTTTGAGCATGTAACATACATACACACACACACACACACACACACACACACACACACACACACACACACACACACACACACACACACACACACATATACATTTTTTCTAAATCACTTTTCTCGACGTTTTGAACTATTCTGAGTGTACTGACATGAAAATCTCGAAAAAAAAAATTTCACGAAAGCAAAGCTTACTCTATGAGGAAGCAAAAAAAGAAAAAACTCATTTTTTCAAATAAGCCATTTTCCCACTATATTGATTCAGAATAATATCCGATATTTCGGACATTTAATGATGATCGCATTAGCGGTCACTCAGTTCTACAAAAATTACGTGGCTGATATTCCGTCGTCGTCGTCGTCGTCGTCGTTTGGTTCAGTTACTTTTTTTCCCCCTTCGCATTAGTTACTGATTCATTTATGGTAGCTTAGAGCTCTGAAGTTGACCCCGAGAAATTCACGTGACAGTGAATGTGAACTAGCCACGCTGTTCGCTACTCTTATTTCGATTTTTCTTCTATTTCCTCGATAACACGCTATGCAATATATGTGCGATCAACACGGTTCAATGGAGTCGAATCAACCCTCATTTTGGGCCCTATGGGATAAGGGCTCAGGGGTGCGAGCTGGGAATAGTATATTAGCGGCGGACTTCCAGATCCGCGCCTTCGACCAACACTTTTTTCGTGCTCCAACCCTAATCGAATGTGCATTCACTGTATGGAGCTCGACGACTCGGAAAAAAACGGCAAGCAGTCAACTTGCGACTTTTGTAGTGACTATATTGAAAGTATAAGCTGAAAAAAATTACAATGTTGCTTCGAGGGCGTTAGCATTTTATGCTAAGCCTCAAATAATCGTGGGAGTTCTTAGAACTATTTTTTTAATTCATAGTAAAAAATATTTGAAGCTTTTTATACTTTTGACAAAAAAGTATTTGTCCGTCGAAACTTTTTATTATTTTTGCACAATTTTTTGTTTATGCAGAAAGAGTATTTATTATTTGAAAAAAACAATTATAGTGAATTTCGAGTTTTAGAAATAATAAGAGTACAAAAATATTTCAGGTAATTAAACAAAATGGTTCCATATAAAATAATATTATTAATTTCCCAATAAATCAACTATACCTACCCTTTTCTTTTTTAACTAACCAGCAACTTTTTTTCGCCGCAATTAATAAAATATCATAACTATTTATGGTTGCCAAAAAGTCAAAACTATTAAAGGGAGGGAGTCAAGTAAAAAAAAGATGATTTTGGAAATTCAATATCATCCAAATCCTATTGCATATAAAAATGCCCATTGTACTATATTATTGAAAAGATTTTTTACTGTCGTCTGACTTGCATATGCTTTTCAATATTGTCTTAAGCAAAGTTCTTAGGTTTTCCATTCTGCGCATAATTCAGATCAAACTACTAGGCAAATTGGAATGGTTGACGTCTCATTTTCTTCTTCATGAAAAGATACATCGGCTAAATGGAGCAAATGTTAATAAAATGTAATATTTTTTAAGTGACATAATTATTAATAAGTAAATTTCATGCTATTCTCTAAATCAGTGATTAACTTTGCTTTCAGAATGAAAAAAAATAGTTTGCTCCATTTAGCCGGTGTATCTTTTCATGAAGAAGAAAGTAAGACGTCAACCATTCCAATCTGCCTAGTAGTTTGATCTGAATCATGCGCAGAATGGAAAACCTAAGAACTTTGCTTAAGATAATATTGAAAAGCATATGCAAGCCAGACAACAGTAAAAAATCCTTTCATCGAGCACCAACAATATAGTGCGTTGGACATTTTTATATGCAATAGGATTTGGATGATATTGAATTTCCAAAATCAATTTTTTTTACCTGACCCCTCCCCTCAACTCAATTATGTAACAACCGTTTACCATTTGAAATAATAGAGGTTTACGGCCCCGAATAATTCAATGATAATAATTCTAACTATAATTGAGTCTCCGACTACTGATCGCACTATGAGTACATGAATCAATTTGTATTGAGAGTAAATGCGATTGACTGTGGGGTTACACTGAAGTACCGATCTCTGGACGATCTCGAGCGATAAACGTACTCCACACGAGAATCGTATTAGTCTAATACTCGTATGTATATATATGCTATACCGTACACGCGGGAATAGAGACTAAAATTTTTTGACACCGAAACTTTATTTCAGATTTTTTTTTACAGAAAGTGTATTTGTTATTTAAATAAAAAATATGGTCAATTTCTAGATTTCCAAGAAAACAGTACAAAAATGTTTCGTTAAACATGTAATTAACCAAGATTGTTCCGCATAAAATAAAATAATTCTATTCCCACTAATTCAACTGCACCTTCCCATTTGTTTTTTTTCTTTTAACTGACCGTAACTATTTTGCCTTCGAAATTAATAAAATATTTAAACGTCTATTTGTACAAAAGCTACGTAAGCTATAAAATCACAATTATTTACGATAGCAAAAAAATCACAACTATTAACTCAATTATGCAATAAGTGTTTACCATTTGAAATAATAGAGGTTTACAGCCCCGAATAATTCAATCATAATAATTCTAACAATAATTAGGTCTCCCACTACTGATCGCGTCAGGAGTACATGAATCAATTTGTACTGAGAGTAAATGCATTTGACTGTGGGGTTACACTGAAGTGCCGATTTCTGGACGATCTCGAGCGATATACGAACTCCTCACGAGAATCGTATTAGCCTAATACTCGTGTGTATATATACATATGCTGTACTATACACGAGGGAATCAAGACTAACATTTTTTGACACCGAAACTTAATTACAGATTTTTTTTTACAGAAAGTGTATTTATTATTTTTTTTTTAAATATGGTCAATTTCTAGATTTACAAGAAAACAGTACAAAAATGATTCCTTAAACATGTAATTAAGCAAAATTGTTCTGTATAAAATAAAATAACTGACCGTAACTATTTTGTCTTCGAAATTAATAAAATATTTAAACGTCTATTTGTACAAAAGCTACGTAAGCTACAAAATCATAACTATTTACTATAGCAAAAAAATCATAACTACCCAATGGGCACACTTGTTACAATGATGTCCTATAGACGTCTTTAGGACATCATTGTAACATGTGATGTCCAAAAGACACCTTTAGGACATCATTGTGACAAGTGTGCCCATTGGGTATTAACTCAATTATGCAATGACTGTTTACCATTTGAAATAATAGAGGTTTACAGCCCCGAATAATTCAATGATAATAATCCTAACAATAATTAGGTCTCCCACTACTGATCGCATCAGGAGTACATGAATCAATTTGTATTGAGATTAAATGTGATTGACTATGGGATTACATTGAGGTACCCATCTCTGGACGATCTCGAGCGATATACGAACTCCACACGAGAATCGTATTAGCCTAATACTCGTATGTATAGATATATGCTGTATCGTACACGCGGGAATCGAGACTAAAATTTGTTGACCACCGAAACTTTATTACAGATTTTTTTTTTTACAGAAAGTGTATTTTTTATTTTTTAAAAAAATATGGTCAATTTCTAGATTTGCAAGAAAACAATACAAAAATGTTTCGTTAAACATGTAATTAACCAAAATTGGTCCGCATAAAATAACATTATTCTTTTCTCAATAATTCAACTGCACCTTCCCATTTTTTTTTCTTTCAACTGACCGTAACTATTTTTTCTTCGAAATTAATAAAATATTTAAACGTCTATTTGTAAAAACGATACGTAATCTACAAAAGCTACAAAATCATAACTATTGACTCAATTATGCAATAACCGTTTACCATTTGAAATAATAGAGGTTTACAGCCCCGAATAATTCAATGATAATAATCCTAACAATAATTAGGTCTCCTACTACTGATCGCACCATGAGTACTTAAATCAATTTGTACTGAGAGTAAATGCGATTGACTGTGGGGTTACACTGAAGTACCGATTTCTGGACGAACTCGAGCGATATACGAACTCCACACGAGAATCGTATTAGCCTAATACTCGTATGTATATATATATGCTGTATTGTACACGCGGGAATCGAGACTAAAATTTTTTGTTACCACCGAAACTTTATTACAGATTTTTGTTTTTAGAGAAAGTGTGTTTGTTATTTTTAAAAAACATGGTCAATTTCTAGATTTATAAGAAAACAGTACAAAAATGTTTCGTTAAACATGTAATTAACCAAGATTGTTCCGCATAAAATAAAATAATTCTATTCCCAATAATTCAACTGCACCTTCCCATTTGTTTTTTTTTTCTTTTAACTGACCGTAACTATTTTTTCTTCAAAATTAATAAAATATTTGAACGTGTACTTGTACAAAAGCTACCTAAGCTAATAATCATAACAATTAACTCAATTATGCAATAACCGTTTACCATTTGAAATAATAGGGGTTTACAGCCCCGAATAATTCAATGATAATAATCCTAACAATAATTAGGTCTCCCACTACTGATCGCATCAGGAGTACATGAATCAATTTGTATTGAGAGTAAATGCGATTGACTGTGGGGTTACACTGAAGTACCGATCTCTTGACGATCTCGAGCGATATACGAACTCCACACGAGAATCGTATTAGCCTAATACTCGTATATGCTGTATTGTACACGCGGGAATCGAGACTAAAATTTGTTGACCACCGAAACTTTATTACAGATTTTTTTTTTTACAGAAAGTGTATTTTTAATTTTTTTTTAAAATATGGTCAATTTCTAGATTTGCAAGAAAACAGTACAAAAATGTTTCGTTAAACATGTAATTAACCAAAATTGGTCCGCATAAAATAACATTATTCTTTTCTCAATAATTCAACTGCACCTTCCCATTTTTTTTTCTTTTAACTGACGGTAACTATTTTTTCTTCGAAATTAATAAAATATTTAAACGTCTATTTGTACAAAAGATACGTAATCTACAAAAGCTACAAAATCATAACTATTAACTCAATTATGTAATGACTGTTTATCGTTTAAAATAATAGAGGTTCACAGCCCCGAATAATTTAATGATAATAATCCTAACAATAATTAGGTCTCCCACTACTGATCGTATCAGGAGTACATGAATCAATTTATATTGAGAGTAAATGCGATTGACTGTGGGGTTACACTGAAGTACCGATTTCTGGACGAACTCGAGCGATATACGAACTCCACACGAGAATCGTATATAGCCTAATACTCGTATGTATATATATATGCTGTATTGTACACGCGGGAATCGAGACTAAAATTTTTTGTTACCACCGAAACTTTATTACAGATTTTTGTTTTTACAGAAAGTGTATTTATTATTTTTTTAAAATATGGTCAATTTCTAGATTTATAAGAAAACAGTACAAAAATGTTTCGTTAAACATGTAATTAACCAAAATTGTTCTGTATAAAATAAAATAACTAACCGTAACTATTTTGTCTTCGAAATTAATAAAATATTTAAACGTCTATTTGTACAAAAGCTACGTAAGTTACAAAATCATAACTATTTACGTTAGCAAAAAAATCAAAACTATTAACTCAATTATCCAATGACTGTTTACCATTTGAAATAATAGAGGTTTACAGCCCCGGATAATTCAATGATAATAATCCTAACAATAATTAGGTCTTCCACTACTGATCGCATCAGGAGTACATGAATCAATTTGTATTGAGAGTAAATGCGATTGACTGTGGGGTTACACTGAGGTACCGATCTCTGGACGATCTCGAGCGATAAACGCACTCCACACGAGAATCGTATTAGCCTAATACTCGTATGTATGTATATATGACTGTGTCGTACACGAGGGAATCGGAATTGAGAGCGCGGCTACGAGACAGATAGACACAGAGGAGCTCGCAGCATGAACGCGCGAAAAGAGGGTGAGCTTTGATTGGTCCATTGAGGAGCGACACGTGCAGGGCAACCCCGCGGCCACCAAGAGAGCGTGGGCCGACTGGCCGCCCTCTGGCTGTGCATCTCGTTACGTACTCATTCAGGAACTACAGGCGCGACGCTGTCGTCGACGACTACGACGACGACGACGACGACGACGACGATGTTCGCCTTGTGGAACGGGAATCAAGTGGAATTGTTAGCGGCTCGACACAACGCGTGTGTAGGTACGTATAAACGTATCTATATATATATGTATTATGTTTATATATAGGTATAGAGATAACGTCTAGCACTCTGCAAGGAATGGAGCGCGACAGGATATAGACACACAATTACCGACAACGAGACAAGGAGAAACTTGATCTACGTGGAATTGGAAATTACCCGAAGGGCTCCTCCACGTGGAACGAAGATTATTCCAAAGGGCCGCACGTGGAAAAGGAAACAGGATCACCTTCTGATTCCACGGTTGGCAACAATTTTTTTTTCTTTTTTTTTGGTTCCGAATGGAGGAAGATTTCACTCAAAATTTGAGAAGGTTAGACTCAAAATGGTCTAAAATGACGAGAAAAGTGGTTTAGAATAAATGTATGGATGGATGTGTGGGTGTGTGGTCGTCACTCAAAATTCAAATTTAGATATCGCAAGAACTGCTTTAACAAGCGGGGTGCAATTTAGCAAACATGTGAAGCAGGTCGATGCCTTTGTTTGTGGTAATTCTTTAAAAAATTCCAAAATATATTCATATTTTATTTGACTTTGCAATTTTTGAAAAATGTACGCTCTTTAGCAACCGCCAATTCCTAACTATTGATCTAAATAATTTTTTATGAATAAAACTACATTAAAGGCGGATCGGTATTGAATTTGGTATGGATTTGTAAAAAAGTTCGGTGTTTATGGGATTTTAAATTTTTTTTAAATATTCGTTAAGCTCTGACTCACGTCAAACCTCACCAAATCAACGGAAATTTTCTACAGATGAAAAATAACATTCAGCGCTACTATCTAGCAAATTTGGTCGTGGTCGGTAAAGCGGTTTGGATTTTACGTGATTTTGAATTTTTCAAGAACTATATAGGTAACGAAAAAGTTGCAAAGTAGAACTTTGCACATTGTTTCCTCATTCGTTTGCATTTTTTACACAGGTTTCTTTGTGAGGAAGTAAAAATTAATAAATGAGCTTACACATAGAGATGGCTTTGTGAAAAATGAAAAGGAATGTGGGAGCAATGTGCAACGTTCAACTTTGCAACTTTTTTTTTCTTCAAGACATCGAATTTTGGCCTTCATAACAAAATAAGAAAATATCGGTTACAAGCCTTTTTAACTTTAAAAAAAAATTACTTGTTTTCCGTTTCTGGATCCAGAATTCATGGATCCAACTTCCGGTCGGAAAATCCAACCTAATTTTATTTTCTTTAAGATATCGATTTTTGGCCTTTACTATCGTTTTCAAGTCGCATATTCTACCACAGAAAAAACCAGTTACAAGCTTTTTTACCATGATTAAAAAAAAGTAACTTTTTTCCGTATATGATTCCAGAATTTATAGATCCGACTTCCAGTCAGAAAATCCAACCTAATTTTTTTTTTCTTTAAGATATCGAATTATAGCCTTCACTATCATTTTCACGTCGCATATTCTACCACAGAAAATACCGTTTACAAACCTTTTTACCATTTAAAAAAAATTGACTTCTTCCCGTTTCTGATTCCAGAATTCATAGATCCGACTTTCGGTCGAAAAATCCAACCTAATTATTATTTTCGTTAAGATATCTAATTTTGGCCTTCACTATCATTCTCTAGTCGCATATTCTACCATAGAAAATACCATTTACAAACCTTTTTACCATTTAAAAAAAATTTACTTTTTTCTGTTTCTAATTCCAGAATTCATGGACCCGACTTCAGGTCGAAAAACCCAACCAATTTTTTTTTTCTTTAGGATATCGAATTTTGGCCTTTACTATCGTTGTCAAGTCGTATATTCTACCACAGAAAAAACCGGTTACACGCCTTTTTACCATGATTTTAAAAAAAGTGAATTTTTTACGTTTCTGATTCCAGAATTCATAGATCCGACTTCCGGTCGGAATATCCGGGATGGAGATAGGTAATTCCCATCATGATTTCTATTATGCTTCCACGGATGACACCAATCTATTTCAGTCATTCTATACATACTGTTTTATTTATACAGCATTATTATTTATTATTTTTCTTATCTCATTTCCAAAATATTTCCAAGGATCTACATTTAATAATAAGAAATTGGCAAAAGGCGTCGAAGAAAAAGATACCGCGTCAATAGAACCAGTACCTCATATATACTCCAACGTCCCCTTTTCCTCTTTCATTATCCCCAACCTAAGCCCGCAAAATTTTCATAAGAATTTCGTTGCGCCGAATTCTTCGTAGAAAGTACAAGGGTTCCAAAAGTATAAGACCGCGCGACTCTTGGAGTGCCTGAAGGAGTTGAGGGGTTGAGATGGAGGACCGAGCAAAAAAAAAAAGAAAAAAAAGGAATAAGAAGACCGTGTGTGCTGGCTCGTTCCCATGTGTTACTACGAAGTCGATCAGCCCGGTTTGTTCGAACGAGCATGTGGGCCAACAATGCCCACTTCTGGAGGGAGTATATAGTAGCGCAACCGCAAGAGAGACCAAGAGAAAGAGAGAGAAAAAAAGGAGAGAGAGAAACGTGCACTTCACTCCGCCCCATTATTCCGCACACGTTTCCATGTGGCCGTGCGTTCACCGCGCTTCGTCGTTCCATGCTACGTACAGTATCCATGTATATATCTATATATCTATATATATATATATGTGCCTTATACACATATGTAATTCGTTCTCTCGGTGTAGTTGCTGCCGGAGAATTGCTGAACGGACCGTGAGCGAGGACCGCACCGCGCTCTGTGCAACGGCAACTCTTTCGCAGTGCCCGCTCAGCACCGACGACGAGTTGTTGCCGCCGAGGCCCTCGCATACCCCGGAGGGTTCTCCAGCTCCAGCAGCAAGCAGCAGCAGCAGCAGCAGCAGCAGCAGCAGCAGGCACACCGCGCGACCACTGTACGCTGCTCTGCAAAACCCTCAAGAGCCCTCGGCGAAATTCGTTCTGGTTGCAAGTAGCGCAGCTCCCCCAACCACCACCTTCTCCACCTCCTCGTCCTCTTCGTGTTTCTCCTCTTTCTCCTCTTTCTCCTCCTACTTTTCCTCTCCTCGACGACGCCAAGTCGTTTCACTTCTGTATATATACCTGACGCGGTATGGCTCGCGATTCCGCGAAATCATACCGTCGCTCCTCGACCTGCCAAGAGTTAGAATTGTAATATCTTTTAGATAGGCAGGTGCACGAATTTTCGACACCTTGCCTCCGGTTCGGCAATATTTTTGTTTGGGGATGTTCGTTTCGTACACGATATTGTGACGAAATCGAAAATGAAAATGGCAGGGTTAACTATTTATTTCGTTGAGCCGATAAACTAGTTGATTGTGACACCCAATTCGGGGTTGAGGTCAAAATAGGGGCAGTGGCTCGATCCTACGTATCCCAAATAAACGCAGACGGTATTGAACACGGGCAACTGCATACAAATCAACTGGACACGTTACCAGTTCGACACGGCAGAACTCGACACAGTACTAACTGGACACGGTGCAACTCGACACAGCACTAACTGGAAGTGGCGCAACTCGACACGGCAAAACTCAACACATCACCAACTAAACACAGCAAAACTCGACAAACATCAGTTCGACACCGAAAGACTGGCCAGTGGCTCAATTGAACACAGACCTCATTGCACACAGACGAGACGTTCGGTAATCCAATTGGAACAAAGCTGGATTACCAAACGTCTCGTCTGTGTGCAATGAGGTCTGTGTTCAATTGAGCCACTGGTCAGTCTTTCGGTGTCGAACTCATGTTTGTCGAGTTTTCCTGGTTTAGTCGGTGATGTGTTGAGTTTTGCCGTATCGAACTGGTAACGTGTCCAGTTGATTTGTATGCAGTTGCCCGTGTTCATTACCGTCTGTGTTTACTTGGGATATGTAGGATCGAGCCACCGCCAAAATAGGGAATGCCAAGAATTATAATTGTAATAACTTTTGGATAGGTAGGTGCACGAATTTTCGGTACCTTGCGTCCGGTTTCGCAATATTGTTGTTTGGGGATGTTCGTTCGATACACGATATTGTGACGAAATCGAAAATGAAAATGGCTGGGGTAACCGCTTTCTTCGTTGGGGCGATAAACTAGTTGGTTATGACACTCAATTAGAGGATGGGGTCAAAATAGGGAATGCCAAGAGTTATAATTGTAATATTTTTTAGATAGGCAGGCGCACGAAATTTTGGCACTTTACCTCCGGTTTGGCAATATTTTTATTTGGGGATGTTTTTTCCATATACGAGATTGTGATGAAATCGAAAATGAATAAGACTGCCCAAGGAAAAAAATTATATATAGTCCGACATATGGAATTGAGCATATATAGTCTGTATAGACTCTATATACAATCTATATGCAATTTATGTATAAGATCACCTGTAAAGTGGGGTTTACGTATAAATTGTATATAAATTGTATATAGATTTTATAAAAACTATATATGCCCAATTCTATATTTAAAATTATATATATTTTTTATACACTCTATATATAATTTTTTTACTTGGGTGGGTTAACCATTTTCTTCGTTGGGTCGATAAACTAGTTGGTGTGACACTCAATTCGGGTCAAAATAGGGAATGGCCAAAACAGCGAATGGCTAAAATAGCGAATTTCAAAATAATGGACGTGAGAATCTTAGAACAGCCATGATTATGCAATTTGCAATTTTAGCCTTTTGCTTTTTTGATCATTCGCTATCTTGAACCTCACCTCCAATTCGTTGGTTGCCAAACAATTAATTAATTTGAATTTTTTTTTTGGCCCAACCAACTCATCTATTTTTGTAACTAGTTTATTGGTTAACTTTCAAGAACTTAACGAACGTTGTGTCAAAAGAGTCACTGAAATAAACGTTTCATTTTCTTTTAATAAGTAAAGAGTTTGCTTATTTACGTGATTAAAAGGATTCCGGACGAGTCTCAGAAATCGAAGATTGCGACATTAGCTTAAGTATATTATTTCATTGATTGGGAAGAAATGTTACATATGTTGGGATTTTAATGAAATTTCTTTGAATCAAGGAAACTTTTTCTCTTGGTGTAGTCGGTGCATCACGTAATTCAGGAGATTCATTACACGTATTCGTATACACTGAGAAAATGGCTTGGTTAGAACTACCAAAAACTTGGTTAGAAATTTGACTAAGAAAAGTTGGTTAAATATTTTACCAAGAACAATTGGTAGACACAACCAAATTATTGGTTAACATGACCAAGGATTTGGTGAGACAACCAAGTTATAGGTTAACATAACCACGGACTGGTAAAACAACCAAGTTCTAGGGATCTTTCCAGTGAGACTGCCCAAAAAATAGCCTATTTTCACGATTTTTTTTCGGACTATATCGTTACTATATCCTGATCAATCTGAAATTTTTATGACATATTAAGATAATCATGAATGACAGAAAATGATTTTTTATAAGACTATTTTTATTGTTTACATTTTTTTTTGATTGTTGAAAATAATATTGATGAAAAAGATAGCCTCATGGTGGACATCCTAGGGGTGGCAAATTTGATTAAAAAAAAACCCAAAGGATTATTAATTAGTATGCGATTGGCTATCGCGCTATGGAGGTTTTTTTTTAAATCAAAATTGACAAAATGGCGGTGGTTTCAACAAAAAGTACCGAACTTAGCCGTTTTTTTCGACAGTTTTTCTTTTTAAAAAATGGGAAGATTTAAAAAAAGCTTCCATAGTACGATAGAGAGTAGCGTGAAGAATATTCTCCTAAAATTTGAAAACGATCGCTTGAAATCTGTTCCCTGGAGAATGTCCACCGTTTCGAAAAATGTCGTTTCGAGAAAAATGCGTTTAAAGTTTCGAGTGCAGAAATTTCATATACCTAAATTGCGTACTTACGACTAATCGGCGATCCCACGTCCATAAAGTATGCCAGCTAAGTATTTCGAATTTCGCTTTAAAAATTTGAGACGATGTTTTTGACCGTATATACTAATGGATAAGACAAAAAAAATCGATTCTATTTTTCACACTGGAAAGATCCCTTAACATAACCAAGGTTTTGGTAAGACAACCAAGGCATTCACTAGCGAAATCACTGAAGCACCTCATATGAAATCAAGAACGAAATCATACGAAATCGCCCGAAATAATTGATTTAGGTTTTCCTCGAAATCATGTGAATTCACGAAATCGATTTCACATGAATTTATGAAATGGAAATCTGGAATTTATTCCAGTTTTTAACCAATACCCTCTCGCGTACTGACTTTTTGCAAAACAGGCAGGGCGTCGCGAGGTCAAACTTAGTGGCAAGTATAGACTGGTGGTTGATGATAATTCAGTTGAACGACGAAACTCGCAACGAGCGGTCATCATCAGTGACTGTTTTTCGATTTATTAATTGATACCATATTACAGTTTCTCCACCGGACATACGCTGAAAAAAAATTCTATTGCCGGTGGCCAAAAAGAATTATTTTCAAATTAACTTTAATTCTTATTTGTTCAATCCCATTTAACATTGAAATAATAATATATTATTTTGCTTATTTTAGAGTTATTGTTTCGATCTCGTATGGAATTGGACGAATTAGAATTCAAATTAAGCTGATAACGCTTGTTTTTGGCAGCCCTCAAACGATGGATTTATTGAATCAATGAAATTTTTTTTTCAGTGTAACTAAAAAATGTTGAGCTATAAATAATGTTATCTTTAAGAAAATAAAAAAACTTTGCATATTGCTTCCTCATTATTGTTGGATTTTTACAAATCTACCTCTATGAGGAAGCACGTTAATCTATTTTGGCTTCTTCATAGAGGAAGCTTTGCAAAAATCCAACAATAATGAGGAAGCAATTTGCAAAGTTTTACTTTGCAGCCTTGTTTAAAAAATTTTTAAATGGCATTAGTTTTGAACCCCTCGACAGATTCTCGCCCGAATCAAACTGATGCTTAGTTTACCTACACTCTACTTGTGGACTAAATTTAAGCCCGATATCTTAAAAATTGCGGAAGTTAGAGCACGAACAAAAAATTCAAATGCCATAAATTTTAAACCTCTTAACGGATTGACACCAAATTTAATCCCAAATACTATTTGATTACAGTCCACTTCTGGTCCAAGTTTGAGCCACACGGAAAAAAAGGCTTGCTTGGAATAACCAAGTGCCTTGGTTATATACGCGCCAGACAATTAATTGGTTAGACCAACCAAGTTATTGGTAGTCTAACAAATAGCTTGGTTGGTCTAACCAATTAATTGTCTGGTGCATATATAACCAAGGCACTTGGTTGTTCCAACCAAGCCTTTTTTTCCGTGCAGATATCATAAAAATTCCGGAAGTTACAGCCCGAACCGACATTCTCCAAAAAATTCAAAGTGCCATAAATTTTGAACACTTGATGGATTAATTCAATCCCATACCTTGTTTAACGACAGTTTACTCGTGGTTCAAATTTGAGCCCGATATCTTAACAATTACGAAGGCTATCGTGCTAACAAAAAATTGTGTACACCCACACGCACACACACACACATGCAGACATTTTTTCTAAACCACTTTTCTCGACATTTTAGACCATTCTGAGTGAAATGTTTCACGAAAACAAAGCTTCCTCTACGAAGCAAAAACCTTTTATAAGTTTCAAGTGCTTTTTTTTAAAGATGCCATATTGGGTATCCCTCTGCAAAAGTAATGTTCTCTTGAGTTTTCCAAAAATGGAAGCGATTTCTTAATGATTTCCGCTGGTTTCAAAATTACAATTTCAAAAATTTGATATCTTTTGAAATCACGAAGTGTTTGAAGCAGAGTTGTAAATGCCAAATCCTTATAGAAATAAATATGTTGATACGATTCAGTCTATAATTATGATTTCATAATAATAAAATTTAGCAATTACAATTCAATGTGTAAACTTCTAAATAGCTGCAATATGAATTTTTACAAAATTTTGCGGTAATCTTTCTGAAAAAATGTAAAAAAATAATGAATGCATTAAAAACGTAATGGAGGGTCGAGATCTTCTTTTCGACAATTTCTTCCAATATTTGAGCGAGGAATAGTAATTACTTGCAGGTTTTCAAATATTTACAGTGAATTCTATAATCAATACAGGCTATTGTTATAAAATAAAAATTATAACGCTAACTGCACTGCAAACTATATTTCCTGAATTAATGGGAATTTACAACTCTGCTTTAAAATCACACAGGAAATCGCATGAAATCAGACCCTCATTGAAATCATGTGCGCATTCACCGAGAGAAAAGATTTCATTGACACCAAAGAAATGGGTGGATTGATTTTTTTTTAATTGATTTCAACGAAATATTTCTTTGATTTCAATGAAATTGTGCATTTGACTTTCAAAGAGAACATTTAATTGCCTCTAAATAAAGATTTACTTAATGAGCATATAATAAAGAAACAGTATCATTGTTTTAAAGAGACGTTTTTATTGGTTCAAGGAAACGTTTTCATTGATGTCTCTCTCACACCTAACCTCACTTTTTTGTTTTCCGGTTCTCCCGAACGAACGACTTCGAGTTTCGAGGAGCCAGAAGCTTAGTCTATTTCTGCCGTACTTCCTTACATACTCACAAATTTTCAGCTTTATCTGCCGCGTACTTCAGGAAAAAATAGGTTTCGAAATTTTGAGCTGGTAAGAAGAAGATTTTAATGAATCAGAGGCGACATCTTTGAAATCAATGAAAAAGGTTCATTGGTTTAAAGAAATGTTTTTTCGAATCAATGTCACTACTTTTCATTGAGTTTGAGATCATTCAAAGAAAAGTATTGAAATTCAAGTATTTCATATCATTGGCAAAGATTTCCGTGAATCAATGAAACTTTTTCTCTTGGTGTTTACATGAGAAGTCAATGGCCCCTCGACCAAGTCATTCTTTAACATAAACAAGGATTTGGTAAGACAATCAATTTATTACTTAACATAACCAACTATTCGATTAAAACAACCAAGTATTTATTACGCCTAACCAATAAATTAGTTGGGCCTACCAAATTTTTCTTGGTTAAAATTTTTAGTCAACACCTTAGTAATCCCAACCAAGTCTTTTTCTCAGTTGTAGTTCAACTGATGAATTCGATCGGATTTAATTGAGAATCCGGAACACACATATATATATATAGTCTCATTGGGACTATTTACAGTACTTATCCGCTGTTACTGTTTGACTGTAGTACGTATTCTGCGTATTTGACCCAAGCCCAACCACTCGAATGAATGCCTGCAGCACTGTATTATATATATACATATATATACATATATATACATATATATAATACGTATCCATAGACGCGACTCTAGGACTAGCCCGTACTCTTCTCGCCCATGGGATACTCTATATACATGTGTCAAAGGGAAACGTACATTCGTCGGGTACCCACTCTCGTGTACGAAGGGTGAAACAATAAGCGACGGACGACAATGAGGATTTAAGTGGCGACCTCAATGATATCAACTGCACGCCGGAATAGAATTCAATTGAATTGAAGAAACGGTTGAGGGGAGGCTCGTACTCTACTCTCTTCTCTCATTCTCTCTCTCTCTTTCTCTCTCACTCGCTCTCTCGTCTTCTCCGTTGCACATTCTGTCGTGACTGACGTTCCGTGTGTAGCCGAAGAGCAACTTCGTCATTGAAGTCTACGAGGAACGATTTTTTCTCGATTAAATTCAGTCGTCGGTGGACGTCACGCGAGTCTGTCGTTGAAGGGTTAAATGGAAAAGAATCATAATGAATAATATCCATCTGCTAATGTACGAGGTGAGCTAGACGATTTTTCACAAATCTTGTAATCGATGTACCAATTAGTGACCATTTTATAATTTTTTAAAATTATTTCTCTTAGAAAAGACTTGATGTTTTTATGCATAAACTCGTAATCGAAATTTAATATTCAATTGGGATATAAAATTCATGTACTTTTCTAGTAAACCGGGAAAAGTCAGGGAAAAATAAATTGGTCAGGGAATCAGTGAAAAGTCAGGGCATCTAAAAATTGGTCAGGGAAAACGTAAATTGGCGCCAAATCTCTCATAAGATGATAAAAAGTACATAAAAGGAAGTCTTGAAGAAAAAAATTGGAAAATGATGAACGAAAAAAACAGAAATAAACCTTAATGCTATAATTACAATTTTAATATAATTTGTCAATTGAACCCAATTGACAATACCTGATGCGCATTTTTTAACACGATTCTGCTCAGTATCGAAGCACTTGAGAAAAAAGTTTAAAAAATGTAATATATTATTAAAATAAGTATAATATAACATAAAATGTTATAATAGGTTTTAATGTGATGTGAAACTTTATGACTCCAAAGATCGCTTACGTAATTTCAGGTTACGAAATAGATTCAGACAAAAATATGTTGATTGTTGATTGAAAAAATAAATCATTCATCGAAGATGTGCACTTGTTTTGGATACATTTTCATTGGCATCATCAATTTGTGAAAATAGATATCGTCGGAATTTTGGTCCGGGAAAAAGTTTGAATGATCAGTGAAAAGTCAGGAAAAAATCAGGGAATTTTTATCGAGGAAAAAAACGGCCACCACGTTAAAATTCAAGTACTTTTACTGTAAAATTAAAGTAAATTATTGAATGTACTGTACCATACATTAATTTTACATTACACTTGTATATTAAATTTAATATAGTAGTTTATGCATAAAAGTACATTAAATTTCATTTCAGTAAAAATACATTAAATTTCAAGTAGGTTTCTTTTACAGTGTATATATTCAGTGTAGAAAATTTTTGTTTGAAAATTAATATTCAGTATATAAAGCTCGGATACATATATTGTTATATTAATTTTCAGATGCATTCGTCATTGACAAATACGATATTTATATATTAAAATAATTACGTAATGTAATTTTCAAATACCAGTATTGGAGAATTCTTATACTATTCTTAAATTTACTATAAAAGTATATTAATATGGAATTCATATACCCGTTTCGTAAATCTCATTTCGTTTGGTATATTAAATTTTCTTGCATTTTTAACAGTGTAAAACATTTGTTTTTGAAAATTAATATACCGTATATAAAGCTCGGATGAATATACCGTATATTAATTTTCAGATGCATTCGTCATTGACAAATACAATATTTGTATATTAAAATGAAGATTACAATACTCACGTACTGTAATTTTCAAATACTTGTATGGAAGAATTCTCATACTATTGTAAAAATTTACAACAAAAGTATATTAATATGGAATTCATATACCCGTTTCGTAAATCTCATATCGTTTTGTATATTAAATTCTCTTGCATTTTTAACAGTATATTTACGGTAATTTCCACTAACTCCTATGAAAATTAGGAAATTTAATATATAAATTTGTAATACTAAAACACTCGTATTTTAAGTTTAATAAAATTGCAGAATCGGATCAGAAAATCACAGGTGTAGGTGGTTCGAGTACACAAAATATCGATATTATAAATTTGCAAGTAGCTTGCAAGCGTCGTCACATGATTTATTAAGCGGTTTGATTATTAGAAACATTTTATTTCTAAAAAGCACTATATAAAAATATCTGCATTCTGTTAATTATTTTTTTACTGTAAAAAGAAATAGTCCCTTGCTTGAATCAAATAAAACAAATAGAAAAATACTGCTTAATTTCAGTACTTGAAAAAAAAAAGAACTGATGTGTTCATTTATTTCTTATTGTTGGTAATCATTAATTACATTTTTTATTTTTGCCTAAAAGCTATTTAAAAACATTTGCAAACACTGTCAAAAAATATTTATTGCAAGTTTCCATTACGGCTAAACTGAGCTCTTTTACAAAAACTGGTATATTAAACTCGAAATTTGAAATTTTGTTACACTCGTGTATTAAATTAAATATATATCAGCTGATGAATAAAATTTTCGGTAATGTAAATTTGCAAAACAAATGTAACAGTGGTGGTTGCTAACTGGTACATTTTAAGACTACGACCTACAATACAATAGAAGTTGAAATAACATTTATTTAAATTCCACAATCGAATAAAAAAAATCATAGTGTGGGTGAGTACACAAAATATCATTATTATAAATTTGCAGGTAGCTTGTTGCATCGTTAAGAGCGTACAGAGAGCCGTGCACCGAGGGATACTGTAATTACATAATTTATACATTGATTTGGTCATTGGCTACATTTTATACCTAAAAAGCACTATATAGAAATATCTGTATTCTGTTAATAATTTTTTTACTGATGAAAGAAATAATCCCTTGCTTGGATAAAATAAAACAAATAGAAAAATACCGCTTAATTTCAGTACTTGAAAAAAAACTGATGTGTTTATTTATTTTGATTGTTGGTAATCATTAACTTAAATGTCCCAGTAATTGCCCAATCTGCGGTAAACGAGCGATAAATAAGACTGTGAGTATTTTTTGACGCTTAAATAAATTAACGACACTTCCTTCAAGGTATATACAATATTGTATGAAAATGTGAGACTTGTAAAATCATAACAGTGATAATAAGAAAATCGAAAATTTGCAGTGACCGAACCGAGCGCGATTTTGTTGAAATCCTTGATTTGGAAGTTAAAGTGCGGCTCGTCTTCCATGTTGGAAGTACTCGGCCAGTACTCGGTCAGAGCTGCCCACACACCCGTATTGTGGCCCAGAATTCATGCCAGTACTTAACCAGCACCAACATATCTGTACACTGAGAGAAAAGCATATCGTTGATTTAACGATTTCACATGATAAAATGAATATAGAAAGGCTTGCAATGTTTTACGATTGAAGCGATGGTAATATGGTACAATAAACGATACTTGCAAGGTTATTGGAAACAAACGTTGAAATCGTATGTGCAACGAAACGGCATATTTGAAACTATTACAACAGTTTTTGAAACTATTATCATTTTGATGATTGCTACTATAATTATATTTGCTATAACGATAAAATAGATACGTTCCTCCTGGGAGATATATTAATGATTAATCCAACTATTTTCTTTTATTTGCTATAATCATAAAATATAGATGTTCCTCCTGGGAATTATAGTTTATAGTTAGATTATCGTCGGTCTAACTATATTTTTTTAAAATTATCAGATTTTTATCTCAATGTACGGGGCCAACGCTCGCCCCAATCAAAATCTTTACAAGACCAGTATTGGGATGATAACACGGGTCTCAAATTTGGCATCGACATTGGCCCGATATTAAATCGTATATATATCCTATTCCGGCAAATAATTCTGTTTTGGTACTGGCAAACAGTGTTGGGTCTGTATTTGAAAAATATATTGTGTCAAATGACATTTTCTACAGATTGCCAAGAGTCGTGGCGGTACTTGATGTGTACTGGGGCGACACGTGGCAAATTTTTGGGGATCGATGTTGGCTCAAGTACCGAAAACACGTCGGCCCAATTATGTCTACTGCTGGGTGCATTTTTTTCTAGAGGCAAATTACCGGTATGGTATTCTGGATCAGCCTTTTGGCGAAAAGATGTAACGTTCCTGTTCTCATGATGCGATCGTCGGTTCATAGGCGGTCACCTATCTAAGTATTAACTTTTAGAGTCATCCGGGTGGTCACCTATCCAACTACTGACCGTCAGAGTCAGCCAGGTAGTCACCTATCCTAGTACTGACCCTCAGGTCAGTCAGACGGTCATCTACCCAATTAATAATAAACTAATTGGCGTAAACAATGAAACAAGCAACTTCGTAGAATGTTTATAGATTGCAAAAACGATACAATGTACCCTTTTCGATATAATGGATTGCCGTGAAAAATAACTGAATGTGTTTTTAATTTTACCACTTCAGACGCAATCATGTAAATCTATAAAGTTTTGACTATATTGTACTAATTTCACTTTATATTTCATATTACCGATATTGAAATAGACAAAAAAGTTGTATAATCATGTGATCTGAATGGCCGAGTGGGCGCAGCGCAACAACGCCATCTGGAGTGTCCCAGGTTCGATACCCATCAATGTCAAAAAAAAATATAGGGTAGAAGTACCGGTTGTGGCCACTGTACCGGTTGTGGCCACCCCTACACTTGAATACGTTTTTCGTGGCTATTTTAATTCTGTACCTGTATTTAATCATGATTTTTCATAACGTTGTGTATTTTGGAAACATTTATCGTCATTTTGACGTCCGTTCGTTTCCATTACAAAAAGTACTATATCAGTAATTAAAGTATCATCAGCTGATTCATCAAATTCTCAACTCCTTACGGAATTCGACAAGATTTTGACGAAAGCTCTAGATACATATTCGGATTATATAGTTGGCGAATTGCATGCAGCTTTGCACGTATCAATCTTAAGAGGCATCACTGCAAATGTTGATGCAATAAAAGTTTGAAATAAAGCTATACATTTATAAAAAATACGATGGCCACAACCGGTACATGGAATAAGCATGTTGCCCCGGATATGGCCATGATAATATAATCATTAATTTTTCGTTAATTATTACACAATCAATTCATATATTCTTAAAGAAGACACTAAAAAACGAAAAAAAAACTAAGAAAAAAATATCCTTAGAAATGTATAGTAAAAAAGAAGGTAAAGCGGTGGACCTTTCATGTTGAAGATTCTCATCATTATGTAATGCGATAATCTACTTTCGGAAAGAACTCAGGTAAAAATAAAAATAAAAGTGTAAAGAGTAAAACATGAATATAATGTATGACTATTTGTGACCAAGAAAGCTGCTACGAAAAAATGCAAAACGAAGAAGACGAATGTCAAAAAAGGTTGGTTAGGTTCACAGATGGCATCTGTGCTTTAAAGACATTTTCGTGTAGAGGAATTGGATGCTTTCATAAGAATGCGATTTTGATTTATTAAACACACCTTAAAAAACGTTTCAAGTGCAATGAATATTGAGTTATTCTAATTTTAAGCATGGCCAACACCGGTACATAGGTGGCCAGAACTGGTGAAATGGCTATGCTCCTACTTTTTTCTATTTTCCAGTGTTTTCTCGACATGAAGATTTTAATGCTAGAAATCTGAAATTATATTCTTTTCAGATATTGAAAGTATAGGTCCAAAACAGTTTTATGATATTTGGTCTCAATCATAAGTACTTGAAAATGGGAAAATTCTTGAAGTGGCCACAACCGGTACTTCTACCCTAATATGTTTTTTCAGCGATTAATATGGACCATCAAGTAGGGGAAGACGTAATATCTAATAAAAATGCGGAATTACGCGACTGAGTAAGCTCGAATTAATATTTTTCAATTAATATTTTTTATTATTTTAGCCGTAACTGGGACTTAACTGTTACCGAAACTGGCCCGACATTGACTATTCGCACTGGGCCATATCTAGTAGTCAGTAACGGTTCGAAGTTGGCGCCAAGACTCGGTCAGGTGTTATCAAAACGTTATTTACACGGTACAGATTTAGATTTGACCGCACACTGGCACCGAATTATTTGCCAATATTGGCAGTTCTGGCAACGGTACCAAGCCAGTACTGAGCCTCATAGCAATTTCTACATGGGGTGACATTTAGTTAAATTCTGCGATGCACGAAGACTTTGGCTGGGTAAATTAAATTTGATATTACATATGAAGAATCTGTTATTACTGAATGAATATTATTTTATCGTAAAATTGTTGTTTGTGCAAAAAATTGCGGGTGTCGATAGCTGTTTCAGAAAAACACATAAATGTCGGGGTAATCGACCTACTGTCGATCACTAGGACAAAATTGTGGATAGAAAAATTATGTAAATCGCGTATTGTTTTTATGAATTCGATGATAAAACATAATGTAAGAATTCATTCATCGATCGAACTGTGCGAAGAGTAGTTATGGACAGGAGTATTGGGCTCTGTAAATAATTAAGCAGCAAAATAAATCATGTCGATAACTGGGCCATGCATATATGTTCATGACTGTGTACTATCTTTGGATCCAAAAACTTTGTGAAAAACGAAGATTATTATCATATGTAATATTACTAGTATATAAGATAAAGTTTTATCCGTGCGTATTACCGCAAATGTTATACACTTTTAATAAAATTCTGAACGTCTTATGTACTAAATTGTTGTTTCGTTATTATTATTCCGGTAAATTTTATTATTGTACCGTTTGTCATGTTTATTAGTGAGCAAATGAGCCTTCTGTGCACATGGACGGAAATATGGGTGTCGATTACTGGGCAAACCATGACTTTAGTATGTCCATGACTGGGACATTTGCACACCTCAAGTTTTATGTTAGTTTTTCTTTACAATAAGATAAGGTAGACCAAAAGGTAAGCGTTCTATTTGTTGACAAGTGTATACTGATTCCTTATAACCTACAATGGCAGTTATTGACGTCTTAATTTGCGAGCTACATTTATTGAAGTTGAGACTTTTCTTAACTTGTCGATTACTGGAACATATAACGGTCGATTACTGGGCCGACTATAATTTTAGTATTTTCATGACTGGTACATTTGCACTTCCAAAGCTTTAAAATTATGAGACGCGGTAGCGTCTCGAGACACGTACATTTACGATCATCGAGACGCTACAAGTATATTTTCCGGAGCCAACTCATTTTAGCCAGGTTTAAGTTTTCTCTACAATAAGATACGTTACGAAAATTTTTGAGGTTGTTGTTTCTTCATAAGGCTATTCTGATTCATTAATATCTAGAATGACAATTTTTTGTATCTTAATGTGAAAGTTACGTTTTTATAAAGTCGAGCACTTTGGTTAACGTGTCGATCACTGGGACGTTAAAGCTATTTAAAAACATTTCCATATACTGTCAAAAATATTTATTGCAATTTTTTATTACGAGTAAACTGAGCTCTTGTAACGAAGCTGGTATATTAAATTTGATATGCAAGTGAGATGTAAAATACGACATTTTTTTACTACATTCTATAAAAATTTGAAATTTTACTCTGTATTACCAATTTTGTATTAAATTCAATATATCAGCTAATGAATAAAATTACCGGTAATGTAAATTTGCAACCGTGGTGATCGCTAACTGGTACATTTCAAAACTACAACCTGCAATAAAATTGAAGTTGGAATAACATGTATTTAAATTCCACAATCGAATAAAAAAATCATAGTGTGAGTGAATGCACAAAATATCGTTATTATAAATTTGCAGATAGCTTTAATTACATAATTTATAGAGCGGTTTGATCATTGGATACATTTTATTCCTAAAAAGGACTGTATAAAAATATCTGCGTTCTGTTAATGATTTTTTTACTGTAAAAAGATATAGTCCCTTGATTGGAAGAAACTAAACAAATAGAAAAATACTGCTTAATTACAGTACTTGAAGAAAAAAAACTGCTGTGTTCATTTATTTTGTATTGTTGGTAATCATTAATTAGATTTTTTTTTGCCCAAAAGCTATTTAAAAATATTTCCATACACTGTCAAAAATATTTATTGCAAGTTTCCATCACGGTTAAACTCACTGTTAGAAATTTTTATATGAAAATTAATATAAAGTATTGGAAGTTTTTTTCCGGATACGCGTATATTAAATTTAATATACAAATATTAATTAATATATACAAAAATTGTTGCAAAATTAATATACAGAATACTAAACACTTCATAAAAGTTGTGTTTATAATATAATTATTGGAACTTTACAATATATCTGTATATTAAATGAAATTTAATATACCGTATCTGGAAAAGAACTTCCAATACATATATTAATTTTCAAAATATTTTTAACAGTGTGAGCTCTTTTACAGAAACTGGTATATTAAATTTGATATGCAAGTGAGATGTAAAATTACAATAACGTTTTTACTAAATTCCATGAAAATTAGGAAATTTAATATAAAAAGGATGCAAAGCAGAACCTTGCACATTGCTTCCTCATTATTTTTCGCTTTTTACAAAGCAACCTTTAAGAGGAAGTACGGTAATTAATTTTGGCTTTGTAAAAAGCGAAAAATAATGAGGAAGCAATTTGCAAGATTCTGTTTTGCATCCTTGTTTTAAATAAATAAATAAGCGCACACTCTCGATTTGTAAAAATATAACAAGGACAAACGGTTCGGAAACTCCCTCGAATACTCTATCTTCTCTGGTTTTTTTTTGTAGAACACGATAGAAACCGGTGTTTTCCGAAATTTCATTGGGAAGCAAGCTCTAACTTACGTAAAATCTCACCAAATCAACTGAAATTTTCTACAGATGAAAAATAACATACATCGCTGCTAATTACCAAATTCGGTCGTAATCGGTAGAGCGTTTTGGATTTTACGTGATTTTGAATTTTTCAAGATCTATTTAGGTTAACAAAAAAGTTGCAAGGTAGAACTTTGCACATTGTTTCCTCATTCATTTTCATTTTTCACAAAGCTTTCGCTATAAGGAAGTCAAAGTCAATTGACATACCTCCGCACAGATGTAGCTTTGTAAAAAGCGAAATATAATGAAGAAGCAATGTGCAAGGTTCTGTTTTGCATCCTTGTTTTAAATAAATAAATAAGCGCACACTCTCGATTTGTAAAAATATAACAAGGACAAACGGTTCGGAAACTCCCTTGAATACTCTATCTTCTCTGTTTTTTTTGTAGAACACGATAGAAACCGGTGTTTTCCGATATTTCATTGGGAAGCAAGGATATGGATAGTTTATACGACATAAATCGCTACTTTTCGCAATATAAACTGTACAACATCGCTATGAAAATATGGTATCGTTCAACATTTTCGAGCTATATCTGACGTATTTTTCTGTTAATCATGAATTTGGTACTCATTTAACTCGCAGCTTGATATTTTATACCAAAATTTGCATCGCAAAAAAAAAAATCAAAAAATGTAAAAAATCAAAATCTCATAAAATTTTAACGTTTCAACCGATCTTAACCAAATTTAATAGGGATCACCGGTGTATGAAAGCTCACATACATACCAGTTTTGAGCTTAATATCTCGAAAATTAAAAGAGTTATCGCGTTAACAGATATTTTTAAAAAAATTCAAAACCGCGTAAAAATTGAACGGTCATGGGGATTTTAACAAAAATTGGTATTAATGATGAGGATTGACCAGTCTATCTATGATGTAAATTTCAGCTCTATATCTCGAGGCGTTCCCGAGTTATAAAGATTTACATTTTTTAAGCGTGTAACATACACACACACACATACACACACAGACATTTTTTCTAAATCACTTTTCTCGACGTTTTGGACCATTCTGAGTGTACTGACATGAAAAACTCGAAAAAAAATTTTTTCACGAAAACAAAGCTTTCTCTATGAGGAAGCAAAAAATTGGAATTTTACTACACTCATGTATTAAGTTAAATATATCAGCTGATGAGTAAAATTTCCGGTAATGTAAAATCGCAAAAAAAAAAAAAATGACAATGGTGGTCGCTAACGGGTACATTTCAAAACTACAACCTGCAATAAAATTAAAGTTGGAATAACATTTATTTAAATTCCACAATCGAATAAAAAAATCATAGTGTGGGTGAGTACACAAAATATCGTTATTATAAATTTGTAGGTAGCTTGCAAGCCTCGTTGCATCGTCAAGAGCGTACAGAGAGCCGCGCACCGCGGGATACTTTAATTACATAATTTATAGAGCGGTTTGATACACTGTGTAACTACAAATCGGTATAGCATGCTGATAATTCGTGAGTCGAGCGTCGATCGCATCCGATTACCGGGGCTTTATTACGTACATCGTCGTTGAACACGTGCCCACGCTGCTTTGTCGCATTCCACCGCGATCAGGAGAGTACATACATTATTATATGCTACAGTATCACGTGTTATTGTTATGAATAGCACACGAGGGCTTTTCCACAGCCCGGAACGTCACCACTTATTCCAACACGTATATATATATATATATATATATATATAGTCATATGTGTATTTTACTATAGTGCACGTATAATATATACATATATATATTAGAATACCCTGGCTACCACTGGAGTTAAATTGACGTTGAATTTCTGCACCAAAAGTCCATCAGGTGCATTCACCGCACGATCCTCTCTTTTCCGATCCTCTGTACCTCCATAGCCACGAGAGAAAGTTCATTTTTTTCAGCACGCTACATCAGGCAAACGTTCAGGAGGACTTTCTCGATAGGCATAAATGTACGCGTTGATTCCAAAGCTTTGTATACATTAGGAATCTGTAGTATTGTAGTAGATAAATCGATAAAATTGTTTTTTAAATGGAACACTTTTTTTATTAATATATTTGTATCGCGTTAATTAGGTATGTATGTATGTGGCCTTTATTTATGATTTTTATCATAGATTCTTTGAAAAAAAAATTACTTTTGGTGTAAAAAATGAATTTTAATTTAATAAAATATTTAATAACCATTGATATTTTTGTTCAAATTAATTTAACCAGGAATGATTAGCAGTATTTTATACATTTATTTTCCATTTTCAAAAACTGGAAAACATTTTTTTAAATTAGGTACTGGTAATAATTCGTGGCCTTCATTTATAATTCATAGATTTTTTGCAATCCTATTTAAAAAATGTTTTCCAGTTAAAAAATGGAAAACATTTTTTTTTTTTTTTTCAAATATTTGTATCGCCTTAATTGAGTACTGCTAATAATCGTGACCTTTATTTACAATATTATCATTAATTAATAATATTAATTATTTTTTGACTTTATTAATTAATTGGAGCTTACAATTCGGTTTGGAAATAATTATCCGACTTGAGATACGAATTATGGGTTCGCGACCCATTTGCAATGAAATTCAGACTTTCAATATCTAAAGATGAAATTCAGACCTTCAAGATTTTTCAACGAGATTCAGGCCTTCAATATTTTAAAATGATACTCAGGCCTTCAATATTACAAATGAAATTCAGACCTTCAACATTATTAAATGAAACTCAGATTTTCAATACTATTAAATAAAATTCAGGCTTACAATATTTAAAAATGAAATTCAGTCCTTCAATATTATAAAATGAAACTCAGGCTTTCAATATTATTAAATAAAATTCAGGCTTACAATATTTAAAAATGAAATTCAGGCCTTCAATTTTATAAAATGAAACTCAGGCTTTCAATATTATTAAATAAAATTCAGGCTAGCAATATTAAAAAATGAAATTCAGACCTTGAACGTTTATAAATGAAATTCAGACGTTCAATATTTTTTTAATGAAATTCAGGCTTTCAATATTAAAAAATAAAATTCAGGTCTCCAATATTTTAAAGTGAAATTCAGCCCTTCGATATTAATCCTTCAATTTTGCAGAGAAAAAGGTGAAAACCCTGTTTCGTTAACTCTTCTTCAATAGCAGTGCATGGAAAGGGTGCATCAGGTATGAAAGGGCTTGGCAACAATGAAACCAGCTGGCGCCATCTCTTCGATAAGGCTTGAAGCTGAGAAGCCGCATAGGACTTCTCGTGTGTATAAGAATCTTGAAAGCGGGCGAGGTCTTGGCCGTCGCCGCGTGAGCTCACGAGACTGGCGGTATAGAAACGAAGTAGCGGCCGTGCGGCGCACGGTTGCACACTCGGTGTCCCATAAATCAGGCGCGCTACGTAGCTGAGCTCTCCGATCGCGTGTAAAACGAATTAAACTCGAGTCTTCCATTTATCCTGAATTAGCTCCATCTCCTTCCATTTGCTATAGGCACCGCGTAATTGCACTAGCGAATCCTTCGATTTTGCAGAGGAGCGTCGAAAACCCTATGTCGTTAACTACACTCTACTTCAATTCCATTCGGGATCATTAACCAATCGCTTATATCATCGGGTTCTCTGTTACATCGAACCAGAGTTGAACACCCGAATAATACATAAATCTGCAAACTACTAATGGATTTAAATATTTTTGAATGAAATTGAGGCATTTAATATTTTTTAATGAAATTCAGGCCTACAATATTAAAAAATAAAATTCAGTCATTTAATATTTAAAAATGAAATACAGCACTTTAATATTATTAAATAAAATTCAAGCTTGCAATATTTTGAAATGTAATTCAGGCCTTTAATATTTTTAAATAAAATTCAAGTCTTCAATATTTTCAAAAGAAGGTATTTTCAGGCTTTGAATATTTTAAAATGATATTTCGAGTTTAGAGTTTACAGAGACTATGCATGTCATGTAATTTCATATATAAGTTCTTGTCTCGTTGCATGGACTTTAATAAATTTTGATTTTATTTTTTAAAAAATCCAAAATCCCAAAAAAAAACGGACCGCTTTACAGATTTATTCTACATTCAAAACTGATCCGTTTGTAACTTAGCTTTATTCGTAAAAAAGTACATAGCTAAAAATTTGCAAATTCTAGAGAGCGGACAGACATTTTTCGAAAGTTGCAAAGTTAAGTAAAATTTCGACCTGTAAGTTTTTGTTTCATTGCACTGATTTTAATAAATCTCTCTAGAGTTTGCAAATTTTTAGATATTGAGCTAAATACTTTTTTACGAATAAAGCTATGTTAACGGCGGATCAGTTTTGAATTTAGAATAAATGTGTAAAACGGTTTGTTTTTTTGGGATTTTGAATTATTTAAAAATATTCGTTTCGCTCTAACTTACGTAAAATCTCACCAAATCAACTGAAATTTTCTACAGATGAAAAATAACATACATCGCTGCTAATTACCAAATTTGGTCGTAATCGGTAGAGCGTTTTGGATTTTACGTGATTTTGAATTTTTCAAGATCTATTTAGGTAAATAAAAAAGTTGCAAGGTAGAATTTTGCACATTGTTTCCTCATTCGTTTTCATTTTTCACAAAGCTTTCGCTATAAGGAAGCCAAAGTCAATTGACATACTTCCGCATGGATGTAGCTTTGTAAAAAGCGAAAAATAATGAGGAAGCAATTTGCAAGATTCTACTTTGCAGACTTTTCAAGTTGCAATACGCTTTGGAGTTATCAAAATATCATCAAACCAAACAAAATATAAGCAAACGGTTTATCTTACACCGAGAAAAAAAGTTTCATTGATTCACGGAAATCTTTGCCAATGAAATGAAATACTTGAATTTTAATACTACCTTTTCTTTGAATAATCTCCAACCCAATGAAAAGTGGTGACATTGATTCGAATAAACATTTCTTTAAACCAATGAACCTTTTTCATTGATTTCAAAGATATCGTCTCTGATTCAATGAAACCTTCTTACCAGCTCAAATTTTCGAAACCTATTTTTTCCTAAAGTACGCGACAGATAAAGCTCAAATTTTGTGAATATGTAAGGAAGTACAGCAGAAATAGGCTAAGCTTCTGGCTCCTCGATACTCGAAGCCGTTTGTTCGGGAGAACCGGTAAACAAAAAAGAGAGGTTAGGTGCGAGAGAGAGATTAAGGGGAGGGAGTCAGGTAAAAAAAAATGATTTTGGAAATTCGATATCATTCAAATCCTATTGCATATAAAAATGCCCAATGCCCAATATTGTTGGTGCTCGATGAAAGAATTTTTTACTGTCGTCTGACTTGCATATGCTTTTCAATATTATCTTAAGCAAAGTTCTTAGGTTTTCCATTCAGCGCATGATTCAGATCAAACTACTAGGCAGATTGGAATGATTGACGTCTCATTTTCTTCTTCATGAAAAGATACACCGGCTGAATGGAGCAAACTATTTTTCTTTCATTCTGAAAGTAAAGTTAATCACTGATTTAGAAAATAGCATAAAATTTATTTGTTAATAATTATGTTATTTAAAAAATATTAAATTTTATTAACATTTGCTCCATCAGCCGGTGTATCTGTTCATGAAGAGGAAAATGAGACGTCAACCATTCCAATCTGCCTAGTAGTTTGATCTGAATCATGCGGAGAATGGAAAACCTAAGATCTTTGCTTAAGATAATATTTAAAAGCATATGCAAGTCAGAAGACAGTAAAAAATCCTTTAATCGACTACCAACAATATAGTGCATTGGGCATTTTTATATGCAATAGGATTTGGATGATATTGAATTTCCAAAATCAATTTTTTTTACCTGACTCCCTCCCCTTAATGAAAACGTTTCTTTGAACCAATGAAAACGTCTCTTTAAAACAATAAAACTGTTTCTTTATTATATGCTCAATAAGTAAATCTTTATTTACAGCCAATGAAATGTTTTCTTTGAAATTCAAATGCACTATTTCATTGAAATCAATGAAAAAAAAATCAATCCACTCATTTCTTTGGCGTCAATGAAATCTTTTCTCTCGGTGTACAAACAAAACACCGTGGGCTCTTGAAATTTGGTACTTTTTCAAAGGAAATATAGTGTATTACAATATCGAAAAATCACAACATTTTTTTCGGGAACATTGAAAAATCGGGTGGCTGAATTGGTGTGGAATGTTTCATGTATAGCTTGTGGGTATTGAAAAATTCTTGTCCGGAGCAAGTTTCGACGAAGTCGTCCTCGCGTACACACAAGATCGAGCTCGGCTGTTGCTGCCGGGCGGCAAAAATTTACGAGCGGCCTCGAGCCTCCGTTGCTGGTACAGGAGCACGCGAGGACGCCCAGAAGAATGTCAACTTGGATCGTCCGCGCGCGCTCTGGATTGCCATTGTGCTGCTGGCTCAACGATAGGGAGTAAGAGAAAGAAAAAGAGAGAGAGAGAGAAAAGGACTTCGCCGTATATCCTTGCGCTGCGCTTGATCCTCAGGATCCTTCAGCCACGAGAGACACGAGAGAAAGGACCAACCGATCCTAACCGTAACAGTGGAAGCAACCAATGATCGCGATGCAACGGCACGCACGGTATCCTCCGGTTCACCAGCATCGGCAGTCCACGAGCTGATACTGTAAAAACTATCAAACGAGCTACCGCCAAGTGCAGTCCACGCGGGCTTTTGTTCCGCGAGCTGCATTCATGGAAAATCATGACTTTTCAACGTGGAGTTTCAATGACTGAGATTATTGTACCATTTATTTGACATACTATGTTTTAAAAAAATGTTTGAAAATTTGTTGTACGAGTTCTTTTCAACGTGAAGTTTTAAATGATTGAGATTATTGTACTATTTATTTGACATACACTGTTTTAAAAACAATGTTTGGAAATTTGTTGTACGAGAATTGGAAGTTTTTATTTAGAACCTGGTATATTAAATATTCGTTCTTTTCAACGTGAAGTTTTGAATGATTGAGATTATTGTACTATTTATTTAACATACACTGTTTTAAAAAAATGTCTGGAAATTTGTTGTACGAGAATTGGAAGTTTTTATTTTGAAGCTGGTGTATTAAATATATGTTCTTTTCAACGTGAAGTTTTGAATGACTGAGATTATTGTACTATTTATTTGACATACACTGTTTTAAAAAAATATTTGGAAATTTGTTGCACCAGAATTGGAAGTTTTTATTTGGAAGCTGGTGTATTAAATATATGTTCTTTTCAACGTGAAGTTTTGAATGATTGAGATTATTGTACTATTTATTTGACATACACTGTTTTAAAAAAATGTTTGTAAGTTTGTTGTACGAGAATTGGAAGTTTCTATTTGAAAGCTGGTGTATTAAATATATGTTCTTTTCAACGTGAAGTTTTGAATGACTAAGATTATTGTACTATTTATTTGACATACACTGTTTTAAAAAAATATTTGGAAATTTGTTGCACCAGAATTGGAAGTTTTTATTTGGAAGCTGGTGTATTAAATATATGCTCTTTTCAACGTGAAGTTTTGAATGATTGAGATTATTGTACTATTTATTTGACATACACTGTTTTAAAAAAATGTTTGTAAGTTTGTTGTACGAGAATTGGAAGTTTTTATTTGGAAGCTGGTGTATTAAATATATGTTCTTTTCAACGTGAAGTTTTGAATTATTGAGATTATTGTACTATTTATTTGACATACACTGTTTTAAAAAAATGTTTGGAAATTTGTTGTACGAGAATTGGAAGTTTTTATTTGGAAGCTGGTATATTAAATATTCGTTCTTTTCAACGTGAAGTTTTGAATGATTGAGGTTATTGTACTATTTATTTGACATACATTGTTTTTAAAAAATGTTTGGAAATTTGTTGTACAAGAATTGGAAGTTTTTATTTGGAAGCTGGTGTATTAAATATATGTTCTTTTCAACGTGAAGTTTTGAATTATTGAGATTATTGTACTATTCATTTGACATACACTGTTTGAAAAATGTTTCGAAATTTATTATACGAGGATTGGAAGTTTTTATTGGGTATATTAAGAGCGTATATATGAAATATACGCCCTCTAGCTGTCGTAATTTATTGGGTAATGAGCTAAACAGTTGTTAACAAATAAAGCAATAGGACGGTCGGTATTGAATTTGAGCTAAATGTATCAAGCGGTTTTGATTTTACAGAATTTCGAATTTTCGCAAAATTAATGTTGTCGTTGTAATTCAAGTCAACTTCGACAAACTCACCTCAAATTTCCTATATGGACGAATTAATATTCAGCTGCCGTTATCTTAGACACATTTACATATTAATAGCAGAAAAAAGTCGCGCTTTTTACATTGCAGACTCTTTTTTCTTCAAGATATAGAATTTTGGCTTTCACTGTCGTTCTCAAGTCGCATATTCTACCATGGAAAATACCGGTTACAAGCCTTTTTAACATGATTTTTAAAAAAAAGTGACCTTCCGTTTCTGATTACAGAAAGTGTAGATCTGACATTCGATCGGAAAATCCAACCTTAATATTATTTTCTTTGGATATCGAATTTTGGCCTTCACTATCGTTCTCAAGTCGTATATTCTACCACAGAAAAAACCGATTACAAGCCTGATTTAAAAAGGGCCCTTTTTCCGTTTCTGATTCCACACTGAATGAAATGATTAGTTGTCATGGCCAAGAAATGAGTTGACACAACCAATCATTATTCTATTTCCCTTACAACTCAAATGGTAGTGCCAACGATTCGAATGGTAGTCCCAACTATTCGACTGGTAGTCCCAACGATTGAATTGGTTAACCTCAGTAATCTCGCGAGAACTAATCGTGAATAGTCGAGGTTACTATTCAATATAGTTGAGGCAACTACACCGAGAGAAAAAGTTTCATTGATTCACGGAAATCTTTGCCAATGAAATGAAATACTTAAATTTCAATACTATCTTTTCTTTGAATGATTTCAAACTCAATGAAAAGTAGTGACATTGATTCGAAGAAACATTTCTTTAAACCAATGAACCTTTTTCATTGATTTCAAAGATATCGTCTCTGATTCAATGAAACCTTCTTCTACCTGCTCGAAATTTCGAAACCTATTTTTTCCTGAAGTACGCGGCAGATAAAGCTCAAATTTTTGAGTATGTAAGGAAGTACGGCAGAAATAGGCGAAGCTTCTGGCTCCTCGAAACTCAAAGCCGTTCATTCGGGAGCACCGGAAAACAAAAAAAGTGTGGTTAGGTGCGAGAGAGAGATCAATGAAAACGTCTCTTTAAAACAATGAAACTGTTTCTTTATTATATGCTCACTAAGTAAATCTTTATTTACAGGCAATGAAATTTTCTCTTTGAAATTCAAATGCACTATTTCATTGAAATCAAAGAAATATTTCGTTGAAATCAATGAAAAAAAAAATCAATCCACCCATTTCTTTGGCGTCAATGAAATTTTTTCTCTCGATGTAATTTTTGAGACATTGTGTACAGCAAATGGGAAATGTAGTTGTCACAACCAAAAATTTCTTTCCGTGCAGAATTTACAGATCCGACATATAATAATTTTTTTGTTCACGAATTTTGGCCTTCACTATCGTTTTCAAGTCGTATATTCTACTACCCAAAATTCCAGTTACAAGCCTTTTTGCCATGATTTTAAAAAACAGTTAATTTTTTCCGTTTCTGATTCGAGAATTTACAGATCCGACTTCCGTTTGGAAAATCCAGCCTACATTTATTTGCTTAAAGATCTCGAATCTTGGCTTTCACTATCGTTCTAAAGTCGCATATTCTACCGCAGGAAATACAGGTTAAAAGTCTTTTCACCATGATTTTTAAACAGTGACCCACAGAACAGTTGAGTCCCATATTATCAAACCCAAAGGATATTTTTTAGCGTGAGCATAAAACTCGAAGCTTTGTCATTGCAGGTGCTTCCCACATTTTTATTGCACAAACCAAAAATACAGCGCAACACAGTAAAACGAATTATACGTATTAGAAAAAACTAAACTAAAAAAAATGTTCGTGAAGCTAACATAGTAACAGTGTGACCTCTCATTAAGAGACGTAAAAATATCTACGAGTTAAGGTTCCTGGAGCTGCAAGGGATAAAGATACGTCTCGCCTCCACCTGTCACCAGAGTTAGTTCTGGGGGCGCCCTGAGCGTTTCCAATTGTCGGTCTAGTCTCTGAGTACGAATTTGGTTTCTCGTTCTTCGACAGTCGCTAAAGACACGAAATATCGTGAGAAAGTGGAATAGGGAGTGGGCGGGGAGGAGGTTTTAGCTGTTTCGAAGGTTCCGAGCTCCACGAGTCTATGTCGCGTCTACGCGACGAACCAAGAACGACCTTTTGCCACGCTCTTCCCCACAGCATTTCTTTCATCTTCGATTCTCATTCTGGGACTCTGTTCCTCATGGCCTGAACGTCGACCACCTTCCTCTCTTTCCACGTTGCTTCCTTTCCCCCCAGATCGGCCACTATCATTACGGGAAAACGAGTCCGGACATAATTTTAGGGTCCTTTCGTGTATTGCCTTTCCAATACCGAAACCTCACTGTGAGGCAGTCACAGAAAACTGAAATGAACGTTCGGCCTAAGCTACAAATAAGTCGCGGTCGATTTACAACAACAAAAAAATTGGTTCTCGGTGTCACCTGTCATTCAAGGAATGGCTGAGTTCAATTATTGAAGCACAAACAAAGCCGCAAAGATCAGGGAAATATTTCAGTTCTCTTCGAAATTTAGGAACTAAATTTGAAATTTTCTATTGCCTAATTTGCCAAAATTCTCGGTTTTCTTTAAAATATTTTTAAACGAACTTAAAAAAAAATCATATTTTTTACTAACTACTACAATGGCCCGGTCGTTTCACGCACTCGCATCACTTTCTACGTTAGACATCTTAAAGTTCTATCACATAACTATCAGCTGCAGCATCTGTGAGTGTCTGTCAGTCTCAGTAAGTGCTGTGAGTGCTTGTGAATGTTTGCGACTGATTACGAATGTTTGTGAGTGTTTTTGATTGTTTGTGAATGTTTTTGATTGCTTGTGAGTGTTTGTGAATGCTTGTGAGTGCCTGTGAGTGCTTGTGAGTTTTTGTGAATGTTTGTGAATGTTTGCGAGTGTCTGCGAATGTTTGCGCGTGTTTGCGAATGTTTGTTAGTGTTTCTGAGTGTTTTTAAGTGCTTGTAAGTATTTGTGAGTGTTAGTAAGTATTTGTGAGTGTTATTGAATGTTTGAGAGTGTCTGTGAGTGTTTGTGACTGTTTGTGAGCGTTTCTGAGTATTTGTAAGTGTTTATGAGTGTTTGTAAGTGTTTATGAGTGTTTGTGAGTGTTTGTGAGTATTTGTAAGTGTTTGTGAGTGTTTGTAAGTGTTTGTCAGTGTTTGTCAGATTTTATGAGTGTTTGTGAGTGTTTGTGAGTGTTTGTGAGTGTTTATGAATGTTTGTGAGTGTTTGTGAGTGTTTGTGAGTGTTTTTGAGTGTTTGTGCGTGTTTGTGAGTGTTTGTGAGTGTTTGTGAGTGTTTGTGAGTGTTTTTGAGTGTTTGTGAGTGTTTGTGAGTGTTTGTGAGTGTTTGTGAATGTTTGTGAGTGTTTGTAAGTGTTTATGAATGTTTGTGAGTGTTTGTGAGTGTTTGTGATCGTTTGTGAGCGTTTGTAAGTGTTTATGAGTGTTTGTGAGTGTTTGTGAGTGTTTGTAAGTGTTTGTCAGTGTTTGTCAGATTTTATGAGTGTTTGTGAGTGTTTGTGAGTGTTTGTGAGTGTTTGTGAGTGTTTGTGAGTGTTTGTAAGTGTTTATGAGTGTTTGTGAGTGTTTGTGAGTGTTTGTGAGTGTTTGTGAGTGTTTGTGAGTGTTTGTGAGTGTTTGTGAGTGTTTGTGAGTGTTTGTAAGTGTTTATGAGTATTTGTGAGTGTTTGTGAGTGTTTGTGAGTGTTTGTGAGTGTTTGTAAGTGTTTGTAAGTGTTTATGAGTGTTTGTGAGTGTTTATGAGAGTTTATGAGTGTTTATGAGTGTTTGTGGGTGTTGGTGAGTGTCAGAATGAGTACTTAATTATTAAGTATATTGTCAAAAAGCAGCGGATGAGAATAATTTTAAATGCTTCATAGTTTAGTAAATATTTCCGAACATTTTCAATAAATGTTTTCGAGTTTCATAGAAAAAAAAATTAATCTCTCATTCAGGTCAGTACATTGAGTAACATCGTAAGCAACACCTTCACCGCGCAAAATAAGATCCCCTCGATTAATTTCCATCTGATAGACTAGTAGCAACAAAGGTCGCGACTCCATTCATAATTATGGCCAACAAGACAAGCAATTTTCTTATTTTCTTTTATCGTGCAACTTGCCGCTTAATTTTTATCGCAGAAACCGCGTGCCGTGTTATACCAGATACGATACCTGTGCACCTTTCCTCGCTCGACTACTTTTCCTAATCGGAAAATACGCCTATACTCTCTTTCTCTCTCTTTCGTGCTGTAGAGTCGTGCGGCTCTCGCTACGTAACCCTCGGTGGTATATTGTCTATATTCATATTTATTTTCACTATTCTTATGTCTTCTATTTCTTTCGCCGTTTTGCTTCGTCATGAAGTAAGCTTCGCTTTAGTCTTTTTTTAATAAATATACAAATATATTCAAATAAAAAAAGTAGAGGGCGCAGATAAAAAAAGAAAAACAAGGAATGCTACCAAAATTAATAAACATCATCAGAAACATTCGAATTCTACAAAAAAATATTTTTTATATTCATTATTGACAAAATTCGGAAAAATAAAAAGCTTCCAACTCGGAAATGTGTTGAGTAATAAATCGAAAAATTGTTGCTATTTACACCATTAAATTTGCTTGAATTATTTTTAAATATTATTTTTAAAATGCCATATTTTTATTACTTTAAATTCCTTAAGTTCCTTCGCTACCTTAGTAATTTGCCATGAGCTTCAAAAATTTTCTCATATATGTGGCCTTGTAAAAAATGAGAAATAATAAGGAGAAAACAAGGAATGGTAGCCAAGTTTTATAGCGATAATGAATATAAAAAATAAATGTTATTATTTTAAAAAATTATTTTTTATATTCATTATTGCCAAAATTCGCAAATATAAAAGTCTTCTAACTTGTACATGGGTTTAGTAACAAATCGAAAATTTGTTACTAATTAAACCATTGAGCTTGAATTGTTTTTAAATTTTATAAAAATAATGCTAGATCTTTATTACTTTAAATTCGCTAAATTTCCATTTGCCATGAACTTCAAAAATGTTCTCATAGATGTGGCCTCGTAAGAAATGAAAAAAAAATGTGGTTACAATGTGCAAGGTTATACTCTGCATCCTTTCTTTTTTTAATAACCGCACCTAAGCAGCTTTGTGTGTCACCAGTTGTAAGCGATGTCGTGACACCGCAGTGCAATATCACCTGTCACACCCACCACTTTTTATTATCGGAATATCGTGGGTATTAACTAAACGCGAGACGTGGCAAAACAAGACTCAATTATCGGTGGATTAACCGATACATTATCGGTGCGTTAAGCGAATGGTATGAACTAGTTTTGAGACTCGCTTTTCCACTAAACAAGGTGAAAAATTATTACCGGTTCCAAAACACCAACTACTTGAAGTAATAATATATTATACTCCCGTCTATTAATATTATAATGGTATATAATAGTAATAATAACCGACATTGTCTCCCCTGTTATATCTAATAATAATAACACATTTTCTGTTGCAATCGTTACATTTTTAATCATCACATCTAAATTTTCATTTATTAACGCAGTAAACGGCAATTAGAGGGTAATTAACCTTATAATTCATTCACCAATTCTGTATTTGTCCTGAATTGAAAAAAAATATTCCCATGTGAAATGGCGACAATCTTTCTCTAAAAAGTATGTTGCGAGATTTTATCGAATTACGAGTTGGTCCATTGTTGTCACGTTATTCGTGCTGTGATTGGTCCAAATTGGCGCGAGATCAGATCGAGACCAAGACCGAGTTCGTGTTTAACACGTTTGACAGTTGCAATTCTGACAGTTTTGTCAAGCATATCGGGCGCGCGAGGTTTGCATTCCCAAGTTGGTTGACTTTACAATATTTTGGGGTTTCCGGATTATGTGTTAATTGCGAATATTAAACTAGGCTTAAGATGTTGAACGACAAAGTACGACGTAGTCGCTATGGCAGCAACAAAACCAGCCGTACGCAGAGTCACTACATGCGGATCAACAGAACAATCGTGAATAAGATGATAAGCGAAGAGATCGGGGAGAATTTAAATTCTGCAGTCAAGTAAAGCAGACCTCTTTGTTCACTGTTACTTTTAGCAAAATCCATGCCAGGTTTCCAGAATTGGAAATCCTGTATTTATTTCATTGAGCAAAGAGGTCGTACTGCTTTACTAAATATGTAAAGCCCCATATAATGATGGGACTTTACATTTTTTTCTAAAGTCTGGAAATGCTCCAGACCTTGCTAATTTGAAGTTATCAAGGTAAATACTAATTTATAATTGAATGTATATTAAAGGACAATTGGTAATCAATTTGAGTCAAATCTATAAAGAGTTTCCGATTCGATAAGATTTGGAATTATTGGAAAAATTTGTTAGATCTCTTAATTTTTGGGAATTCTGATGATATATATTATATGTATTAAATAAGATCGCTGCACCGACACATGATCTCTACTCGCGCGCGCAGCGCGCGGAAGTTTTCTAGTTTTTGCTAAATAATTCAGGCTCGAGTCAATATATCTTCGGCAGTTTTCCGACATTTCGGAATTTTGTCCTACGATTTATTGATTCTGAGTGAACGATTAATTGTATAAAATTTCAGCGAGATTCCGAAAAATGTAATGGAATAGGAAATTTCATGTCTTTTTTTAAATGTTTTTTTTTTTTTTTTTTTTTTTTTTTTATGTTGCATTTCCCCCCGTCTGCAGGCATTACGCCTATTACAGAGTCGGCCCGGATCAGTAGCCAGTCCCCCCTGGGGGTCTGGTCCGGATCAGTAACCAGGCCCCCATGCGGCCGTAGCCGACTTCCCCTTCTATATCGCATTCGCCATAGCATTTCTGCTATAGGCATAGGGAAACTGCGGAAAACCTATGCCGATATAGCCGGTCTCGAGTTCGCCTCCCGGCACCGGAGCTACGTCACGTTTCGTCGAGAACGTAAACACGGACTACAGCTGTATACATGTGACCCCCACAGGTAGAAATACCTGTGTGGGTCTCATGTATACATCTGGAGCTTCATCGCGCCCGTATTTATTTTTCGACGAAAATCGACGGCACCGGGAATCGAACCCGCGACCTACCGATGCTCTGGACTAGAGGCCAGTACACTGACCACTAGACCATCGCAACGGTTCTCTTTTTTTAAATGTTTTAGAGATTTTTTTTACGACTTATAAAATTAGCGTAACGATCAGGAAGACTGGAAAATACTTGTTTTTAAACTCATATTCAAAATTATACTTCTGTTAGATTTTATTACAATTGTTTTATTCTGCGGTGAAATAATGATGAATTAATTTTTTGTTATTTTTCAAAGTTATTTTAAAGATTTCCCTTAGGAGTAATAAAAGCGCATCGGTAACGAATATTGTAATAACAATTTTTCAAATAATTATTTAAAATGACACATCTACTATCCCGCGTAGAAAAAAAAAGAATCTGGCCCAGAATCACGATTGCGCACCGAACCGAGATTCTTTTAAAATCTATCTGAGAATCTCGGTCAGCTTCTTAGCGAGATTCATTAGTGGGAAGCTGAAAATAAAAAGAATCTCCATCAGAATCTCGCCGAAAATGAAAAGAATCTCTATCAAAATCCCACCGAGATTCTAGAGAATCTCAGCCAGTTTCTTACTGAGATTCTTTAGAGGGTAGCTGCAAATAAAAAGAATCTCTATCGGAATCTCGCTGAGATTCTAGGGAATCTGGCCCAGCGAGATTATTTTCATTTTCATTGAAAATAAAATGAATCTATATAAAAAAAGATCTTTACGAATATTGACGGACTGCTAACACTAATTAGTTAGTACATCAACGAAGGTTCAAATCCTCGTGTGTAGTCGAACTCAGAAAACCTTTCCAGTCTTATACATACGCTGAGGCTTCAAACTACTTGCGAGAAACGCTCCGTCCGTTCGCCACCTAATGACATCATACGAAACACTGGTGGACAATACTCCGCTAGATGGCGAAGGAACGAAGCGTTTCTCGCAAGTGACTTGAAGCCCCAGCGTATATATAAGACTGAAAAGCTTTTCTGAGTTCGACTACACACGAAGGGTCAAACCTTCGTTGATGTACTAACAAATTAGTGTTACACGGAAAAAAAAAGATTAATTGCCATAACCAAGAAATGAGTTGAAACAACCAATCGATTATTCTATTTCGCCAGCAACTCAAATGGTAATACCGACGTTTCGAATGATAATACCGACGATTCGAATGGTAGTCCCAACTATTCGAGCGGTAGCCCCAACGATTGGATTAGTTAACCTAACTAATCCAATCGAGAACTAATCGTGAATAGTTGAGGTTACTATTCGATATGGTTGAAGCAACTAAGTTTTTAGACATTGTGTACAGCAAATCGAAAACGTAGTTGCCACAACCAAACATTTCGTTCCATGTAGCAATATTAAAATATTCGTAAAGATCTTTCTTATATAGATTTTTTTCATTTTCAATGAAAATGAAAATGAGAAGAATCTCGGTAAGAAGCTGGCCGAGATTCTCTAGAATCTCAGATAGATTTAAAAAGAATCTCGGTTCGGCGAGGATCTTCTTAAGAATCTCAGCCAGATTTTTTTTTCTACGCGGGTATTCTATTACAATTGTTTATCGTACCGTACAAAAAGGAAAAATTATTTTTCTCTCATTCGCCAAAATAAAAAAAAATCCATAAAAAACGTCGTTAATTTTAAGATTTAGATTGTAATAACAATTTTTCAAATAAATATCTAAAATGATACGACTACTATATTCGATTACAATTATTTTATCGTACCGTAAAATAATGCAAAATTATTTGGCTTTTCATCCTCTAACTAAATAAAACGATGTCACCTAAAAAACATCACAAATCTTTTCGTTATTCAAAATAAATTCAAGTTGTCGTGAAATTTGCGTCGAGTTTCCATTGCTGGTCCATTACCACAGAATTTTTATTACATCACAATTTCACAGACGTCGGTAAGGCAAAAGTTCTAAAACTTGCCATCTGTCAGAAGGATTCGTTCGCTAATTAGTTTAAATTATCCAAGACTCGCGCAAATTATCGTTTCTTGTCTTCTCGCGGAGTCAGATATATGCGCTACACGCTACAAATACCGAAGTGGAGTACAGAAGTCTCAGCCATGGTAAAAAAAAAAAAAATAGGAAAAAAAATGGTAAGCTCGGTATAGCTGGTTCTCGCACGTGTACGTATGGAAATTGCGAGTGCAATAAAATATAGTAACGTTCCACGCACCTTTGCAACTCAGAGCTCAGAGCGCGCCGAGAAATATAATGTGTGTTGCTTCGTCGGGAAAATTGAGCCTCCGTCATGCTTTTCTTTTTTCTTATTTTAATGTTTTTTTTTTAGACCCAACAATAATGTTCTTCTGCTGTGCAGAGACGAGTTCCGTACGAGTATGCAGCTGTTTATTATTGTTATTCCTGCTAAGAGAACGATTTCATCATCAGAATCGTCGATCAACTTGAGATTGATCGATTGAGAGATCTGTAATTACGTAAACTCATCAAAACGTTCGTTATTGAGATCACGCGCTTCGTGAGTTTGCAGGTTAACCTAACCTAAGGGAACTTAACCTTACCTAGCTTAATATTACCTAATTTATAGCCTTATTTTCACCCAGGAAAATGTACGTTCAATTTGGTCATGAAAAGTTTTTCTTCGAGCTTTACATGTTAGGATACTCAGAAATATCCAAAACGTTGAAAAAAGTGGTCCAGAAAAAAATGTCCATATGTGTATGTGTGTGTGTGTGTATACAATTTTGAAAATTCAATCGCCTATAACCCATATAGCATTAGATATTCTATGTATATCCATTTTAGATCCTTAATGTGAAAAGTATATCTTGTATATTCGATGGATATTTATTTTATATACATGCAGGTATATTCACGCATGAATATCAAGAACTCATTCTATGTACATACTTGAATAATATGAATTTGAGCGCAGGTACGGACACATTCGTAAGATATTTCAGGTATATGCAATCCATGAACATAGAGAAAAAATCAAACGTCCACGAATTAATTTCCTATGAATGTACCCATATAGCATTTTCACATACATTGCATATACATCGTGTAAACATTTGCGAATATACAATGTCCTATGTATATAAAATGTATCTGTAAAGGAGTCACTTAGGCATGTACATCAAACATACACTCGATATCCATGAGGATATACATATTATGTGCACCGTATGGGCACTTATATCCTGTCTAAAAAAAAACGGAAAAATTAATTACAAAATAATTATCTACATTTTTTTAAATCTTTGTGTCTCACAAAAATTAAAAAACAATTGAGCTCTTCGCAACTAGTGGAGAATTGTTTTTTATTTGAAAAAAAAGTCCAAAAATATGACAAAAAAATTTTTGTAAGTGCCTCGTAGGTCAGTACTTGGATGGGTGACCGCGCCAGGGTTGAAATTTTTGGACTCCCGCAAGGATCAGTACTTGCATTCGTGATCGCTCCGCATCCGAGTTTCTCTAAGTTCTCCAAGTTCAGTGCTTGGATGGGTGACTGCCTAACGGCCGAATTTTTCAATGCCCCTTAAAGGTCAGTACATTGATAGGTGACCCACTGTGGTAATATTTTATATATTTCGGTCGCAACCCTCTAAATGAATGTAGTCTTCATTTAGAGGGAATGTATACTTCAAATAAACAATAAAAATAAAAATCTTCTAAGATGTCAATGGCCGAGTGGGCTAAGGCACCCGGCAGTCACCCAGAGGATCCAGGTTCGATTCCCACCAACAGCAAATAAATTTACAGGTGTTTTTTTCAGCAATAAATATGTACCGATCAATGCAATAACTCCGAATATCCAAATAAAAGTGCAAGATAAACCGAATTCAAAGAATTCAGATAATTATTTTGTAATTAATTTTTCTGTTTTTTTTAGACAGGACATATATGTACATACGCTGCACATAATATGTATATCCTCATGGATATCCAGTGTATGTTCGATGTACATGAATAGGTGTCTCCTTTACAGATACATTTCATATACATATGATGTGATACGACGTGCATACGTATATACATAGGAAATTCTATATCCGCAAATGTTTATACGATGTATGTGCAATGTATGTAAAAATGCGTTCGCGGATCGGGTTCTAGACATGGGATGTAACGCGCGGAAACTGGATTCCGATCGGGATCTCGAACTGGGATCCGATCCGATGGCTGACTGGATTCCTGCCGTTACATGGGCATACTAGGCTGGATCCACCTGGATCCTTGTTGAAAGATGGGAATACCAAGTTGATTCCAGCTGAATCCCTGTCGAAATTTCTGCATGGGGCTGGTTAAAATTAATTTAAATAAATGAATGCATAAATTACATCAGAATCTGTAACTTTATTCTCAATTCCAAAAACAACAAAAACTGTAATAAAATCTGCAATAAGAACGGTTTCAACAAAAGATCACTGTTTCTGTGTTGGACGACGACCATCCGAACCGTGGAAGATGATGAAATATATGAACTCGTGTACCTCTATTTAATATGTTATGTTCAAGTTCGCACTATACCAAACTTATATAAATGCGTTTGAAAACTTGACAATTTGTAATACTTATCGGATAGATAAGTATTACAAATACTTCCATAGGTATTATTTACTTTCCATTTATGGAAAGTAAATAATACCATTTGCCACATGTTCATTTTGTCAGACGCGGTAGGATAGATAAAATATTTCCCTTCAATTTCCATAATGATCCCTTCTCTTTCATTTTTCCCGCCAAATCCTCAGAATAATAGTATATTACGATATAAGTGCGGTAAAACTTTTTATGACGGGTGTTGCAATCACACGAGACAAGGAAACAATTTTCGAATGCGTATTGTACAACATTTTGCCGCGTAAAGTGTAAAGTAAAATTAGTTCCGCGCAAATCGTTTAGTAACGAGATGTCGATTCGGGATCTACTCAGAATCCAAGTTGGGTCTATCTTAGGGGTCACGCCTAACAAATACCGATGCACGGTAATACTGCTCGCCGTTTAGAACTGGAACACGATCTGGAATCCATTCCGATTTCAAATGGAACGTCCCTTTTAGGGTAACCCTGTCAAATCCTGATCCATGATAAACTGTCATTCTGTGAGGAAGTGGAAATCCATTCGGGATCTATTCGGATTCCAAGTTGAAAAACAAACTTAAGGAAACTCGAGCCAATCCCGACCAGGATCGAGTCTCAAACTGGGACGCCCAGACTGATTTCTACATGGGTAATGAGGGAGCAATGTGCAACATTCTACTTTGCATCCTTGTTTTAAATAAATAAATAAGCGTACACTCCCGCTTTGTGAAAATATAATAAGGACGAACGTTCCGGAAACTCCCTCGAATACTCTATCTTCTCTGTTTTTTTTTTGTAGAACACGATAGAAACCGGTGTTTTTAGAAATGTCATTGGGAAGCAACGATATGGCTAGTTTATATGACATAAATCGCTACTTTTCGCAATATAGACTGTAACAACATCGCTATGAAAATATGGTACCGTTCAACATTTTCGGACTACATCTGATGCATTTTTCTGTTAATCATGAATCTGGCACTCATTTAACTCCCAGCTCGATATTTGATACCAAAATGCGCATCGCAAAAAAAAAAATTCAAAATCTCATAAAATTTTAACTTTTCAACCGATCTTAACCGAATTTAATAGCGATCACCGGTGTATGAAAGCTCGCATACATACCAATTTTGAGCTTAATATCTCGAAAATTAAAAGAGTTATCGCGTTAACAGACATTTTTGAAAAAATTCAAAGCTGCGTAAAAATTTAACGATCATATCTTTTCTCGACGTTTTGAACCATTCTGAATGTACTGGCATGAAAATCTCGAAAAAAAAATTTTCACGAAAACAAAGCTTCCTCTATAAGGAAGCAAAACACTATGGAGATGAGCAGAAGTAATTTATTTTTTCATAATTTTCGAGCTATAGAATATACATATTGAAAAATTATGGTTATTAAAAATAAAGCTGCAAAGTAGAACTTTGCAAATTTCTTCCTCATTTTTTTCGCTTTATACAAAGCTTCCTCTATGAGTTAGCCAAAACTGATTAACACATTTCGACGCTTTGTGAAAAGCGAAAAATAATGAGGAGGCAATATGGAAAGTTTTACTTTGCATCCTCGTTATGACTTGGTGTCTTTTCCGGTTCCACCCGGTACGGTTTGAGTCCAAGTCGGTTTACCAAGCGATACAGAGGACAAAACATCATAAACCATATTAAAAGCTGGTCGTAAAACGGAAGGAGTGGAGATTCGAGAGGCTTGATTTCAAATCCCAGGAAAAGCAGTACAGCGGGAGCAAAATCCTGCGAATATATATACATATATACATATATTCAGGGATATATGGTTTGGAGTGTGTGTTGGTTATGTATGTGTTCATCTGGTAGCCACTCACCGTCTTGTCCCAGCGCGGCTTGTCGTATATATTTATTGAGACAATAAACCGCAATTATGAGCATCATATAACCGACTAACTAACCACCGGAGCCGCTCGCGCGCGACGCTATGAAACGACTAAGGAACTTTTTTTTTCAGCAGCGACTCTCCTGTCGAGCGCAACGTACGATCTACCCTTCGGCCTTTCACACTCAGGGAACCAACATTCTGTACCGTTTGTAATTTGAAGCTACTTTACTAACTTTTCTAAGTAATTTTTTTATAATTAAAAAAAAATTTTATGAAAGAAAAATGGCGTTCTTAGAACGTTTGGTCTGTCGAGGATGTAAGAATATGTGGAAATGAAGATATTTTGTCTAATGTACTATTTGCGGTAAAAAAATATGTTTTCTGAAAATCTATAAAATTTCTGTGAAAATTTCACGGGTTTTCTGTGTGTTTTTTTTTACTTCATGGAGACCGTAAAAATATTAGAGTAATGTGAAAATTATTTTCCTTTTCTTTTTTTTGCAGTTTTTCGGGATGTTCAGAAAGACTTAGATTTTTGTTGACTTTCTTTTCGATAAGCTTTCGAAAGATTTAGGGAAACAAACTCTAAAAGAAGCAAACCAATGATTTTCAGAACAAAAAGTATCAATAATCGATATTTTCGAGAAAAAAATTCGTCAATAATCAATAAAGAAAATTTCGAATTTCTATATAATCCAAACCCTTCTTCCGATCTCTACTAATTGATGTATCAAGAATCATTGAATATTATTATTATTATGTACAAAAATTCCACTCGCTAGTTCATGTTTTGCTAAACTATATGCAATAACGTAAATTTTTCGAAAATTTAAAAACTCTATAAAGCTCGAACCACTTTTCCAACTTCGACCAAATTCAATATCAAATAACATTAAGTGTACCTTATAAAGAATTATTCAAGAAAATATCGTACATTTTCTAAAAAATGGAGCAATGAAGCCTTTTTTTAAAGTTTCTAAAAGCTATAAAATCTACATTTCTGCATTTTGTTAAAAATTACAAGAATTAAAAACGGGGTACTGCTTCACTTGTGTACCAAATTCCAGCTCAATCGGTCTAACGGTTCTTGAGTTACAGGTGACCGAAATTTAGAAATACACACACACACATATTCACATATTCGCACATTCGCACATTCGCATATTCACACATTCACACATTCACACATTCACACATTCACACATTCACACATTCACACATCCACACATTCACACATTCACGCATTCACATATTCGCACATTCACACATTCGCACATTCACACATTCACACATTCACACATTCACACATTCACACATTCACACATTCACACATCCATACATTCACACATTCACACATTCACACATTCACACATTCACACATTCACACATCCACACATCCACACATTCACACATTCACATATTCACACATTCACAAATTCACACATTCAAACATTCACACATTCACACATTCACACATTCACACATTCACACATTCACACATTCACACATTAACACATTTACACATTTACACATTCACACATTCACACATTCACACATTCACACATTCACACATTCACACATTCACACATTCACTCATTCATACATTTACACACTCACACATTCACACATTCATACATTCACACATTCACACATTCACACATTCACACATTCACACATTCACACATTCACACATTCACACATTCACACATTCACACATTCACACATTTACACATTCACACATTCACACATTCACATATTCACACATTCACACATTCACTCATTCATACATTTACACACTCACACATTCACACATTCACACATTCATACATTCACACATTCACAAATTCACACACCCACATGCAAATTTTTTCTATACCGATTTTCTGGATGTTTTGTCCTAGCATGAAAATCTCAACAAAAAAAAACATTTTCACGAAAACAAAGCTTTCTTCATGAGCAAAACCGTTAAATGACTCAATAAATAATTCTTGGGCCAACCAACTTGCTGTTCGATTGCCAAATCGTTGTCTACAATGCTACAACGACATTGCCCACAGCATTCACAATATTAATAAAAAGTTAATATACCGAGAGCTATTATTTATCAATAGAAACAAAAAGGGTCGATAGCATATTTCAAACATTATACCGACACGTATCAATCTGTATGTGACTATGCGAAGCTCTGAGTGCTCCAAGAGGTTCGAGACCTGGATGCGATGTAGGCTGTTGGTGCCTCTGTACTTAATGATCATTACCGCGCCGATGATTGCGTCATAAAAAACGATACTGCCTTACCTGGAACTCCCTGACCGGGACTACCCTCTCTTTGCTCGTATCTTTGGTACAACGTTGGTGTTTACAACGGTATCAATATCTCGCACGCTTACAACCCCGAGAGCTCGAGAACGAGATTGCAATCACTATCTTTCTTGTCGTTGGGAAAATATGTTAATTAGCTCCTAAGCGATTTTGCTTCAATAAATAAAGAAACTGGAATACGAGGCGTTAAAAATTGCGATCGCTTTACTGTAGAGCAAGTGGAACATTGTGTGGAACAATTTATACTCCGAATCCGGGCGATTATTATATTCCAGGAATATTTTTGGTCGGCACGCGATCTCATAACCTCACGAGTAACTCAGAATTGTTATAGTTGTCTGTCTGTTTCCATCAGCCTCTGTGCTCACAAACCGTGAAAGAAGGAAATGTTCGACCGGACGATTGAATCAGTAGTCACGGAGTGGTGTGGGTCAGACGAAGACTCCTGGGAAAATTCTTGTCTCTGGGCTGTTTTTATTACTGGGTGATTATTATTATTTTCTTGTTAGTTGTCATTATTTTATGCAATATATTCTCAATGTAAACGAAAAATAAAAATTTTTGTACTTCTAATGGAAAAATCCATCGTCCACAAATAGCCGTAAAACTTTTATTAATGGTTCAGAACAATTTGCGGCATTTTCATTTATTTATTTTTTAATCGAAAATGGACCAAATGTTTTGTTAAGCTAGAAATGGAAACATTAACCCTATAATGAAATAAAAAATAAAGATGAAGTTAACCCTATATTTTCTGTGGTAAACTATCATAAATATTGTCATAAAAAACTAATGGATTATTAATGTAAACAACTTCATCTACCCTAGCTACTTTTCCCCTGTATTATTGACAAAAAGAAACAGATCGTACAATCCACATGGGATAGAATATAAATCGGCCAAGTCTTCCATGTATTCGCTACATAAAACAATTCTCATCGATGATATCGAAATTTAAATTTTTATAAATACTTTTATCAAACACTAAAAAATTGTTCCGCCAATTGTAAAATTACATCATCCAAATGAAAATCTAAAAAAACTACATTTACCCGATGTTACAATGTGGATTAGCCGAAGCATAAATGGACAAAGTTATGCATGGATTCAAGACACAGGACATTCACTCCTCAATCTTCTAATCGGTATGTATAGCACTTGGAGATGATCGTGCATGTGATGATGTCTCTAATGACTCGATGACTCAATCGAAGGCGTGTGCATCATGAAATAACGGGAAGTCTTGTCGTCGTAGGCGCCTGGCTCCGTATTGAGATACGAAGTGCCTATGCACATACAAACGATCTTCTCCGGCGGGGAGCGCCGTTTACAGACCAAGTGGATCTCCCGTGATTATTCAGATAACATCCCACGTCTCCCTACCTATATAAGCTTCACATATATATATATATATATATAGAAATATATTATAAAAAGATCTCGCCGCCGTCGCCGTGTCAAGAATCGAGACATATACAGAGTATTTCGTGTCAATGTATGGTTTACCTGGCCCGAATGTTTTTAAGTTCCCCGAACCCTGGATTTGTCAAAGTCCCCCAAGGGCCCCCGAAGCCCGGATTTTTTTAAGTCGCTTATGGGGCCCCAAAGCCCGGATTTTTCTAAGTCCCCCAAGGGTCCCCGAAGCCCGTATTTTCTAAGTCGCTTATGGGGCCCCAAGGTCCTATTTTTCAAAGTCCCACAAGGACCTCCGAAGCTCGGATTTTTTTAAATCGCTTATGGGGCCCCAAAGCCCGGATTTTTCTAAGTCGCTTATGGAGCCTCAAGGCCCCATTTTTTCAAGTCCCCCAAAGGCTCCCGAAACCCGGATTTTTTAAAGTCGCTTATGGGGCCTCAAGGCTCCATTTTTCCAAGTCCCCCAAGGGTCCCCGAAACCCGGATTTTTTTAAGTCGCTTATGGGGTCCCCAGGCATAATTTTTCCAAGTCCCTTATGGGGCCCGAAGGCCCGATTTTTCTAAATCCCAGAGGGCCCCCAAGTTCGGATTTTTAAAGTCGCTTGTGGGGCCTTAAGGTCCCATTTTTCTAAGTCCCCCAAGGGTCCCCTAAACCCGGATTTCTTAAGTCGCTTATGGGGCCTCAAGGCCCCATTTTTCTAAATCCCCCAAGAGCTCCCCGAAACCCGATTTTTTTTAAGTCGCTTATGGGGCCTCAAGGCCCCATTTTTCTAAATCCCCCAAGGGCTCCCCGAAACCCGATTTTTTAAAAGTCGCTTATGGGGCCCCAAGGCATAATTTTTCCAAGTCCCTTATGGGGCCCGAAGGCCCGATTTTTCTAAATCCCTCAGGGCCCCCAAGTTCGAATTTTTTTAAGTCACTTATGGGGCCCCAAGGCATCATTCTTTCAAGTTCGTCATGGAGCCTCAAGGCCCGATTTTTCTAAGACCCTCATGAGACGAATAAAAAAAAGACAAAGCGAATGCGCGAAGAGCTCGAGCTACAATAATCCCTAGTATATATATATATATAATGTGTATAACGTTAAAGCCTCGCGTGGATCGTGACCACGAGATAATTTTGCGCCAGCTCGATGTCATTACGATGATTAGACGTACTTGGTGTATATCCAAGACACGCGCTGATGTTCCGCAGCGCGTAGTTCGTTATGTATACGACAAGTTGTTACTCTTGAGCAATCTCTAACAAGACTGCAACTTTGTACACGTTGCATCTACCGAGTTGTAAGGATCGTCACTACCGTCTTTGGAGCTGAATCTCAATTTTTCATTACGTAAACTATATGATTGAATTGTAATTGTTAAAATGAAAAAAAAAGTTGCAATTTTTTTCAGGAAGCTATAAATTAAACAATATTGCGCTTTTGCTTGAGTTTGATTCAAGTTAAATAGTTGGTAGAAAATTATATATTTGATTTTACTTGAACTTTAGAAAATTATATATTTGATTTTTTTACGTTTATAAGTCGAAATCGTTCTTGGAAGGTTACATTTCATCTAATAAAAACAAAACTTCACAAGATTAATTAACGAAATTTATTATGGACCGAAAATTTTCATTTTATTCATAATATACTTATACATCGTACACCACATGTAAAATTTTACAAAACGACTATCGTGACGCCTTTTCCATAAGGTTCCATGCCAAATCTTACGGCTCGTTGACTTAAATGTTACATTGTCCGACGTATCGTAACAAATAACAAAAATGTATTAGTCGATTAATTTTTTAAAACTTTAGCCCATTTTATTTTATTCACAATATACTTATACATCACAACATTTTTTTTAAAGGCGATCATAATTCCTACTTAATAAGATCCCATGCTAAATTTATTATCTTTGGATATTATTTGCCTTAAATATTCGGTAACCTAATTTGTCTTTTTATACACAATCGGCTATATAAATTATTATTTATTATATCCATACAAAAAATTCAGTTATAATTCTAATAATCAAGTGCGTGATCATCTAAGTGAAAAATATTTTTTTATTGAATCAAAGCTATTAACAGCATAACTTGGTTCACCCACTCAGAGAAATCGGTTTCATGAGTTTATTTGAATCAAATACACTCCATTTGATCAAAATAAAATCATGTTATGCTTGTATTCAAAGAAGAAATTTATTTAATGTCTGGCGTACTGAATAGGATTTTATTTCGATCAAATAGAATTTATCACGTACAAAGAAATCGTATTAATTTTTAATAACATTTATTTGAAATAGATCGTATATTTAAATTAAATAAACCCATGATACCGATTTCTCTGGGTGCTCAATATAACTTTCTATCACTCATTGACTTAAATGTCGTATTGTCCGACGGAACGTGACAAATAACGGCAATATATTAAACGATCTAATTTCCACAGTGACAAAACTCTCGCTATCCCATATTTTTCATAATTACTAGTTTTGCCCATTTTATTTTATTGGTAATATACTTATACATCGCAAAATACATTTTAAAAAAATACGAACGTAATTTCTACTTCATAAGAACCGAAGATAAGTTTTTCACATTTGGATACTATTTGCCTTAAATAATCGGTAACCTAATTCATCTTTTTACTTACAATTTGCTCCATAAATAATTATTCATTATATCCATACAAAAAATTCTGCAATAGTTCTAACGATCAAGATCGTGATCATCTACCTGAAAAATATTTTTCTATTAAATCAAAGCCACCTCCATTAACAGTATATAACTTGGTTTACTCAATAAAAATTTCTATCTCGCTGCCAATATTTTTCCGTAACCGGTTTCAAAACGCAAGTAAAAAATCGGTAAACCTGGGTGGTCTAATTGGCGTATCGTGACAAATAACGACAATATATTAATCGATCTATTTCCCAGAGCGACAAAACTCTCGTTGTCACTCTTTTATACGCAGCTCACAACTTCGATCTTCCTGGAAAAACGCCACAACCACTTTCTCTGCAATTTAACGATCCCCTCAAGGTTCTCCGTTTTCCATGGATACCAGCTTTAATTTCCGCGCCATTCGCTCCCGTTCAGTTTACTTCAAACACACAAAAAAAAAAGATAAATCGTCGTCCAAGCTAAACGTAAATGCGGAAATACGATTGCATGGTCCAGTCCAATTGGCGTGTACAGATCCACTTCATTCTGAGGATCCTTAAGAACCATAAACCGCAAGGATCATCCTAAGACCTCCCATTCACTGGTCTCTTATTTACAGTCGCTGTCTGCAACGGTAATTGTAAAATAATCAATTGTCGGTGTGGCAATTATGAAAAGTTGATTGTTGGGTATAGAGAAATAGGAGGCAAAAAAAAATGGTCTTATCGCGAGTTGCATAGTTGTTGCACAACATCGAGAGATAGCTGTTTTAGCAGACAGTGTGCAAAGCGTGACGGTGAAGATATCGCACTCGACAAGCGTCCTTTTTTTTTTTTTTTTTTTTTTTATTCTTCCCGAGTTAAACGACAGGTATACCTCATATAATGCGTCAAGTTTGTATACGTTGGTAACGATATCTCTCGCCCAATTGCCTCGTGTACATACGAGAAAATTGTTCGAAATGACAGGGCATTATTTAACACGTAATGTATTTATATATATATAGTCGCAGACTCGAAGTATATGTCGCATTGTCGGCGCCTTTAATAGCGGGGGTGGTAATTCCCTACAGACTCTTCGCTCAACGAGCTCACTTTATCGTACATCATCGTATTTTGGAGATCATCTTGGGGTTATGAATACACTGTTTAAAAAAATACATGGGTTAAGGAGGGTGTTAAGGGAGTTCGACAAGTTTCGAACGCTTTGAGATCGAATCGCAAATGACAAAAGGATGCAACGTAGTTCTACTTTGCATTGTTGTTTTAAATACATTTTAAGAAATTATCTAGGGAAATTTTAATAATCAGGAAAAATTAATTGAAAATTTAAAAAAAAATTTAATTGGAGATCATCTTGGGGTTATGAATACACTGTTTAAAAAACTGATAGGTTAAGGAGGCTCGGGTATTAAGGTAGTGGGAAAAGTTACTTTGCATTGTTGTTTTAAATACATTTTAAGAAATTATCTAGGGAAATTTTAATAATCAGGAAAAATTAATTGAAAATTTAAAAAAAAATTTAATTGGAGATCATCTTGGGGTTATGAATACACTGTTTAAAAAACTGATAGGTTAAGGAGGCTCGGGTATTAAGGTAGTGGGAAAAGTTTCGAACGCATTAAGATCGAATCGCAAATGGAAAAAAAAATTTTGTTAAAAATTGGATAATTTTCTGAACAGACATAGTGATGTAATAATCAATAATTATGGTCAATATAAGAATATTCTTTTTTAACTTGGCGTCGATATGAAATCCTAGCTATTAAAAATACAAGTGAATTCAATATACAAAACGAAATGAGATTTACGAAACAGGTATATCAATTCCATATTAATATACTTTTATTGTAAATTTAACAGTATAACAATTCTACGATACTGGTATTAAAAAATGACAGTACGTGAGTATTGTAATCTTTATTTTAATATACCTATATTGTTTTTGTCAATGAACAATGCATCTGAAAATTAATATGCGGTACATGCAACCGAGCTTTATATACCGGTATATTAATTTACAAAATAAAAAATTTTCAATGTATAAGGTCAAATTTTCTAACTTTCTATGTACAAAAAAGATATCGATACCGCGGATTGTTCTGAATATTGGGATAATTTTCTTCCCTAAATATTTCATTTTTTTTTTTGTGTTTGTAGTGGCAAACAAAATCTGTAGCATTTTCTGAATAGGTGGATGAAGCCTACTTATTTTTATGACTATTGTATTATATTTTAAAAAAAGACTTATGATCTGTATATAAAGTTTTTTTAAATAATATTCACCGGCAAAACTGGTTAAGTTATGCTTACCTGTGATAATTTTTTTTAAACTACATGTATCACTGAACGTGATGTTAGGGGTGCTGTGGCCGAATTATTTATGAGTTAGATGGTTTGTCGGCTATTGGCGGCCCGGTTAAATAAAGAATTCATTTATTTAGACGTTTCGACCCTGGTCTGAGTCCTCTTCAGTAATTTATTAATTAATTACTCGTGTGTGTTTATATCGTATTTGTCTATCTGTTAAAATGTTCGTGATGTGTTTCGACTCTTTCTCTCTCCATTCCTCTTTCGATGTTGGTTACCGGACTCTCTGGCCCATGTGTTGTCTATGAGGTTATCAATCTTTCTTTTGGTGTTATTATCCATTATATTTACCGTTACATTTTTACACTTGTGGAGCCAGAGAATCCGGCGAGCAAACGATATAAACACACACAAGTAATTACTCAATAAATTACTGAAGAGGACCCAGACCAGGGTCGAAACATCTAAATAAAGGAATTCTTTATTTAACCGGGCCGCTAATAGCCGACAAACCATCTAACTCATGTATCACTGAACGTCTAACAAAATTAAAAAGTACATCTACCTAAGCGTTTCATTAAAATTATAGGAAATCGAAGATCACACTTTTCACACCATTTTTGTACACAAAAAGAAAAAGTTGCAAGGTGAGTAAGTTTATTATTTTTTACTTCGTCACAGAGGAAGCTTTGTAAAAAAGAAAATGAATGAGGAAACAATGTGCAAAGATCTAATTTGCAACTTTTTTGGTAACTGTATAGTTCTTGAAAAATTCAATATCATGTAAAATCCAAACCGCATTACCGATCACGACCAAATTTGGTAGGTAATAGCGCTGTATGTTACTTTTCATCTGTAGAAAATTTCAGTTGATTTGGTGAAATTTGACGGGAGTTAGAGCAAAACGAATATTTTTTAAAAAATTCGAAATCCCACAAAAACCGAACTTTTTTACAGATTCATTCCAAAATCAATATACCGATCATCCCATAACACAGACACAAAAAAACACAAAACATTATTTAGCTCAATAGCGATAAATTTATGTGTGCTAGAATACAGACATTTTTTGAAAATTACAAAGTCAAATAAAATTTGAACATATTTCTGAATTTTTTTTCTGTATTACCACAAACAAAGTCGTCGAACTGCTTCACATGTTTGCTAAATTTCAGCTCGATTGTTAAAGCAGTTCTTGAGATATGTAAATTTGAATTTTGAGTGACAGCCCCACACACACACACACACACACGCACATCCATCCATACATTTTTTTCTAAACCACTTTTCTCGACGTTTTAGACCATTTTGAGTGTATTGACATAGAAAATTCGAAAAAAAAATTTCGCACGAAAACAAAGCTCCCTCTATGAGGAAGCAAAAAATAAATAGTAAAAAAAAACAAAAACAAAAAGGTCACGATGATCCACGGAGTCGATGTCATGGATTGTTTGGAAACACTGTTCAAGCACCCTTTGGGATTTAACCCAAAACAACACTGTCCCAACTTGAAAGCTATATTGGGAGAAGTTTAAGAATCGAAGATGGCGTACCATGGCGAATGGTAAAGACCAAGAAGAAACGGAATAAGAAGTGGAAGAAGAAGTGATGGAGTATTGATGGAGGGAATGAAGAGAACAACACAAGAGGGAAGGAGAGAAGGACGTTGGAGGGGAAAGTAAAAAGAGAAGAAGCCAACAAGGCCAGGAGGCTCTAAGAGTGGGAGCTCCACCTCTCGGACAACTTATGTTATGCTGGAGTGACTGAGACTCTCTCAGCTTCGGTGGTTAGAATGAGAGGGAGAGAGCGTGCAGCAATAACCAAGCAGCTCGTGCCGGGACAGGCCCGTCGAATGTTAACGAGACTCGGGGAACGAACATATAACCTCGACTCACCTCGTCTAACCCTTGGTAACGGTGGGCCGCGAGCTCTCTCGCTGATCCCGCGGTATGATTTCCAGCGAGACGCCGATTGGTTCCCCAGATACGACCGCCTCCTACCGCCTTATTTCACCCAAGCGGTAAACAAAACACGCGGCAACACACACGCCAACCGAACCCAAAAATTAATAATCGAACTTTCGACCACCATTTCTTCTTACCCGCCCCCACTCTGCCTCTTTTACCCTTTGGTGATTCTTGGTTTTTTCGGCACGGTCAGAAATATTTTTGTCGAAGGATAATCATTTTTGGATTTGATTTTGTATCAATAAATTTTGGGATTTTTTTATTTTTGGGTCAATAGTGGCAGAATGAAATCATATTTTTCTGAGTCATAGGTTGGGGAGAAGTATTTAAAATGTTCAAAATATTTGAAATAATAAAAATATTTTACTGGAAATAAAGTTAGGAATCGAATTTTCGACCAACCTTTCTACTTATGCCCATAATAATTTTGGGATTTTTTTTTACCAATCATTTTTTATATTTTGTTGTTTCCCATCAAATACAACATTGTAACAATGGTGAAAAGTTTACGTCGGATGAAACAACGTGATTTGTCAAAATAAAATATTACATACTTCTGAATCACGGGTTGGAGAATAATATTTTTAATCCAACCCATAATTAATAGTATTACCTAAAGGGAATTTTCGATTTTTTTTTAGAATTCTTGAATTTAGGAAATTAGTGTTGCATTTGTTTTTAAACTTGTTATATATCAGGAGAGAAAAATGATGTAAAGTAGAACTTTACCTCCTCATTATTTTTCGCTTTTCACAAAGCTTCCTCTATGAGGAAGCTAGAATTGATTAACGTACTTTGACACAGGCGTAGCTTTATAAAAAGGGGAAAATAATGAGGAAGCAATGTGCAAGTATCAACTTTGCAGGCTTGTTTAAAATCATGATAAAAAGGATTGAAACCGGTATTTTCTGTGGCAGCATGTACGATTCGAGAACGATAGTGAAGACCAAAATTCGATATATTAAAGAAAAAAAAATTTGCTTGAATCTTCCGACTGGAAGTCGGATCTGCGAATTCTGGAATCTGAAATGAAAAAAAGTCACTTTTTGTTTAAACTATGATAATAAGGCTTGTAACCGGTATTTTCTGTGTTGAAATACATGCAACTTTAGAACGATAGTGAAGGGTAAAATTCAATATCGTAAACAAAAAAAAAAATCTGGATTTTCCGACTGGAAGTCGAATCTATATCTATATCAAATTCTATATCTTAAAGAAAAAAAGTAGAACTTTGCAAATTGCTTTCTCATTATTTTTCGCTTTTTACAAAGCCACCTCTATGAGGAAGTATGTTAATTGATTTTGGCTTCCCCATAGAGGAAGCTTTGTAAAAAGCGAAAAATAATGAGGAAGCAATTTGCAAAGTTCTACTTTGCAGGCTTGTTTATGCTCTAGACATTTTTCTAAAAATTCAAAGTGTCGAAGAATTTTAACCGTGTAACCGATTTTTTTCAAATTTGTACTAAAACCTTGTACCATAGTAGTCCATATGTGGATCAAATTAGAACCCGGTATCTCGTAATTTGCACGAGCCAGCGCGAGAATGAGATTTTTCGAAAAATTCAAAATGCCATAAAATTTGAACGGCTGAACAGATCTGCGTCAAATTTGTACTCAAATGTTTTTTGATGATAGACCATATGTGAACAAAATGTAAGATAAATCTGTGAAAAATTTCCAAATTTTTATTTTTTCGTGCCGGCATTTTTTTTGGTCATATTTACCAAAATCGAAATTTACCGACATATCAATACATCCTTTGACTAAATTAATTATTAACAATCAATAATCGTGAAATCATGTCGAAAATTGCAGCCGGATATCTCAGAATTTACAGAGGTGAAGTCTTTGAAGTCATTTAAAAAAAAAATGAAATTGCAATAAAATTATGACCACGCTATCGATTCTCGCCAAATTTGGTACACATCATTTTTTGATGGTAGTCCTTTTGTGTACAAAATTTCGGCCCGATATCTCTTAAATTGCGAAAGTTATAACGTGAAAACGATATTTTCAACATTTTCAAAATGCTGTAAAATTTGAATTTTTCAACCGATTCGCGTCAACTACAACCCCAAGCGTCGTTGTATGACAGCCCACTTGCGTGCCAAATTTGACGAAAATACATCTAAAATTGCGACAGTTATCGTGCTTACAAGGAATCTGCACATACACACACAAATTTTTTCTAAACCACATTTCTCGATGTTTTAGACCATTCTGGGTGTCCTGACATGAAAATCTCGAAACAATAAATTTTCACGAAAGCAAAGCTTCCGCTATGATGAAGCAAAAGTATGCAATATAAAAGGCGCGAGCTTATGCGATAATTGCCATAAAAACCGATTTTACATTAATAAGATACTTATAAAATATGTAAGTTCGTATGATAGGCAACGATTTCTGATCGGTTAATGTAAACTTTACATAAATTTAATACGCTTATGTTTTTCCGGAAACTCTCCTAAATTATTGTCCTTCAATTTCACCACACCGAGAGAAAAAGTTTCATTGATTCACGGAAATCTTTGCCAATGAAATGAAATGCTTGAATTTCAATACTATCTTTTCTTTGAATGATCTCAAATCCAATGAAAAGTAGTGACATTGATTCGAAAAAACATTTCTTTAAACCAATTAACCTTTTTCATTGATTTCAAAGATATCGTCTCTGATTCAATGAAACCTTCTTCTTACCAGCTCAAAATTTCGAAACCTATTTTTTCCTGAAGTACGCGGCAGATAAAGCTCAAACTTCGTGAGTATGTAAGGAAGTACGGCAGAAGTAGGCTAAGCTTCTGACTCCTCGAAACTCGAAGCCGTTCGGGAGGGAAGGCCGGAAAACAAAAAAGTGAGGTTAGGTGCGAGAGAGAGACCAATGAAAATGTTTGTTTGAACGAATGAAAACGTCTCTTTAAATCATTGAAACTGTTTCTTTATTATATGCTCACTAAGTAAATCTTTATTTACAGGCAATGAAATGTTCTCTTTGAAATTCAAATGCACTGTTTCATTGAAATCAATGAAAAAAAAAATCAACCCACCCATTTCTTTGGCGTCAATGAAATCTTTTCTCTCGGTGCAAAATCTGGCTAATTATCACTCAATTCTCGGAAGCTAAAAAAAAATATGTCTAAACTAACAAACAAGAGTTCCTCCAACGAAACATGAATGTAAACACAGTAAATATTCGCACGGAAGACAACGTTGCTTATCCGAGAGGTTAATAACCGGCTAATTTCCATAAAACGTTAGCCGCAGACCACAATCCTTATTATATTCGAAAGCACTATTTATTTTTACACCACCATTTGTGAATACATAGTTGCAAAGGAAACTGCAGTTTACGTGGTTAACAAGAGCGTCACGAGGACACTACAATTCGTAAGACACTGTGTCAGCTGGTCGGCAGGATAGGAAAAAGGAAGAGGAAGAAGAAAAAGAAAAAAAATGGCTCTGGCAATTTTCTGGCCGACAGATCCGTGAATCTGCGTCGCCAAGTTGGCCACGCTGCCCGACGAGCATAGTTATATAGTTTGGCTGGTCGTGAGGGGTGAGGGGTTCAGGGGTAGAGGGGGAGGGGAGCCTATCCTCCTCCGTAATTGATATTATTATGAACTCGGCCCTCCCATTACGTTATAAATGTTACACGAGTCGATTATAGAAAAGGAAAGCGAGAGCTTTCCTTTTCTCTCTATCGTTTTGCCCCTTTGCCTTAAATCCAAAGCCCTCGGTATAAACCTTTTCCCTCTCGTTTGGGGTTGCACGCCGATATCCATAACATTGTTTACGGACAATTCAGCGGCGAGAGGTTTTTTTTCTTTTATTTCTTTTTTTTTTTCTCTTTGACCTTAATCGCGAAGCTTCCCACGTGACCCGAAGAAAACGACTTGCCAAAGAGCAGCAGTTAACCCGCAGCTTTGACCTGGATTAAAGATTCCAATGGATTAACTGCACGATGAAACTTTTAACCGAAAAATTATAATTGTATATGAAACCGTTAGTTACGTTTTTTTTGGATATATATATATATTTATATGCGAATTTTTGTTATTATTTAAAGCTACTATTAAGTTGCTGATATCGAGTGGTAAACGTCGTTATTTTTTGCACGCATATACATAAGAGGCAGATAATTTTTTATTCTTATTATTATTTTTTTAACTTTCCGATTTTTTGGTGATTCGCATAGTGATATTTCGGCATTTTTCATGGTATCCTTAAGAACATATATCGTTCATATGCAATTTAGTTCCGTAAATGTATTTTTTTGTGCACTTTTTCACCTTTTTAATGAATTACGCTGTTTTTAATAAAAAATGTAGGTAAGAATGTAGCATTCTATATCGATGAAATACCGTCGTGCCTATAATCCGAACCAAAACCGCGGATTGCAATGGAAAAAAAAGAAAAAGAGGAGCACAATCGTGACGAGCGTCGTTTATTTCCGCTCGATGTCCCCGGTGGCTCGTTTATATAGAGGGCAATTGAGAGTCACCACCGTGCGGTGGTTAGCCTCGTGAACACTCGCGGTTCCACGTTTATCCTACACTTGCCGCAATGTCCATCATTCGTCGGATCATCAAATTCACCCATGGTTGTTCATAAAACGCTTAACTCATGAATGAATTATCCTGCGGATTCATTAAATTAAAATACATGATATCACATGACGAACATTATCCAAAAACTACCCCTAAACCCTGCAATTCACAGTTCTTAGCTTATAATTCCAGTTCAAATTTAGAGTCAGCAAGTTGACACATAGTTGTTCATAAAACTTTTAACTCATGAATAAATTATCCTGCGGATTCATTATATCAAAATACATGATATCACGTGAAGAAAATTATCTAAAAACTACCCCTAAACCCTGCAATTCATAGTTCTTAGCTTAAAATTCTAATTCAGGATCATCAAATTGACCCATAGTTGTTCATAAAATGCTTAACTCATGAATGAATTTTCCTGCGGGTTCATTGAATAAAAATATATGATATCACATGACGAAAATAACCCAAAAATTACCCCTAAACCCTGCAACTCACAATTCTTAGCTTATCATTCCAGATCAAATTCAGGATCATCGAATTGACCCATCGTTGTTTATAAAATGGTCAACTCATAAATGAATTATCCTGCGCGATCATTAAATCATAATACATGACATCACATGAAGAAACTTATCCAAAAACTACCACTAAACTCTGCACTTGACAGTTCTTATCTTATAATTCCAGTTCAAATTCAGGTTCATCAACAATTTGATGATCCTCAACGATGGGTCAATACCCATCGTTGTTCATAAAATGCTCAACTCATGAATGAATTATCTCGCGGATTCATTAAATCAAAATACATGATATCACATGATGAAAATTATCCAGAAACTACCCCTAAACCCTGCAATTCACAGTTCTTAGCTTATAATTCCAGTTCAAAATCAGGATCATCGAATTGACCCATCGTTGTTCATAAAATGCTCAACTCATAATTGAATTATCCTGCGCGATCATTAAATCATAATACATGATATCACATGAAGAAAATTATCCAAAAACTACCACTAAACCCTGCACTTGACAGTTCTTATCTTTTAATTCCAGTTCAAATTCAGGTTCATCAACAATTTGATGATCCTCAACGATGGGTCAATACCCATCGTTGTTCATAAAATGCTCAACTCATGAATGAATTATCTCGCGGATTCATTAAATCAAAATACATGATATCACATGATGAAAATTATCCAGAAACTACCCCTAAACCCTGCAATTCACAGTTCTTAGCTTGTAATTCCAGTTATGTGTGATCTTGAGTGTTGACTGGCACGTTTATGTACTTTGTGTTCGAAACCTTGTATAAAGAGGAGAGGGAACAGAATGTTGGGCGCCATTTTGCGATCGTGCCTTACAGGAATTGGGTGGGAATTCATATGTGCCAAGTAGTATGCTATATATATATATATATATGTGTATATTCATGGTGTAATACACACCACGTGAAGGGGAACGCTTCACCGTCGCTGTGCCCCATTCGCCCTTGCCACGTCCCATTCTGTCTTGTTTTTACTTTTATTGTAGTCATACCTTTTTTATTTTCTTGTATACCCGATGCCGGCAAAACCACGCCACGTCGAAATGGACCGTTCGTCGCGTTAATCATTGTTATTACAAAGGCACGGGGCTCATTCTTGCTCGATGGTACCGATCTCTGAAGAGGCGCTCATCTTTCGCACCGTCTTGGTCCTCTTCGCTCTGTCCGGAACTCCCAGAACCCCCCAAACCAAAACTTTAACCGCCCCGATAGATTTTGGGCCCGAGGTGCGGCGAATTACAATTTATTTTTTATCCGCCGCCATCGGGGAATGAGAATTGGACCAGCGCGCCGCTACCCAACTGGTACCGATAGCTATTTACAAAATAAAAGATTGATGATTGTGCGAAAAAAAGACAAAGACAAAAGTGGATTAATAACGGAATAATAGTGATCGGAGAAAGAAATATCGACGGTAAGAGCGCGTAAGAACCCGAGCGCACTTAATGCCAATAATCTTGGCGGACAATCCATTAACGTCCTGGTGCGTATCCACTTTTTTGGCAACAATTTAAGACCCTGCCTTGCCGCGATGATTTTCAGCCATTTTGGTTTACTATTTTAGCTCGGAACTCGTGAGATCCTACGGAAAGATAGATCACGTGACTCTTTCTCTTTGTTCCTTCGAATATTTCTGGGGTAGTGAAGTCTGAAATGCCGGTATGATGGCGGGATACCATCGACCATACTTTACATGTTCGTAACGTACACGGAAAGAAATGTTTGGTTGCGACAACTACACGGAGAGAAATGGATGCGCGAATATAGGTGCCACTCGCAGAAGATATGATACGGCAGTGACACATGGGCTTTATGGTAATAGCTCGTATAATATCTCACGCGTTACGATACGTATCGTAACTGGAACGAGGATAATCGCAATGATTACTATAAATATTTGAAATTCTCCTATGTGTATAAAAAAAATGACGATAAAGCCCTTGTGTCACCGCGGTACGCAAGTTATAGTAATTAACAACAGAAACCCGCGTAGCTACACACAGACTTTTGTCTGCGTGTACGTTTCCAATTCGCTGTACACAAGGTCGTAAAAATTGGTTGTCCCAAAGCATATCGTACACTTGTATCGTACAAAAAATCAATTTATATTAAAGCTGTGGATTATGTTTTTGGGTCTCATCTGACAACAAGAAAATGGCAGTAGCTAAAACCGCCGGAAAAAAAATTAGGTGGCAGGCGAAAAATTAAATTTAAACTGGGAAGTACGAGCTTTTTGCCACAGATCAAGTCAAGGAAGCAAACAACTTTCTGAAATGTATAGATACATGTTGTGATTTGAATTCTGATTTTTATTTCTAACAATTTCATATAAGTATCAACGATGCATATTTTTTACATTGGAAAAATTGTAGTAAATTATGATACAATGGGGGGGGGGGGGGGAAGTTTGTGATTTTTGCCGCAAGTTAAGTCAAAGAAGCAAAAAACTTTCTGAAATGTACAGATAAATGTTATTCCAACTCTAATTCTACTTCTATCACTTGTATACAAGTAGCAACGATGCGTACTTTTAACATTGAAGGGATAGTATATTATGCTGCAAAAGAGGAAAGTGCGTGATTTTTACCGAGGGTGAAGTTTGTTGCCTGAACGAAGCGAGGGCAGAAATCACACACCGAGAGAAAAATATAGTACTCATTCCCAGATTCGTACAGTAATCGGGATCCAAAGTGGAAAAATGGCATTTTTTCCAGACACATACAAAGATTTACTAGGCGTCGCCCGCTGTACTATTTACGCTGCTGTACAACGCTATACAACGCATCTCATACTTCTCTATATTTTGCGACCACAAACGTTCGGAATAATCTTCATACGCATACAGGTTAAAGAAATTCACGTTACGAAAAATAACGCAAAATCAATTGACAGCCTGCAAAATGTCTGTAGTTTAGTACGACATGAGATTTATGAAAGATATACAGCTCCCGTGTAGCGTGGATCGTTCGACGTTTGCCGTCATAACCTCAAAGTTGCCCGAAAATGCCCAGACGTTTCGCGAGCGCCCCTCCGCGTCCATCGCGTTTCCATTCACGGTATAAGTAAACATTTCCAAACTTCCAAGATTGATCCCATTTACAATGTTGTCTGGGTTTTATTATCAAACTATTTTACATGTCTTAACTATATTTTTCTCTCGGTGCACGGGGTGAAAATCACGTACTATCTCGCTTAGGATCCGTTTCTTTTATTTTTGTAACACGTGCATGAACAGCGGTGCTTTTCATGGCAGTTTAGCGGGCCGAAAGTGGCTAGTTTCATAGCAGTGTTGAAACTATAGGTTGGCGCATGCGCAGTTCACGATTCCTTCACTTTCGACCCTAGGGTGGAAAGTTGGTAACCTCACTTTTCACTGTTCGTCCCGCAAAGCTACCATTCAAAGCACCACTATTCATGCACTTGTTACAAAAAGTATGGTGTGCAACACGGGCCAAAATTGGCGTTTGCGACCCGTGTGATTCCAGCCCTCACTTCGCTCGTGCGGCAACCTCGCACTCGTCGTAATCGCCAACTTTCGGCCCTTGTTGCACAATATACTATTTCAATGTCACGAAAAAAAAATGAGTGCCTGTAATACGGACGCAACGTCGCTTATTACAGACGTCATATGGTTTCATTACATCCCCGGGAAGTAAGGGGCCGTTTTTATTACTCCCAAGGGAGTAATAAAACCGAGCTGCGCATGAGTGCGTATCTTTGTTCATAATGGGCGACTTTTTGCCCACATTGCACGTACAAAATCTGGTTATTTTCACAAAGATGTAAAAAAAGCTACTTTTCGCAACATCTGACAAATATTAATAAATAAATTCTGAAAAATTTTGAGAAAGTAGTGCAATTCCATTAGGAATGTATTCTATATTTAATCTTCTTTCAAGAAATACGCGTTTCCATGTTAACATTTGAAAACGGTCTAATATTTTGAAAAATTGTATGTATTGAATGATAAAATGATTTTTCAAGGACTGAAACAATATTTAAAAAATCAGCAAAACTATCGCACTATATTAATTTGATCTGGAATTGTATAAATTGTATAAATATTGTTATAATTATTATATTACGATTGTAAACATTTATATTAGAGTTGAAAAAATATATTTTATCCAGAATGTTGAAAGTTTGATAGTAACAAAAGCTATTGAATCAATATTTTTTTGTTTCTAATGCCATACAAATCTTTCGGGTAAAATTTCACATTTGTAACTTGTCTTGCGATTATAAAACGAAGTTAGAGACTATCTCTAAGCTCTTCTTTCCGTGTAGCGGTGGCAGAACTGAAGAGAAGTTCTCAACATTTCGCGCAGTGAACGTCACGTTGTGTCACCATTAAAAACGCATTAATCCTGAATTCGCTGGGAGTAAATCGTCCAGACTCGTTCTCCACATGATATCGGTGTTGCAAAGGCGGGAAGTATGTGATTATGGTCTACATATAGATAAACAGGAGAGTCGGAATCCTTCTGTTCTTCTTCACCGAAAAATCACTGCTGCAGAAAGTGATCATCTTCCAGGAAACGGAATTCTCTCTGTCGCATTAATCAAATAGCCATTTCCTCTGCAGCTGATACGGTATTTATGCTTTAGACCGCACAAGGATGAATTTCATTTGCTTGAAGGTAATATCACCGCCAGACAAACACAACCAAAATTTTTGTCTCATGCACAAATTAATGTCATCAATGTAAAATCTATAGAAAGTTATGAAAAAAATAATGAAAAATTTGTTATGAATTTCATACGAAAATACTCTTTTAACACTTCATATTTGGTATTTGAAAAATGTACACAATAATTTTTTAACACTTATTACTTTTTTTTAATACTTAAAAATAAAAAGAGAATACTATGAAATGCAAAATATTAAAATTTTAACCTTATTTTTATTCTTTTTAGTTATTTGTAAAACCTTAATTAAATTTAAAAAAAAAGTATCTTTATTTTTATCTTTTAAAGATACTTTTTTCAAAATTTAATTTATTAATTAAATTTTGCTTCATACATATCGATTTAGCTAACTTTTTAAAAATTGAATCATATTTTTTTTAAATATCATATTATTTCATAATTATTTTATAAAAATACTTTAAAATGTACAACTACGAAAATTCAATCGCCTATAACTGAAGAATGGTTTTAGCTATCGAGCTGAAATTTGGTACACAAGTGAAGCACTATACCATCTTTGATTGTTGCAGTTTTTGACAAATTATATACATAAATGATGATTTTAAGCTTTTTTTAAATTTCAGTTAATTTCTTAATATTAGTTAACCGATTTGTAAATTCATATACAGGACTTTCATATCTGTATAAAAATTAGACGTTCATCGTCCCGGAATTTTACAAGACGTTAATTTTCATGCGTATTGAGAACAAAAATATTGAATGCGGATAATAAATTTTCTCACAACCACAACTGTTATTACAGGAGTTCAAAAACATTGTTTTCATTGTATGTAGCTTCTGATTTTATAATAAATATGTATACGGAATTTACAAACGACATTAGGAAATAAAAATACAGAATGCTACACTGAAAAAAAAAATGTTACTGGTTAAATAAATCCTTCGTTTGCGGACTGCCAAAAACAAGCGTGTTTTTTTTCAAGATTTTATTTAATGTCGCATTAACTTCTCGGTTTTTAGCGACCACTTTGTGGGCTTACAAAAATAAGCTTAAATTTTATTATACATGTTTCTTTGTTTAAGAAATATGATGATTTTTTGCTTCCTCATTGAGGAAGATTTGTTTTCATGTGTGTGTTCATGTGTGTGCGAAAATACGAACCCCGATAACTCAAGAACCGTTTTGTATATCGAGCCTAAATTTGGCACACAAGTTTAGCAGCAGACCCTCTTCAACTGTAGCAATTTTTGACAAAATGTGTGTGAAAATTTCAATTTTATGCCGTTTTGAATTTTTCGAAAAAAGGAGGTACGCGCTCTAACTTTCGTAAAATGTAGTCTACTTTGCTAAATAGTTGGTTATAAGAGCAGGTGCACTCCATATTTGGTATTGAAATTGGTTCGAATCGGTAAAGTGGTTCAAATTTTATGGAATTTTGAATTTTTCAAAAAATTTACATTATCGCTCTATTGTAACTTTTGCAAAACTTGAGATAGCGAGCTCAAATTCTGTATATAAATGAAACAAAATTCATACATTATATATGTATAATTTAGTGACGAACAGTATGAAATTTTTGATTTTATGGAATGTTGAATTATTTTAAAAAATGTACGTTATCATATTCACTTTCGGAAAAGCTCTAATAATAACGGAATAACGAAATAGAAAAAGCGAATTCACAACATGTTTATTTATCTAATTAAAACAAGGATGCAAAGTAGAACCTTGCACATAGCTTCCTCATTATTTTTTGCTTTTTACGAAGCTTCCTCTATGAGGAAGCCAAAATTGATTGACTTCCTCATGGAGATAGCTTTGTAAAAAGCGAAAAATAATGTTTTCACTCTTTTTCAGTCTCTAAGCAGGTCTTGACATCTAAGGGTATGGCTACACTCAGAGAAATCGTAATACACGGAAAAAAAATTTTGGTTGTGGCAACTACGTTTTCGATTTGCTGTACACAATGTCTAAAAAATTAGTTGCCTCAACTATATCGAATAGTAACCTCAACTATTCACGATTAGTTCTCGATTGGATTAGTTAGGTTAACTAATCCAATCGTTGGGTCTACCACTCAAATAGTTGGGACTACCATTCGAATCGTCCGTATTATCATTCAAATCGTTGGTATTATCATTCGAATAGTCGGTATTATCATTCGAATCGTTGGTATTACACGGAAAAAAAGGCTTGGTTGGAACAACCAAGTGCCTTGGTTATATATGCGCCAGACAATTAATTGGTTAGACCAACCAAGTTATTTATTAGGTTACCAATTTCTTGGTTGATCTAACCAAGTCACTTGGTTAGCTTACTAATTTCTTGGTTGGTCTAACCAAGTCACTTGGTTAGCTTACCAAGAGACTTGGTTAGTCCAACCAAGAAATTGGTAGCCTAACAAATAACTTGGTTGGTCTAACCAATTAATTGTCTGGCGCATATATAACCAAGGCACATGGTTGTTCCAACCAAGCCTTTTTTCCGTGTACCATTTGAGTTGCTAGGGAAATAGAATAATCAATTGGTTGTGTCAACTCATTTCTTGGTTATGGCAACTAATATTTTTTCTCCGTGTAGCACAGTGAGCTATAAAGTGACAACTATTCATTTTTATTACACGCAACTATTTTTATAGTTACGATAACTACGAACATAGTTATGGTAACTATTTGCTAGTTATAGTAACTATTTGATAGTTGTGTCATCTACAAAAAAAATTGTTGTACCAACCATAAATGAATAGTTGTCACTTTATAGTTACTAATATCATAATATTCTCTCAGTGTAGATTTCGTCTTTTGTTGACCAAGCCGGACAATCGATTAATAAGTGTTCGACAGTAATGGGAACGTTGCATAGCGTACACTGAACTGGGGGTGATTTTGAGAATAAGTGGACGTGGGAGACATTGGTGTGTCCTATCCTCAAACGTGTGATGATGGTCTGGTCATTGCGGCATGTCCTCATGTACGGCGTTCTCTCGTGTACGTTCAGTCTCGTTTTGTGCAGTTTGCTGTTTCCTATGTTAGCCCATATCTCATTCCAGTGTTTTGTGGCCTCATTGTGGACAATTTTTTTTGCTTCCGGTATTCCATTGTAATATTTTCATTGCGTCATTTCTTCAACTTTGGACTGAATGTCTCCAGAAGTATTCACAAAATCAAGCGTTATATATCAACTTAATTTAAATTCTAATTCCTCCAATTCCATACAAGATCGAAACAATAACTCTAAAATAAGCAAAATATTATTTTATCATTTCAATGTTAAATGGGATTGAAAGAATTAGAACAAGAGTTAATTAAAAAATACTTCTATTTGGCAGCCCGCAATAGAATTTTTTTTCAGCGTACTTCCTAGTATTTTGTAACAGAAAATTTACAAAACTTCTCAAAACTTTTTCAGTTATTGTTACTTTAAATATCTAATACAGATTGCGAAGAAATCTGTGGTCCATGTTGTGAATAAAAACTTCCATTTTGGTAAATTTCTAGTAATATCTTTTTAACATTGTCCTTTTTGCGACGGTTATGATCTGCAAAATATTTTTCCTTTAAATGAAATCCGAAAAAATTACATTATTTTCAACGTCTAAAATCTGGTTCCCCTTAAGTCTCGAGAATAATCATTAAATGACTGGAAAACCATGAGAGTCCCGTTTGAAATTGGCGAAAAGCAACCTGGCATGGTTGTTCATCTTTTCCCCGGTGCTCATCCCTCTCAGAATTCATGTAATGCCACGTGCTGTTGAGAATGACGATATTACCCGACGTGAAGAGCATATCCGTTGCTAAAGCCGCAGACTCGAGAGTGAGTAAGCGACACGACAACGAAGACTAAGAGAGAGAGAGAGAAATGAGTCTGTGCTTTGCGGCGTGCGGTATGGGTTGGAAGCTTCTAAAGTACTCGTCGCACAGTGCCGCTCTCCACTAATGGCTGCACTTCTCCGTCACGACGTCTAAAGGGGACATTGAAAGCTCGTTTCGCGGAAAAACTGTTGATTTTCCACTGGAGAGATGAATTATGCTGTAACCACTCGTGTATAAATGTACTCAAGCTTTTGTTTAATGTCATTTTTTTTCGTATCAATTTCATACAAGCAAATATTGAAGACGTTTTTGATATATTTTGTATTAAAAAAACAAAACTTCCTCTAGGAGGAAGCAAAAAAAAATTAATCGTCGATACAGCGACACTGTTGACGTAGTTGCAGAAATTGATAGATATTAATTTAATAGTTAGTTTTTGATCCATTAATGACCAATTTTCTCATGTTGGACATTTTTTCAAAACTAATGTAATGGAAAAAATTAGTTTCTTAATTTTTACGTGTAAACGCGTTTTCCTATCATGGGAATAAAGTTTAAGACGCATTCCTAATGAAATTCTATGGTGCATATAATTATTATAGAATTTTCGAGTGAAAATTAAGAAAGATGTTTCGAAACGAGACATTCCTCTAATGTTGCTAAAATTATATTTTGGCAGCTTAACGGTCAAACACGGTTTTATAATAAATTGTTGACTGTTGACGCAGTTGCAGAAATAAATAGATTAAAATTTAAACGTTTTTTTTTCATTGCTTGTACACTTTTATTTTGTTTTTATTTTTTATTTATTTTCTGCACTTTTTAAATCAAAATAGTAGAAAAATGTACTTTTTTTTAATTTCCGCGTCTAAATGTGTTTTCCTATCATGGGATTAAAATATAGGATGCATTGTTGATGAAATTCCACCGCTTATCATAATTTTCCAGAATTTTCGGATAAAAATTGGAAATGGAGGTTTGGAAAAAAAAACGTTCTGCATGAAATTATCGTTTTATTTTTCTATTAGCATTTGAGGCAATGTAGTGTCTAAAAGTTGAGTGGATAGTCGTAATTGTAAATTGTTGACCTGGCGCAACTATACGCAACGATTTTCGAGTTTATGAATGTTTCTTTTATTACATGTCATTTAGTGCCTCGGACTTATACTATTTTTCCAAAATTGTTGCCATTCACTTTGCGCATTCACTTAGAATTCTATACTTGAAAGTGAATGTAAAACAATGGCAAATTTGTGACTTTCAATGTTGCTTTCTCAAGAGTTATTGATACTAGAAAGTCCATTTTTTCTTTATCAACCAGGTCAGAACAAACTGCTCAATTAACTGGACCAATCAACATTCACTTCCATTGATTTTCAAGTCAATCATAATAATTCAAAGTACACCGCTCCAAAACACATAAATACAAAATTTCAATAAACAAAACACTTTTTCCCAATGGTGAATAAATATGTACGTATTTTTTAGTTTTATTTAGCTTGAAATACAAAATTTCAATAAACAAAAAAAAACTTTTTTCCCGATCGTGAGTAAAAATGTAAATATTTTTCATTTTTATTTCGCTTGCAATACAAAATTTCAATAAACAAAACACTTTTTTCCGATGGTGAATAAAAATGTACGTATTTTGCTTCCTCATAGAGGAAACTTTCTGTTCATGAAATTTTTTTTTTTCGAGATTTTCATGTCAGTACACTCAGAATGGGCCAAAACGTCGTGAAAAGTGATTTAGAAAAAATGTCTGTATGTGTGTGTGTATGTGTGTGTTACATGATCGAAAAATGTAAACCTTTATAACTCGGGAATGCCTTGACATATCAAGCTAAAATTTGGACCATAGATAGAGGGATCAAGCCTCATCCTTCATACAGATTTTTGTTAAAATCCACTTCATCGTCAAATTATTACGCGTTTTTTTATTTTTTGAAAAATGCCTGTTTACGCGATAACTCTTTCAATTTTCGAGATATTGATCTTAAATTTGGTATGAATGTGAGCTTTCATACGCCGGTGATCGCTATTGAATTTGGTTAAGATCGGTTGAACCGTTAAAATTTTATGATGTTTTAAATTTTCAAAAAATTGACATTATCGCTATATTGTAACTATTGCATAACGTAAGATAGCGAGCTCAAATTTTGTATATAAATGAAACAATATTCAGCCATTATATATGTATAATTTAGTGACGAACGGTATGAAATTTTTGATTTTATGGAATGTTGAATTATTTTTAAAAATATACATTATCACATTCACTTTCGAAAACGCTCTAATAATCACGAAATAACGTAATAACGAAATAGAAAAAGCGAATCCACAACATGTATATTTATCTAATTAAAACAAGGATGCGAAGTAGAACCTTGCACATTGCTTCCTCATTATTTTTCGCGTTTTACAAAGCTTCCTCTATGAGGAAGCCAAAAATTGAATAACATACTTCCTCATAGAGGTAGCTTTGTAAAACGCGAAAAATAATGAGGAAGCAATGTGCAAGGTTCTACTTTGCATCCTTGTTTATTTTTATTTCGCTTGCAACACAAAATCTCAATAAACAAAAAACATTTTTCGCCAATGGCGAATAAAAATGTAAGTATTTTTTATTTTTATTTCACTTGCAACACTAAATTTCAACAAGCGAAATATCGTTTTTTTCAAACAGTGAATAAAAATGTAAGTATTCTTTGTTTTTATTTCGGTTGCAATAAAGAATTTCAATAATTCCAATCACTTTTTCGCAATGATGAATAAAAATGTAAGTAACCTGTATAATAAACCATATACATCTATGTACTTCTAACACCATGTTAATCTACCCCTTGAAAAAGTTCTGAACTTTTTGTACCGTTTCCTCGACTTTTAGCTTCATGCATCAAAGTACCAGATCAATCGCAGAGGTGCGCCGGGTGTGTGGGATAATCAAAGGAAGCCGAGCGATCCGAAAATCCATCTATAAGTATACACTACGGGTGACTCGGTTCTCGACTTCCACCGATCGTTTTTCCCAATGCCCGGGAGGACGAGTATAATTAGGCGTCGCAAGAAAGAAAGACAGAAAAAGAGAAAAAAACAAAAGAGGGGAAGTTATAACCTATCTATATATACATATATAAAAGCAAAATAGATCCAGGCCGTTGGGCTTCGAAAAATCGGCCAATGTCTTTGCCATTTTTTTTGTATATACATAGATAGATAGATCAATTTATTTGCCATCGGGTTAAAACCCATAAGGTAAACGTACCAATGGCGGGACGTTTAAGGCGGTGTCTGGTTTGTATGCCAATAATATATCAATTATTTTAGCAAATGGTGGTAACGAATTGTAAGGTTAGAGTTTCTAGTTTCCAAAAACTATACAATAAAAATATTTCTGATTGTTTGATAAATAGTTATTGATCAAAACGCTGAAAAGTGCAGATGTACCAGTGCCAGGACGGGTATTTTTGTGCATGTCCCACTATCGGGACATAACATGTACGTATCGGTGGACATCTACAAATTTTAATGCATCTGCTTGAAAAGAAATGTCAAAAAATGTGCGGTATACATATTTACACCTATGATGCAATAAATAAAACGTATATGTTTATAAAATATATATATATATATATTTGAATAAATTAACAATGAAGTTCTTGATACCGCATAACCCAACATCTGCGTTAAAATGTCAATCGTGCGATTGTGTCCCAGCTCTGGGTCGCAGTGAGATTGTTTACTACTTGCCCTAGTCGCGGAACATACGTTGGACAGTGGTGCCAACGTATATTCGGTCAGATCCAATAACGGGACACAAAAATTACGAGTTTTAAGATATTGTACGTAATATTTGACAGTGTAATCTTAAACCTTAAGAATTTCTGAATTTGAAATACCTATGGAAAGTCTCGAACGAACTATAATCTCCGGGGTATCATATTAATGATTATTCGGCTCTCCTTAGCTAATTGGTTTAGGGATTTGCTGAAAAAGCTCGAACACCATAGGTCCGGTAATATACTTATTATTTAAATTTTCAATTCACGATGGAAAACCTGAAATTTTTTCGCGTATGTTAATTATATATAACAGATACAATTGGAAGAGTTATTTTTTAATATTTTATCCATTAAACCCTTAGTATCTTCAAATATCCCTTTAGTGTCCCTCGATTGGGACCTGTCCCACCATTGGTACGTTTACCTTACAAATCTCATACACGATGAAGAGTTACATATAAAGTGCACTTAGAACTAACTTCAGGGTATCGACTGTCCGCATACAATATTTTTCTTTTATTTTTATTTTTTGTTTTTAATGTTAACACATATTTCACGATTTAGCGAGTTTCTGGTATTTACATCCTAATCTTACATCCGAGTCGCCGTTTTCAATTCCAGGGCACATTTTAGATACTCAGCCAGTTTCTTCAGATTCGCAATATCCGAGGAGGCCAATAATTTAATCCAAAATTCGCGAGGGTCAGCAGCCAGTGCCAGTTCCGGGAATATTTGCATTTTTATTTCTTCAAAAAGCGGGCATTTAACGAGAAAGTGAAATAGATCATTACAGTGACCTGGGCAGCAGGTGCTACACTCAAAAAAGTTTATTACTTCGTATTTAGTACTTTGAGCGAATATGCGGCTTGAGTAGATGTTTAGCAGTCGTATTTGCGCAATGGCTCTCGTCGCATGAATAGGCATTCTAGCTAGGATGTACGGCTGTGGCCCTGAGGCTATCGTCAAGTGGGGATATATTTGAAGGGAGTGTCCGTTACGCATTTTTTCCATGTCCTTTTCTCGCAGAATTTGTTGATAGGTATTTAAAATTACAGTTTTGTTTTTCTTAATCACGTTCAGGTGTTTTGTATATACATATATACGAAACAAGGTATCTTTCTCTAATTTACTATCTCGGTTCATTTTTAAAAAAATGTCGGCAAGAAATTTCAAAATTCCGCGACAACCTCACTGAACATCCCCGAAAGTCAACTCTCCTAATACGATCTTTTTGGTGGCTCGTTGTAATCTTAGACGAATTATATATACGATGGCATCGGTATTTTTTCTTTTCATTTTTAATGGCTTTGTTTTTCGACAAAATGGCTTTAAAAAATCGCCGCAAACATCTGTCCACTCTGGATCAAGGCTCAAAAATGTTGATATTTAATACAGGATTTTCGAGAAAAATTTTATATTTTTCAAACGGGGCACAGAATTTTTATTTAGAATTTTACGAATAAAATAAGTTTCGGTAAAACAAATCTAAACAAAATAAAAAGTGTTTTCTTCGAGCATATAGAATAGTATTTTTAAAATATGGAGCGAGTTGAAAGGAGTCAGGGTTGAACGTTTACTGAGTTGACCAGAAATACTTCATATATATTAATTTAAAAACGATGAAATAAAAATAATTTGATAAAAATTAAAAGAAGTCCTGACTGAAAAAATGAGTGTCATTAATAAATAAACTGTGTAAATGAAAAATGCTTGAATAAGAATTATTCGCATATTATAGTATATAATATGCGAATGCAAATATAATATGCCAATGATTCTTATTTAATCATTTTTCATTTACCCAATTTGTTTATTAATTACACTAATTTTTTTTCAGTCGTGGAGTTTTTAAATATTTATAAAATTCTTTTCATTTCATCGTTTTTAAAGTAATTCTAATACTTCACCATAAGCGCTGTGAAGTGAGTTACAATAATGGCGGCCATCTTGTGGCATTTCGATATATTCAAAGAGGTAAACAGATTTTTTTCTTTACTCATGCATGCAAAATCCTCATTTGCCTATCGTTTACAGACATGCAAAATGGCCGGTTGACGCACTAGTGCGCAAAACATTTTGCGCACTGGCTCCCTCATTTTGCATACTGTTCCCTAGATTTAGCTCACTGCTTGAAGTTGCAGCTCATTTTGCATACCTGTAAACGTCGGACAAACTCGGATTTTGCATTGCACTCGTAAAGAAAAATATGGTTCGATACACGAGGCCAAAGGATCGTTCTGCGCACTGCTCGCGTGAAGACAGCACGAAGCGGAGGCTTCATACCCGTGCAGAAATTAGTTCGGGCAGCCGCGATTAAATAAGGGGCCCTTTTAGGTATAAACGTGGCATCCACAATAGGGAATCTACTCTAGAACCCTACTAGGCTCAACAGAGGCGGCCACGACAAACTTCGGGACCTAATCAGGCTTTAATGTGGAACCCTTACTAGGGTCGCCCATATTGAGCCTCTTCGTTGCCTACAAAGGTATAACTTTCAAGCGTGACTAGCGTAGGGCCCCTAATAGAACTGGATCAAACTAGAAAGGGCCAAGTCAGAGCCCCAACTATTTTTCTACACGGGTACTCTCTTCACGCGAGCAGTGCGCAAAACGCTCCTTTGGCCTCTTGTATCGAAATATACTTTATTTCACTCAGTGTGTAAAAACGTGGTTTTACGCACGCTTCGCGTGCGTCAAACCTCATTTGCACACCTTGTGAAATAAAATTTTGTACGATACTCATGCGAAAAACGTTTTCTGAACTCGTGTGATTGCAACACTCGTCAGAAAAAGTTTTTTCGCTCTCGTATCGTAATGTACTATTATTTCACTAGTGCGTAGAACGCGGTTTTACGCACGCTTCGCGTGCGTCAAACATCGTTTACACACCTCGTGAAATAAAATTTTGTACGATACTCATGCGAAAAACGTTTTCTTAACTCGTGTGATTGAAACTCACACTCGTCAGAAAGAGTTTTTTCGCACTCGTATCGTAATGTACTAAATGTTTAAACGCTTATATTTTCTAATCTATGAAAAAAGACACATGATTCAGTACACAGAACCCGTGTACCAAATATTGTTAAGACATCTTTAACCTTTGTAGAGAACATTGTACTACTAGAAATGGGCAATTCGCGCCACGCCAGTGAAACATATGGGCGTATCTCACAAACCTTTAACTTTCACAGCCTCAAAGCAAAAATATAATTTGAGGGGTACCAATCCGCCAAGATTTTGTACGCATCTTAAGAGCTTTAAAAAATAACATTTGTCAATAGACAAATCATTTTATAATTTTTAGTTGAAAAAAATGTATTTGGTGCAAATTCATTGTCAGAAATATCTGTCACTTTGTTTTATAGTGTTGAACTTATTAAAACTGGACTTCTTAAAGAATGAATCATTGGAAGCCATAGTTTGATCCCTTCCAATGGGTGATTATTTAAATCCAATGTTACTTGAATTGTATAGAGAAAATGAAAAATGTGATTAGCAATCACTCTACTGACTCATAATATAAATTGGATAATTGAGAAACAATAATACTTTAAATTTATTACTCAAATTTATAAATCTGACGTGCCCGATTCTGAGACCTGAACACATATTGTAATCCAGAAAGAAATGGCTTTTAACCATGAGAAAATCCTGAGGTTTATTCTGCGCGGAGATAAATTTCTGTGTTGTGATAACATAAAACGAGGACAACAAAAATCATTACGTTAGGCTGGCAAATCTTTTGTTCGGCTGACAAATCAGTTTTGCTATGCTGACAAATCTTTTTGCTGGGCTGTCCAATCTTTTTGTTAGCTTAACAAAACGATTTTTGTTGTCACCGTTTTATGTTGTTACGACTCGGAAATTTCTCTCCGTGTGCACGCGTCAATATGGACCGATTCCCCAAATCACTGCACGGAAAGAAAAGACTAGTTGCCATAACCATAAAATGAGTTGACACAAGCAATCGATTATTCTATTTCCCTTACAACTCAAATGGTAGTACCAACAATTCGAATGGTAGTCCCAACGATTCGAATGGTTGTCCCAACGATTCAAATGGTTACGTTTACTAATCTCGCGAGAACTAATTGTGAATAGTTGAGATTACTATTTAATATGATTGGGGCAACTAATTTTTGGGAGCTTGTGTACAGCAGATTTGAAACGTAGTTGTCACAACCAGACATGTCTTTGCGTATGCGAGAAAAATAATTGACTCTCCGACGTAAATTTCAATTCATTCAATCCGTGATAAATCTGCCTTCATGTGTATCGAATTTAATATGCTCAATGAGCTTGTGCTGATATTCTTAAGTCCTATGACGCTGGATATCGGATGAAAGATCTAAATTAAGTAACAAATGTTTACAGGGTGACCACTAAATTTCAGACATAATTTGACGATTACAATTACGTACATTATTTTCATTACATCTTATAAGAAGTTGATTATTTTTTCCTTATTTTTCTCAAGGTGTAGGGGAAGGTGGAAGCAACCAAAAAAAATGGCTTTATCACGAAACTCAAAGTGTATTTTTACTGCTTTTGGGAGGAGGTCAAAATAGCGAATGACCAAAATAACGAATGGTTAAAATAGCGAATTTCAAAATAAGGACGTCTAACTATAGAATGGCCATCATTATGAAATTCGCTATTTTAGCCATTCGCTATTTTGATTGCATTTTAATAAGATGGGGGTCAAAATAGCGATTCAGACGTTCCTTATTTGGAAATTCGCTATTTTAACCATTCGCTATTTTAACCCCCGCCCTTGCCTTTTACTTAAAAAGTCGATTCCAGTAATCGATTTTGAGCATCGGCAAAAAAAAAATTGGTCGGGCAAAGTGAAACACTTCCGAAATTCGGAAATATATGATTTTCTAAATTGGATGCAACTGAACATCATCAGCGTGGATGATATTTTAATATCAATTGTGTTTTCGATTAATTCTGACATTGCGTAAAAAAAATTTGGAGAGGAGCAAAATAGGACAGTCTCCAAAATATTTGCTCCCCTTATTTGTATCGAGTGCTCATGTGGGATACGAAACATGAATATATTTGACTGTGATTGAGCGCATGCTCGTTAGTTAGTATGATTATTGTGAACAATGCAACAAAATGGTTTTAACAACATTGTATTTTGAACTGTATTTTGTATCATTGAAACGCGTTTTCAATAAAATGTCGGAGTTTTTCACTTTGCCCCACCTTCCCCTATATCAATGCCACACACTGAGTAAAATAAATGCGACAACTTGCTAAATATAGTGAGTTTTACTATAAAAACAATAAAACGTGCCATAATTCAGTTGCTAGATACATTATTTATTATTACAGCAATTATAAAAGCATAGTTGTCGTCTCAGGGAAACATGTGTACAGTTGAATTCACCATCAATTTTATTAGGTGTACGAAGTAATGCTAAAGTCATAGTTACACGCTGCAAAGTTAATAATGCCCGCATTTGAACCAGGAAAATATAGTCTAATGGTGCATTACAAAACTGAATTATTTTTTTTCTCAGATCAATTATGATTCGTCTATCTCAAAAAAAAATTTGCTACTCGCGTAATTCATTCTGTGTAAATTACTATCGCATTCCATATTCAAGTTACAGGAAAGTCAAAGGATTGTGAGATACGCCCATATACTCCCGTATTTTTACCTCACGCGCCAAAAGACCTACAAAAACACCAATTTGTCTCGACTTTCCATCTCAGCTAAAAAAAAAAAGAAATCTCGGCAAGAAATTTCGAAATTCCGCGACGTCCTCACTGAACAGACCCGAAAGTCAACCCTCCTAATTCGATCTTTTTGGTGGCTCATTATAATCTTAGAGGGATTATATATACCACGGCTTCGTCTACTTGTGAAGCAGCGGCGTCGTCCTCGTCGTCGTCGTCGTCGTCGCCGCCGCCGCCGCCGCTTTCGTCCACCTCGATTCTACTAAACCTAGCATTAGTATAAACGCGAGATCGAGAGTAACATTATGATAGCGATGCGGCGGCTCGCTCTCGATCTCGTTCCCGTTTTGAATGCTAAAACGAACGAGACGACCATCAGAACCAAGCGATATTATGATAATGCCCCCTCGACGATATTACAATGGTGGAAGGAAGATAGGACAGTGGACAGATAGAGTGAGAAGAGGATCAACAGCCGCTTACTATATATAGTAGAAGAGAAGAGAATTTTGTCTCTCTCTTTTTTTTTCTTTTTTTTTGTTAGGCTACAGCTAAAACAGCCCCCGGCTTTTGACGTTGTCTTGGTCTCTCTATCTCTCTCTTTCTCTACGGGTTTTCTGATACGCATGCATAATAATATGCAACGCTGAAAATAATTAAGGGAGAAAAAAAGTTAAAATGCGAAAAATAATGGGATACACCGGTAGTATAAAATAAAATATGTGGGACGACGTGTAGAGTTACCGCTAGAAATGTGAAAGAAATATGGTCGATGGGCTTTGGAATAAAAAAAGATGATGGGGTGAAACTGAGAACTAATTTGTTTGGATTAATAAAAGGGTAAGCGAACTTTTCAATTCTTTCGTAACAAATTTTTTTTAGTTTCTTATAGAAATTCACACAAATTTCACAAAAAAAAAAATGCTATACACGTCATAAATTCGAGGTATACTTATATATGACGACTCAATCCTAAAAAAATATAGGAAATATTTATTTTCACGTAAATTAAAAATACTTTATGCATAATATATATTAGAATGGCCAAAAAAAAAAATTTTTTACTTGCCACATCAAAAAACTATAGTCTGGACCCTAAGATTGACCCTCGTGAAAGAAAAGTTTCGTACGAATTTTTGTTAGAAGTGGCGTAACGAACTTATGTATTTCCTATTTGATTAACACGTAGAAAATTGACACTTCCGTTTCCTCGGATATCATTATTTTTGTACACGATGGATGATACTATGTATTATATTATATTATATATTATATTATATTATGCGTTTGGTAGCTTAAATTCTGTGCATCATAGAACATTTTCGACCGCATATTGTGAAATATATTCGCAAAATCAAATCGAAAAAAAATAGTAGAAGGTCTCGCCCCACTTTGATCTATGATTCAAACGTTTTGTTGCATATTATAGTATTTTTGAAATTTTTTTGGGATTTTTAAATTAGGGTGTTTTTTAGATAGCTTTAATTATTCATAACTCAAAAATTTTCCTCGCCCAAGTGCCCATGTAAGAATCGTCAAATCTTACAACAGGGCCAACACTCGGCCAGTACATGCCAATCAATAATCGGCCAACTATGATCAACCAATTCTGGGCCAACACTGGTTAATTTCCGGCTGCCGTGATTCTCTCTCTATTCATGGTTGCCTTTCAAACGTCAATACTCGGCCCGCAATGGCCATCAATATTTGACCAAGTAAGTTTTGCCAATCCTCGGCCATTACCGGATAACACACGGACGCCTTAACTTCCCCAAGATTCACGGTTGCCTTTAAAATCTCAATGCTCGGCCAGCCCACGGCTACCAATGGTACATACCATCAATGGTACATATCAAATTAATAAAACTCGGGACCATTGTCTTAGTTCCAATGCGTTTCTCACGCATATCAGCCGGTCGTGGGCAGACATGGGGCATTACTATCATACCAATGATTAACATAACCTCAATATCGCGCACTGTCGGTACGCTAGCGACGACTAGCAAAAAAAAAAACATATTTCCTTTCCTATGATTTAAACAAGATTTTGCACTTCGACTTTTTTCGATCGGCCATTTTTTATCCTTTATTTTCGAGTTTAGATTGGTAATCAATTATCTTACGAAACCGAGTACTCAATTTTATGAAAATGAAGTCACTTTGTATATTAGGCGCCATATTGGATTCGAAAAGACTCTATGTTTCGTATTTCATACAAATTATATAATTTATTCTCATTTGGATGGCCATATTGGATCCTCCATTTTGAATTTCTAAATTCAAGTTTGAGTTCTTTAATCAGTGGTTTCAAAAACATCTGTGTACCAAATTTTATTCAAATCCATCTGATCACCCTGTCATTGTTATTCTACATGCAACTATTATGGACTTAAAGTATAAGAAACTCACATAGTCGGTTTGGTCCAGTGGTTAGCGTGCTGGTTAGGTAGTAAGGTAGTTTAGGTAGGTCGTTTAGGTCATAGGTTCAAATCCCGCCAACATCACTTTCCCGAAAACTATTGAAAAAATTTTATTCGTGGACGATTTCCTTTTTTTTTCTTCAATGATAATAGAATAACATTATTAAAATTATTGGAGGCGGTTTGTTAGGAAATATATATTTTTTAATTAATAATTAATTACTAAATTGATTATACCGAATATCTCCCGCTGTTACTTGCCCGACACTGGACGTGTTTGTTATCATTCCTAGGCCGCATTGGCCCCCAGTACTCGGCCGTACACAACTACCAGTACTGGGGCCAAGTTATCATCCAGTAGTTATCCAGCAATGAGCCAGTGCTAGTTACGGTTGACGCGCCATTACTGGGAGACTGGCCACCAATTCAGGCCCAGTACTGGGCCAATTGGACACCCCTACATAGGTGTCCGGGATTTTTAACCTGCAAAACTTGACACTCCTGTTTGTATGCAACGAAGTTATCGGGAAATACCCGATAATTTTGAAGCTCTTGGGGTATTACTACTAAAAATTTCAAAGTGATTTTGAGATCGATTTGATATCACGTTTACTGATATCAAATTGTAATTTGTAATTGTAATAATTGTAGTTTAATATCAGTATACGTGATATGCACAATTGATTTTGATCTCTCAAATGTACAATTAAATGTCCGCGCAATAATTACGCTCAAATTAGTAAAAAAAAACTTCGTATCAAATCAATTTCAAAATTGCTTTGAACTTTTTTAAGATTTTTCGTCTTAACGCGTCTTAAGAATGGCACTTTTTGAGATATGTCAATTAATGATCACAATTTGACATAATTATTTTTACATGGGATCCAATTAATTTATTTGAAGGTTGATTGGGCTCCTGATGTACCGTATGTATAGGTGGGAAGCGAGACAATCTTTTTGCTGCCATTGCTCTCTGCGATCACGAAGTCTCGAATAGACGTGACCGGGGAATACGACAGCAGCGCCTCGTGAATATTTATCCGGGTCAGGCTTGACCGAGTCGCCAATTAAACGCGACTTCGACGCTTCGTTAGAGCTCCCTCGACGAGATCATAGATCTCCTTCTATCTCTGAAGACTTTTGCTACTTTATATTCCTTTTCGTTAAACTCTCTGCTGGGAGCTCGTGCTACTAGGTAATTGGGCATTACGCCGAGAGTCGTCAAACCGAGATAAAACGTCGTTCATTAAACTTTTAGTCGTAGTGATCGTGAGAATTGGATTATTCAGCGCTAGGGTGAAATTTTTTAAAAATCATTGTTCATGAATGATATGTAGTTTTCTGTAAATTGTATGTTTTCAGCTTTAAGGTAGTAACTAGATGTGCAGAATCATACAAATAAATATGATACAAATAAAATCATACAAAACAGTGTGATTTTACATGTACACGAAATTTCTTGAAACCATTTTTTACGAACTTTTAATCGTTAAGATAGGACCAATTTTTACTCTGCTTGTTTTGAATGGAAGAAAAATTTGAACGTGAACATGACTCATAAGATATATTAAATTTCAGTATGTTTATTGCCATAATTTCGTTATCGATAATAAGTTTGCGAATTAATTATTCTTAAGGTAACCTTAAGGGTATTCTTAAGGTGGGTTAGGCCCAGTTTGTGACACCTTTAGAGCAGCGGGGTCGATTTTCTGTTATTTACAGATGCGCGATATTGTTAAACTGAAAATGAACGTTTTCAATACGTGCATTAAAACCTTCTGAAACAGATTCGACTATTCTTCAAAGGCAAAATGTTGAGAATATTAATAAAAACATTATTTAAATATTGCTTGTCTACTGCCGGGGTTCCTGACCCTGCAGAACCACTCATGTCGTAGCTTGTGACCCCTGCGTGTACCGGGTTTCTGACCCAGGTAATGAACGAGATTTAATTAGCTTCAACGTGTTATATATTTCTGCATGTGCGTGGTAAGTATAGAAATGTACACTGACAATGCAACCTGACAATCAAACGAAACCATAATAACGTTAAATATTGAAATTTATACAGTATTCAATCCTTACCTAATTTTCAGCAACAGGTCAAAATCGTAAATATTGAGAGGGTCAGCAACCGCGTCAGTAACCACAATTACGTTGGGAGTTATTGACCCTGCGAGTTTACGGGAAAAACTAATCAATAGCTTAAGTATTCTATTTCTTGTCGATAAAGCTAATTATTGTGATCATTTTCATATAATTGTTATGTTGTATTGTACTTACTTAAGGATGGAAACTATCAAATACGCGACCGATGCAGCTAGTGAGCTCCGTCTAGGAATGGCGGTTCGAACTCACTGAGACGCAATACCACGGCTTTCATCGGTGAAATGTGTTTCTAAATAATTTGTTACTAAATTTGTTTATTGCAGAAAAAAACTATTAAAAAAGCTCTTTAATTTGGCGATAATAAGCTTAAAATTCGACGTAAATAGTGTAATAGTAAATAGTGTAAAATAGCTATTGGGAGTCACAATCCGAGGCAGGGTCACAAACAGGGCCGTTTACCTTACACAAATTTTACGGATTTCTATATGTTTGCAGGCTAATATTATATATAAATCAGTAGTATCGAATTTATGGTGTCGCCATATTGGTTTACGGTGAATCCTATGCTCCCGGACTATTTTCGGATGTAGACCATACTTTCCACACGCAAAAGCAGGAAATTTTGAAACTGGATGAATTAATAGAATTCGTTTTTGTCTCTTCAAAAAATTTTATAAAAAAAAATAATCACGAAATCGAAAATAAATTTTTTCTGTAATTGCTTTAGTTATAAGCAATTATTTTTGTACAGATACGAAGAAAAACTTTTATATTCAAATTTAAATTCAAACCTTTCCTCCTAATAAAAGTTTGCAAAGATAAATGATATAACGTTTTAAATGACTTTCTACAATAATTTAATTAAACGGTTTATAATTTTTTATTTATCCAAATAAATACACATAAATAATGTAATCACAACGAGTCAAAGTATTTTAATATTTTTATTTCCATGATGTATTGACTCGGCGCCTAGTTGTAAAATATTTATGAAAACCAGCCAATTGGCCACTTACTGAACATTTATATAACATGAGAAGTGTTAAAGATATACTTGTGTTTTACACTTACTAAATTGCAGCTCCTGTTAAATCATTACAAAAATGCTAGCTTATTATCGCAAGTGTAGGATAATTTACAGTGGGTTTAAAAATAATCAGTAACGATTGTCGACGAAAATCGTAGCACGCTGTGTCTTCGACAAAATCCACGGACGAATTACAGAAGCACGCAGGGGGATGTACATACATATATACATATATATATATTATATTATATAAAACCTAATGACAATAATTAATAATATTATATACAAATACATTATATTATTATATATAATATATATATTAACCACCAGGATATTTCCTCGCGTATTTTTGTCAATATATATATATATATCTACTATATACACGAGGGAATATCCTTGTGACTTGTGTTGGTGCGCAGTGTTGAATGAAAGGTGTGTAGGAAGGTTCGGCTACTGAGGGATCGTTGTTGCCATGGCGACACCAACCCCGTCCTCCGGGTGCGCTCTCTCTTCGCCTCTTTACCCTCCGGCGCGACGAGGCAACCCTCCCCCTCCTCTTCCTCCTCATCCTCCTCATCCTCCTCATCCTCCTTTACCTCCTCCTTCTGCTCTTCCTGTTGGCGCCCCCGCGACCGCTCCCCGTCGCGATCCATATCTCCTAACTCTGCAGTCACGTGTTTCAATGGCCATTTTGTACGACAAAACCAACCCTGAAATTTCATTGTCATTTTGTAACGTTAGCTCTTGATTCATAAGTTAGCTAGAATTTGTATATTTTGCGATAAGAAAAAACAAAAATTAGCACTAGAGATATCAAGAATTTTATATAATGATAATGACGAAAAATAACTAATACATTTTTTATTTTTTTTATTTGTAAATCATTAGTAATATGTTTGTAAGAAAAAACTGTTGGAAACATTTTATAGATATGGGAAATAGTATATTGGGTCCAAGTATTGCATACGATTTTATGTTACAACCCGAGTAGAAATTCTATCACGGGTGCCTGTGGACTAGTCAGGCCGCGATCGGGAAATCTTAAGGCCTGCCTTTCTGTAGAATGCCTTACAGGGACCTGATTTTGTGCGGAGAGAGATGCCCGATAATACCCAAGCGCCACCTGGTGTGCATACTTTGGTCAGGAAGCCGTACGCGGCCCTGATTACATATACATTATCATGCCGTATTAATCCCAACTTTGGTCAGGAAGCCGTACAAGGTCCTGATTAGATACGTATTATCATTCCGTGTTAACCCCAGCGCCATTTTGTGCACCAATTTTGGTTAGGAAACCATAATATTGAATTCGTAACCAGAAAACACCGTGCGCATTTTTGTAAAAGGTGGCATAAACAGTTTTCATTTTCTCCATTTACAACAATTTGTTATAAATCGGGTGGGAATGTAAATTCATTACGCTACTTCTTATAAAAATTCATACAGTGTTGTCTTTTTAAGAAACTCAATATTACAATATAATCCGGGATTTTCGGTCGTGTGTTGTAGAAAAAAAAATTATTAGGCATTTTAATAAGCATTTTATTGTCAAATAATAATAATACAAATAATAATCACAAATGTGGCTAAATTGTGCAAAGAATAGTTTTTACATGTCCTTGAGTAATTTTCTACAAATTTTCACAGTATTTCTACCAAGGAAAATTGTACTTTGTCTTATATGACCGTTTTTTGAAAAAATTAAAAACATCTGTTTACGCAAAATTCAATAGCTCGGACCCTATGCGGCTTAAAATTTTGTACGATACACGGAATTTAAAGCAATTATTCAAGCTATTAAATACTGCCATACATTTTGTTTGTGCACCAATTTTGATCAGGAAACCGTACTCGACCCTTACTAGATGTATGTTCCGATTCTTTATTATTCATTTCGCGAGTTTTTTTAAGACAACATTACAATCGAGAAGTCCAAGTAATTTTGGCACATTTTAACTCAGCTTTCTGTGTTTCTCGCAAAATAATATGCAGCGAATATGAAAGTTTTTTTAAGTTGAAAAGCTTAAAGTAATTTAAAAAAAACAAAAATATAAGACGCGTTTTAATTCATTTATGAATTTCCTGCCTGGACAGTTCCAGATAGGAGCCTTATTCGAGGCTGGTCACGACTCGAACAGGTATCCTGATCATGACCTGAGAAATTTCCCCGATTATGGCCTGAACAGTTCCCGGATCGTGGCCTTAACAGTCTCCCTGATCATGGCCGTATCAACCCAACGTTACGTTTTGGCAGCGGGCCCTGTCCGGTTGCCTTGACACTGCCTGATAAGGAACTACGGCCTACCTGCTAATGCCCTTATTGCATCAGTATCACAATTTCTACTCGGGAAGGCGAAGAAAGAGAGTTTTTCGTGCCGCAGTGACGTAAAAATGTTTTATCCGAAGTAAATTAACGCATAACAAACTCATTTGCAGATAAATTTGAGCCTTGTCCAAAATTGGGTTGGATTTGACGACCGGAAGTCAGATCTGTTATTTCTGAAATCAGAAACGGATAAAAGTACCGTTTTTTTTAAATCACAGTAAAAAAGGTTGAAACGTGTATTTTCTGCGGTAGAAAATGCGACTTGAGAATGACAGTGAAGTCCAAAATTCGATATTTTAAAGAAAAAAAAAATTTAGGTTGGATTTTCCGACCAAAAGTCGAATCTGTAAATTCCGGAATCAGAAACGGAAAAATGTCACTTTTTTTTTAAATCGTGGTAAAAAGGCGTGTAACCGGTATTTTCTGTGGTAGAATATGCAACTTGAGAACGATAGTGAAGGTTAAAATCCGATATATTGATTTTATATATTGATCCTATTGATGACGATATATTATAATTATCGAAATTTGATTAAAAATGTTTAAATGAGTAATTTTCTAATTATTTTAGAATTTCCTGCGGTAAAATTACAATCTGTCATGATATATATATATACATTTTTTTTTCAGAACATCATTTTCATCAAATATGTCTTATTTTTTTTCCAACAAAGCACATGCACCTAACGCTCGGTATGACCGTCGATCGTCTGCGCATCTCGAGTACCAATGCTCAAGTGTCAATGTGACAGAGCGCCCCTATATATATATCCTTGTAGAGTTTTCTCGAGTGGCCAGAGCGCGCCGAGACTTACCATCGAGCTTATGGGGTGGTTGAAACATGGTTGGATGGTGGTGCAAACTCGAGGACCCTCATTCGCAACGTCGTCGAAAGCTCTTCAACGTAACGCGGAGTTCCAGCGTGACTAATGCGCTGGAAACAATTGTTTTTTGACGATTGAGCCTCGCTACAAAGTCTGACATAATAATAGCCAGTGCAGCTACTACATGCAATATATATATAAGCTTATTTTTATTTCATTCTATATATAAAGGCAAATAAAAATAAGCTTGATCGCAGACTGTCAGTGGCGTGTAACAAAAAAAAGTCACGCAAGTGGTTGTAACAATTGTCGAGAGAGCAATCATCGATTCCATTAACATCTGACCATCCGTGACGCGATCGACTGGAGAATAAAACAATTCTTCAATTGCCGCAAAATCAGCCAATTGAATAAAACGTTTTCCTGACTATTAATTGATACGTAAATCGTGCTGGCAACACGCTCGATTTCCATTCCATTTATACAAAGCCTAGGGAGAGTGAGGCTCGTTCGAGCGATTTATCTTTTCTCTATGTCGAACGAATGCGATTTGAGGGGCCTACTGAGTGTGTAGGAAAGGGGGTTGCAAAACTCGGAAAACGGTGAAGCGATACGTGCGTGGCCGGGTACAATTTGCCGATATGCAGGTAACTCCACACCCTTTTACGCTCTCGGCGCTCATTGGTATCATCCACCTTGGCTCCGAAGGCTATTCGGAAACTTTGACGCAAATCGCGCGATTGCGCGTTGCAAATACGCTACACTGCTCGATATACTGTGCAATTCGGGTGAGATGGTACTTTTTATTTTTAATAGGGGTGTCCAAATATTCGATCATCTCTACTTCAAAACGAATATTTAATTATCTCTACTTCAAATCGAATATTCGATTACCTCTACTTCAAATCGAATATTCGATGATCTCCACTTCAAACCGAATATTCGAACTTTAAATCGAACATTCAATAAATATGAATATTCAAACATTCGATATTACATATTCAAATATTCGATAAATTCGAATATTCAAATATTCGATAAATTTGAATATTCAAATATTCGATAAATTCGAATATTCAAATATTCGATAAATTTGAATATTCAAATATTCGATAAATTCGAATATTCAAATATTCGATAAATTCGAATATTCAAATATTCGATAAATTCGAATATTCAAATATTCGATAAATTCGAATATTCAAATATTCGATAAATTCGAATATTCAAATATTCGATAAATTCGAATATTCAAATATTCGATAAATTCGAATATTCAAATATTCGATAAATTCGAATATTCAAATATTCGATAAATTCGAATATTCGATAAATTCGAATATTCGATAAATTCGAATATTCGATAAATTCGAATATTCGATAAATTCGAATATTCGATAAATTCGAATATTCGATAAATTCGAATATTCGATAAATTCGAATATTCGATAAATTCGAATATTCGATAAATTCGAATATTCAAATATTCGATAAATTCGAATATTCAAATATTCGATAAATTCGAATATTCAAATATTCAAATATTCGATAAATTCGAATATTCGATAAATTCGAATATTCGATAAATTCGAATATTCGATAAATTCGAATATTCGATAAATTCGAATATTCGATAAATTCGAATATTCGATAAATTCGAATATTCGATAAATTCGAATATTCGATAAATTCGAATATTCGATAAATTCGAATATTCGATAAATTCGAATATTCGATAAATTCGAATATTCGATAAATTCGAATATTCGATAAATTCGAATATTCGATAAATTCGAATATTCGATAAATTCGAATATTCGATAAATTCGAATATTCGATAAATTCGAATATTCGATAAATTCGAATATTCGATAAATTCGAATATTCGGTAAAATGGAATAAACCTAGAATTGGGTATACAAGGAAAATTGACATTTACAAATAATATTATGAACTTGAGCTTTTATTCAATTAACTTAAGTCAGGTTTTTGTGCAGAAAAATTAAGTACTCGACATTTTCGGGAATTTTTCGAATATTCCATCATTTTCAACACCAGGCATACAAATGGCTGTAACTTTTGAACGTCTAATGCTATTAAATAATCTGGATTAATAACGATTTTTGGATATGCGTTTGGCAAAAAAATCTTGAGTGTAATGTATATTTTTATACCAAACGCATATCCAAAATTCATTATTCTTCGCACAAAAAAAAAGAATTCAAAATAAAGTAAAAATTCTGAAAAAATTCACATGCATTCAGAAAAATCGACGAATCATTTTCATTCGAAAAAAATCGTTAGATGTCGGGTGATTTGTTCAACAATTTTTTTATTCATCAATTTGTTAATAACATTTTGGCCTAATTATTATGCAAAATCGATCTTTTCAGCACATTTTACATGCTCGATTTTTTTCTCGATTTTGAGAAGTTTTGAAGTTTTGAAGTTTTCAAAATTTTCTCTGAAACTCACGTTTGGAGAGACTGTACATATCGTACATCCTTAACGCGGACGGCGATGCATATTCCGCTGCTCCTGCCAAGAGCAGCGGAATATCCAGCGACGAATGTTCTCTCACGCACACACATATTGAGACAGAAAGAGAGAGAGAAGAAAGAAAGAAATACGAAGGAAGGGAACGCGAACAGGCGGACCTATATCTACCATGCACGATCGCTGGGTTCACTCGGTTGCATATAGGCCGAGAAGCGCGAGCGGTGGCGGCACGTCATTACGCTGCGCGGCCTCAAAGCAAAAAGACCAAGGGAATATATAAGCGTTCGGGGTCTCTCGGGCACTGGCCAATCGGTGATCCCGCGCTAATGAAACCGAACCCGCTCAGCCAATCCACGACTGGCGTAACGCACACACACACGAACGCGTTGCTAACTCTTCGCGCTACACGTAAACCTCATGTTAAACCCTTTGCACGCTCACCGGTACCGAGCCGCACGAGGGTGTCCTCCTGTGCCTTCGCCAGGATTGATCGAATATAGAATCGACCTTTTTTTTTTTAATTCTTAGTCTTTACTTTTTTTTTGCAGCGGATGGAACGAAGCGGGAATTTAATACAAAGAAGAAGGAGCGAAGTAGGGAATAAAATGTAATTTTCAGGGATGCACATCCCGGAAAAGAATTTATATTGGTTGGACTAATTTATTTATTTTTTTATTTTTTTTTAAGCGGATAAGCGAGTGTTAACAATTAATTGAGATTTATTTTAAGTTGGAAAACGATAATATTATAAATGATAGAAATGTTAATAATTCGATATTAACTAAAAATTAAAGTTAAATTTAAATATTCAATGAAAGTTTAAACATATTTTTGATATATTATAGAAATAACTCACTTTCATAAAAATTCTGTAAAAAATTGACAATTGTGGAATTCTATTCTATATTTTAATTTCATGAAGAACAAACGTATTTGCACGTAAAAATTGAAAAAGAGTTTTTAGAAAAATGCTGATTTTCACTATTTTGATTCAGCAAAATGTGCAATGTTAATAAATTAATTAATTAATTTAATCGAGAAAGAAGGATCTTAGCTGTTAAAGGATTTAAATATAGAGCCAAATAATAATCGAATATCTTTGCCAGGATTAATCGAATATAGAATCGACTTTTTTTTAAATTCTTAGTCTTTACTTTCTTTTTTTTTTGCAGCGGATGGAACGAAACGAGAATTTAATACGAAGAAGAAGGAGTAGGGAATAAAATGTGATTTTCAGGGATACACATCGTCGAAATGAATTTATATTGGTTGGACTGATTTTTTTTAACGGATAAGCGTGTGTTAATAATTAAGTTTAACAGAATTTTTTTTAAGTTGCAAAATATAAGTAATATTATAAACTCCAGAAATGTTAATAATTCGACAATAACTATTTAAATTATTTTATTTTTTAATATTTAGAGAGAAATTAAATTATTAAAATTTAGAATTTAATACGAAGAAGAAGGAACGAAGTAGGGAATAAAATGTAATTTTCATGAATGTACATCCCGGAAAAGAATTGATATTGGTTGGACTGATTTTTTTTTAGCGGATTAGCGTGTGTTAATAATTAAGTTTAATAGAAATTTATTTTAAGTTAGAGAACAATAATATTAAAAATGATAGAAATGTTAATAATTCA